>VZRU01012668.1:5971-41539 GCA_013398155.1 Pedionomus torquatus | reverse complement strand
CGGCTTCTATTTTCGGCAGCAAAGGTTGTTCGTGCCCTGCGTTTCACGTGGCCTGAGTTTGAGGAGTCTGGTGTCTGTTGTGAGAACAAGGAGCTGTCCCCTGCCCCGTGCTCCCTGTTTGCTGGGGAGACCTGCTGCTGCCATCTGGTGGGATNCGTGATACCTCTGCAAGAGGCACCCATGCTCTTTTCACGCGGGGTTCCCAGGCCAGTGAGGAGGAGCTGCAACTTTGGGGGGGGGCAAGGGGAGACAGGGAATAATAATTGCTTTTCTCGCTGGTTGGAGCTGTTAACGTCGTCGCGCAGATTTTGTGAAAGCGTCTTGTGGGTTGGGATGTCTCTGCTCCCGCGGGAGAAGCAGCTCTGCCTCGGTCAGGTGGGGGGGGATTGCGTTTGTCTCGTACGTGTCTCGGGTTTTGAAGTTATCCTTCATCAAAGATTGTGAAACCAAGCGATTTCTTTTAATATTATCAAAACAAGGTTAAAAGGCATCTCTGTGGGAAATGTTACAAATGACAATTTAAAAAAAAGAAAAACAACTTTTTTTTTTTCCTTAAAAAAAAAAAAGCCCTGATTTCCTCAGTTCTAAGTTGCAGTGTGGTTCTTAGTGTATTCGCTTCTAGTTCTTTTTCTTGGGGAAGTCCAAGAGCAGTGTAGCGTTCCAGGCAGCTTGGCTGGTGATGTTGAGATAGGACGTTATGTACAGGCTGTAACTTTTAAAGGCAGGAATGATTGAACTGAAATCTACTGCTTGTTCCCGGCCTTTGACGGCCTGACATCACTAAAGACATTGCCAAACGAAAATCACAAGAATATTACGTTTAATGGGTTGTTACCTCGACCCTAGAACTATTTTAAGAGGGTTTTATCACTGGGCTGATACTAACTACGGCAGTAGGAAGGACGTTTCCAGGATAAGCTGATAATCTCCTCACCGTTACTTTAAAGGAACGGGTGATGCTGAGCAAGTATGCGGCATAGACAACTCGGTGTGGACAGTGTCTCTAGAGTGTGTATTGGGGTCCGGGGGAGATGTTACAGCTGGAACAGAGCATGGATAACCGCAGGAGAGGTCCCCTTCTGGTAGCTGATACTGTCTGAACCACAATGATGTTTTGCATAGTTAATGCAAATAATAATGCAAAAGTCCAGTCTGGTTAAGCATGAAAACTTCAGAAAAAGGTGAATTATGATAATTTGTTTTGTGAAACCTTTTAAGTTTTGATGTTGGGAACTTTTTGCTAAGCTAGAGCTGTTTGGATCAGGATCTTTTTCCAGTCCCTCAAAGCTCACCCGTTAGTGGAAGACAGTGCCTGAACGTTAGGAGAGTGCCCTACATTAATTAGCATTTAGATGGGCAATTGCTTTGCTTTAAATTATATCATCTGACACTTCGTATTAGTTTAAAGTGACTTTTTCATGATTGATCGAAAAAAGTACAAAAGGACTTTTCAGTTTATCCTGGAGCTGTCGTGGAAATGAGCCCGAGCATGAACGGAGACCCGTGAGCAGGGAGCGATACCTCCGGTGGGTGGAACAGAATATCCACCAGAATTGGATCAAGAGGCTCTGGAAGGAGTAATCCATGCCAATAATGTTATCCGGAGAGAAGATCCCTGCAAAACATTCAAACTAAACAAATCCAAGGCAAATCCAAAGAGCCTTTTAAAATACTGATACTGCAGCTGGCTGAGATGCGACAACAGTGCTCACCAAGAACGTAACTCAGGGGGTTTCTTAAAAGATCTACTTTGAGATATGTTGGTGGCATATTGGGTTTTGGTGTAGTGAAATTTGCTTATGGCAATGGGCAACAAAAGCGTTTAAAAGTAATAAATAAAATGATCAGAAATAGTTTAAAAAAAAAAACCTTCCGGGAATTTTGGGGACCTTGGCCGTCTGTAGTGCCCTTGTGTTCGGCGCTGCTGATGGTCCTCGCTCAGCCAGGTAAAGGCGAACCTGTCCCATTCAAACCATGTGTCTGCTTTAGCTGTGGGTGAAAAATGGGAACAGAAATTTCCAGTTAGAAGAGATCACCGCTGTGCAGTTCTCCCTGGTTCCAGTATGCGAACCCGTTCCGTTAGGAGCCGTGCCGTAGATGCTGCTTGACTTTCTGAAGGACGCTGGTTTTTAACTGGTGTCACCGTTTGCCGTCCGGCTGGGCAGTCTCTTCACTGTTGTCTTGAAGGGGCTGTGCTCCCCGCCAGAGATGTTCCCGAGAGGAGCCCTGGGCTCAGCACTGCCTTTCTTGCTTTCCCCCTGTATCTCTTGGACTGTGTCTCTCTGGGGCAGCCGATTTCCAAGGAGAGAGACAGAGGCTCTGGATAATCCAGTGATTTCTTGGAGGAAACCAGGAGGATGCCTAAGGCAAAGGAGACAACACTGGCGATGGGCACACTGCGGAGCAGAGCCGTGTTGTGTTTCACACTTACCATCGCAATTTAAGGATCTGCAGGTGATTACCTTTAATTGCTGGGTAGTATTTTTTAAAGGATTGCTTTGTCTAAGTTGGATTCTGACTCTCTTTGTGAAGAAATATAGTAGAACAATGACCTTATTCAGGTTTTTTTTAATACGTGAAATCTCACAAAGCTTATATGTTTGAGTTGAGGTGGGTTTTTTCAAATTTCATGAAAAGGAAAATTCTGTTAACGTTTAAATGACCATTCCCCAAATGTACTGAATTAACTGAAACGGATGTAGTAACTCCTAGCATTCAGACTAGACGATGGGAATTAGGTGAAATTCTCTAATTCTATCTAAGTTACATACTCGCTTGTTCATTTTTGTCCTGTGAGGTGGTGCAAGGAGGAAGGAATGTGGATAACTTTTTTTTCTACCCCCCCCCAAACTCTGCGAGGACCGTTTGGGATAAATGAGTTCACTGTAAATTCTGCCCAGCTCAGCGTTTAACAGGTCACTCGAAATGCGTGTTGTTCTGCAGCACCTGCGGATCGTGGTGTTTGTATCCGCATAGAGCTGTCAGCCCATCGGACAGTGAGAGCGGGGGGGATCCCCTATTTTCCCTCCCTGGAATTCTGCCACCTAATAGTGATTCTTCAGAAGACAGACTTGGGCTGTTCTTCTCCGCTCTCCCCCCACATACTCCTTCACCTTTTTTTAACAGAGTGTTTAAATTGTCGGTGTCACTAATCCGAAGACACGGATCCATTGGTGTTCCTAGGCGAGGGACGGTGAGAGCGCTGGTAGGGGTTGTCTGCGGTCCCGTAGGGCAGGACCTGAAGGCGAGGAGGCAGCGCCTGTTGTGGGAGGCTGCTCCCTGGCCCTGGGCTGCTGGGCTTCTTGGGGAGCGATGGGGATGGGGGTGAGAATAGCTTTGGGCAGGGCAAGTAGAAGGAAGCCCTCGGGAGACGTTTGTGAGACTTGTGGTGGTTGTCTCTAGCTCTCTCGTCTCTTTAATCCTCTGAAAAGTTCTGCCTCCCAGTCTAGAACACACAACAGTCAGGTTTTCAGATAAGAAAAGTTGGCTCAAAGTTGCATAGAGCTTGCTAAAACGGAACTTGTGTTTATTTAAGCGAATAATAATTTGTTAATATAATCGGTAATGTTTTTTTTTTAAATGGCATATTAAAATAATCCACAAAGAACTGTAATTGAAGGGTTATAAAATGAGAGCATTGAGAACCTGGCTTAGTCCGCAAAACTGAGCGTAGATGAATGAGATGGAGGGAGGTGTTTGGGGGAATAATGCTGTATTTTAGGTTAAAATGTTTGTGTAGGTTTCTGGATGTCAGCAGACCCATCTGTTCTACATTTGAGGGTTCGCTTTTGAAGTCCTGTCTGAGTTACCTGTCAGCAAATACCGAAGAGTAGCTCTGCTGCAGGGTTTTGTGTACGAAAGAGACCCAGCTCTGTGTGAGCTCAGTTGCCTGAGCACAGCCTTTGGGTTCTTACTAAGGAAAGTCGCAGTGGAGCAGTTGAGTCGTCTTTTTACACAGAATGTGAAAAAATTCCTCTCTCAACTTTTGAAATACTGAAATGACCGTAGCGTTCTCCACGTGCCTCCTTGCGTCGTCCGAGGATGGTTAACCTGGGTGCACGGAGACAAAGAGTAAATGATTTTTTTTTCTAGCTTTGCTGGTTATACTTTTGCTGTGTTTAGATTCCTGTTAGTCTCATTTCTGTGCTTATTTCCAGACTCTGGAGCTTTCCTGAGAATAGAACCGGCTGCTTTGTTGAATTAGTTGGAAAATGAAAGTCCTTGGAAGAGAGAATAAGATGATACAGGGGCAATTTAGATTTTAAAATCCTTCTGGAATATGAGAAGTAACGTAAAAAGCAGGATCTGCCCTCAGAACAGGTTCTAGGGTTTACTGAAACCCCATTTATTTCTGGTCAAAAGAATTCAATACAGAGGAGCTTGGCTCAGTTGCTGCAATTTCCTCTGTAACCTTTAGAATCTAAGAGCAAGCACTTGATTAAAGATTAAGTTATAAATATTATTACGAGAGTGATCTATCTGAAAACGTTTGGATTCTGTTTCTGAACTTCAGGTGTGGGGTGTGTGCCTGAGACGTCCTTGATAGCCACGTTCCTTTGCAGTGTCTGCAGTGGATCATTGATGGCCGTGACCAGTGTCTGCTCCCTGGTGCTCAGCTCCAGGCACCTTCCGTGACGTCCTCACTTTCTGTAAACAACATCCAGCCTCCCTTTCTGCAGCGTGGGTTTGTGCCAGTTTGAGTCTGTCCTAAACTCCTGGTAAAGTTGGGAAAGTCTTAAAGTAACGAATGATAGTTTTAGGTAGTGCCGCTTTGGTGTCGATGGCACCGGTGGACAGACCCGTGGGCAGTGCTGCCAATGTGGAGCTGGAGCTGTATCGCTCCCTCGCCTTCCAGTGGGGGTGATGTGTGTGCCGGAGGCTGGGGAGCTGAGTGGAGGCTTCTAGGAAAGGTTTGGGATGAGGGTGGGTTAACTGGAAATGTGGGATGGAGGAAAGGGGAGAATCCCCGCTGCGTGCATCCCTGCAGGGCTCCTCTTGGCCAGGGCCAGAACATCGTCCTGCCTCTGTCTCCAGTGGCATTTCTGGAAGATGACCCCTTGCCTGGGCTGGAGCAGTGCAGATTGGTTTTCAAACACAGGAAGAAGCTTTAGAGCTTGCAAAATTGTCTAACGTGGATATCTTCAGCTGTTCTACAAGTGACGGTGAAGCGCAGCAGACAAAGCCCCGGTGTTATATTTCGAAGGCCCCATCGCGCAGCGGATGCGCTGAGTTTTGCTTTATTGGGTGTCAAACTGTTCCAGCCAATTTTGTAAAAGTAGACCCCTGGGTGAGGTAGGAGGTGCTTAAACGAAAGTGGCTTATGATAGACAGTACCAATGTGTGTGTGTAAGGGATAGAGGCTTATGTGTTGATGCATTTATTTATTGATAATAGTATTTGAGCAGTAACAGGGAAGAAGAGAATGCGGGTGGCAGTGGAGGGGGTGGGCAGTGAAGGGGATGGTAGCTGGAAGTGGTACAAACCATAGCAATTATCTGCTGTCTAAGTACAGAGCTTGCAGAAATTAATGTTGTTATTGTAGAAGTAAGAACGCTTTTCACAAAAATAACACAGGTAACGTGATTTCTTTACTCGTTTTTTCTTTCCCTGCTGTGTTCTGACTGTCCTTTTCGTCACTTCCACCCCTTTCTCTTATTTTCCAGTATTGCCTGTGGTACTTTGTGTGAAGTGCAGCGTATCGACAGCACGTTTAAATGAACACGGTGGTCAGGTGTGAGGGCCGAATTGTGGAAAATAAATACTCTGTGGAAATCCAGAGTGCATCGTAGGAGAGACCTGGAAAAGAGCAAAGTCGTCTGCTCTAGGGAAAGGTTTGGCGTTCTGGGGTGTGCTATGGATCTGTATGATCGGGGTGGAGACTGGCCCCTGGGTGTAAAACGTGCAAGTGCCTGTGCTTCAGGTGTGTAGACCCCAGTATCTTCTGGGGAGATGCCCAGCTCACCCGTGGTCAGCAGTGTCCTCACTCGCCCAAAGTGTCACGGATTAAAAATGTTAAGGAACCGACATTTTTGATACTCGGTACTATATTGTGGAGTACCCCGACAGCTCCGTCAGCGGAACGGTCAGCACGTTTTTCTAGGTTTCAGAGTTGGGTCGTTTTGCGGCCGGTTGCCTCCTGGAGTCTCAGTAAGGGTGGGGAAAAGAGCCGGTTGAGTTCCTGCGGAGGGGGGAGCGTGGCTGTGGGTCTGTCCAGCAGGGGACCAGCACGGTGCTGCCGCAGGGAGAGAAACGGAGGCTGGAGAAGCAGCGTTGGGTGAAGGAGGCTCTGCCAAAGCCCATTGCTCTCCAGGGCACCACGATGGAGCAATCCGGGCTGCATTTTCCTATTTACAGTTGCATCTTCTTTGGTTACGTGGGAGCGACGGAGAGGAGAAGGCAGAGGTGTATCAGCTGTGATATTAAATGACTTCCATGGCTACGGCTGGCTTTGGAACCCAGCCCTGTGCGGTCTTTGAAAGTGCTTAGTAAGAATCTGAGCTTTAATCATGAGGCCTGGAGCAGCAGTGTGTCCGAGTGGGATGGCTCTTTAATTTCCTGATGTGGTGTGCTCCTGTGAGGGCTTGGAAGCATCTGCGTCTGAGTGGAATTCTTATGCTGTTCATCATGTTGGATGTAACACCAGAATGGTTACAGCAGAATCATTTTGTAGAATATATACTTTGATAAATTATGTTATTTCTTTAATTTCCTTACAACAGGGTATGATGGTGTTCATGTGTCATATGAAAAAAAGAAATCCAGAGCTTTCTGTGGAAGAACACTTCCAGCAAATTTGGTTGAAAAGTAAAATGTACTGGGAAATGTAGACATCCGTAGACTTGGCAGGAGGATTTTCTTTCCCCTATTCTCTTTCATATGCAAATACTTTTTAATAGGTGCAAAAAAAAGGTACTTGCTGGAGAAACTGGTATTGTGGTTTTCTTGTCCTTTTGGAATGGTGCTGTTCCAAATTTTAATCCTAAACCTATTCCTGGCTTTGTGGCCATGGTTTTCTTAATTATTCTGGCACCACCAGGCGGTGCTCTTATAGTTTTCTTCATTTTGTAAGCTAAAGGTAGTGGCAGAATAGAGACTTTGCTCCATGGGAGCAATAAAGCTGAGGATGGTGTTGAGCTGGCGGCCGAGCAGTGGCTCTGGCTTCGATCTACATTATTAGATTTGTTTCTGAAGAGCTCCTGACTTTCCCTTCTCCATTGAAAGTGTGCTTAGGGCTTTTAATGTCATAATAATGCATTTTATTACTTTCTTTGGAATAAATTCTTGTAACTATTGAAGAATAGCTGTCTACCCAGTAGCAAACCTTACCCTGCAATGGCAGTAGCGGTTTTCAGCCAAGAGCACTCTTCACGGGAGCCGGTGGTGGGATCTTGCCGAGCTCTGCGGGTGAGACCTGAGGCCAGCCTGGCCGGGGTTAGCGAGGAGAGAGTAGCACGGGGGCTGGGTCAGCGGGGCTGTGTTTCACTGAAAACCATTTATTTTTCTTTCAACTGTTTTGCTTCCTAGTTAATAGGTTAATGTTTATTACAGGAAGTACAGGGAGAGTGGTATCACCGTCCGTGTCGAGCCCTTTCCATTTCAGTAGGGCACGTCTCTGGAGGGGCAGCTCGCGGGGCGCTGATTGCTGGATTGAAACATGCGTCTTTCTGTCTCCTGACTGAGTACCTTTTTGGCTTCCTCCTGCTTTAGTTCTAAAGGCCCTTGACAACCAATATGGAACTATTTAAAAGCCCTAAATAAGAGCTTTTTCCTCCCCAGAGATTACACAGTAAGCAGTACAAAAGCATTGTTAAAAAGGCTCTTCTCATGTAGCAATATAACTTTTCTTTGGATGTTTCTGTAAATTCTTGTTGGCTCGTTTCCTTCAGATCTCTTATTCGGAGGGAGAATATCTTGCAAGAGAGCTTTACCAAGAAGAAGAGAATGTGTCAGTTATTCCTACACTGCTTGCAATCCATCTTCTGCACTTTGGTCATTTCCTAGCCTAGCGTCTTTAGGGAAAAGGAAGAAGAGAATTTCCTGAGTCTCTCAGTGCTTTCGGACTCCTCTCTTCTCCCCAAGGGCCGTTGCAATCCTCTAGACCAGACCTTCTTGATGCTTGTTGGGTATATCAATGAAACAAAATTATTCCTGTTGTTACTGCTCTGACTGACTGAAGGGACATGGGTCATGGAAAGACACGATACTCATAAAATGGATATGCATCATGTAATACTGCACAAGGTGGTGAACGGAGACCGTGGAGTCCAAGTGTGTCTTCAGCAGCTGCTGCATCTGGCTCGAGCTGTGGCTAACAGGTTAGAAGGGTACATCTGCAAACCAGCTCCTAACTCTCCATGTACATTAAAAAAAAGCAAGAAAAATTGAGATGTGTTTTTTTTTTGTTTTTTGTGTTATTTCAGTTTTGGTTTGCTTTTTTTTGGTTGGTTGGCTGTTTTTTTGTAACCAAGGTGAGGAGTCTTCCATTCAAGTAGCATTTTTCAGGTCACGATTCCAATTTCAGTGGCAAGGCCATACCCAGAACAGACAAGAATAGGCACAGGCTGGGAGTGACGTCGTGGAAAATGAAGATCTGCCAGTGGTTTTGCGCAGGGCACGTGTTCCCTAAGCCATGGCTCTGGAAGCTGAGCTTGTTATCAGGATGTACAGTTAAAGGACAATGGAGTTTAATGCTTGATGTTTTCTTGTAGTTCAGCGTATGTAAATAAACAATAATTAAAAAACAAACAAAAAACCAAAACCAGGTAAGAATTATAGTGAGCAAAATACCCGGCTCTTGTAGTGAACTAAACAGAATGAGTAATAACTAGCATCTACCTTATTTTCTTATCTGAATTCAAATTGTTGGGGAGAGAAGCTCCCACATAAGAATTGCTTTTAATTTAAGTAGGGAAAACTCTTGCTTCTCCTCATCCTTTGTCCCTTTCATTGTTTTGAATTGACCAAATGAATACACTGTTACTGGCCGTGATGTTTTTGGATTTTTTTGTGTGCCTCATCCTGATTGGCGAGCGTGTCTGATGTGAAGGGCCCTGTTTTAATTTAGGAGCTGGGTTTGGTCCAGGTGGCGGTTTGGCAGCCGTGCTGGTGGCAGCCCACCCGCCGCCCCTGAACCAGCCTTCGTGTGAAGGTGGCCTGGACGGGTGGTTCTTCTGCTGGGTGCTCATCACAAGTGAACGTTCAGATCACGAGCTGAAACAAAAGAATGGGAAATTAAGACTTGCTCAGATTATTTGGAGGTTTAAATCCTAAAGCCATTAAAAGCTGCCGTTCCTGATCTGGCGGTGCAAGGGGTTTGCCTTCTCTGTGTGGATCTGGACTGCTTCTGGAGAGGGACAACGGTGGGCGTTGTGTGGACCAGTCCTGTGTGGAGGCTGAGGAACGGCCGGCGGGGACCCTGCACGTCCCCAGGCTCGAGGCACGAGTGACCTGGCAGAGACTGTCATAAAGCAGCAGGCGTAGACAAAATAAATCTATTTTGCCATAGGTCACCTGATTGAGTTCAAGTAAGAGTTCGACCTAGCAGCTTAGCTAAAAGCGGGTTTTAATTATGAAGTGGAAAGTACCTTTTATTTGTTTTTTAAGTTATTATGGATAGCTGAAGGTGTCAAAGTGCTTTGCTGAGCGTATTTGCTCGCTGCTTGTGCTTGAAAGTCAGGATTTGGGTCCTGTGCTGTGCTGCTGCCGGCGAGGCCCTGGACTCTTACCAGACCATAAGCTGCCTTGCAACTCTCCTGTCCCTGCTGAAGGAGAAAAGCGTTTCTGATCTTTAGGTTCGGATTGTTTATTGTTTTCTGAAGCAGCTGAAGAAAAGTAGGTGAATGTTGACAGAATCAGGACCGGCCTTGACCTACTTGTGGCTTTTTCTCTGATCTCTGGCTTGGGCACGTCGCCTCATTTTTCTGCTCCTGTTTACTCGTCCCAGGCCTCATCTCAGACACTGGGAACTGACAGGTGCTCCGTAACTTGAATATTAAATGTATATATCATCACTCCCACAGTTGTTCCCAAGAAGATTTTGTCACCTATCATATGACCCAGTGCAGGGACTCCTTTTGAAATCGTTTTTATTTCAGACAGAAGTGTTGGTTCAGCTCTGGGTTCGAGGTCTTACGGAGCCGTTGGTTTCATTCCCCTTTGAAACTCTGCGTTTTCTTCCGAGTCCCTGCGTTGCTTTACAGTGTCCCAAGGCAGGAAATACCCCCGTGGTTGTGATTTATGTTATCACAAGGGTTTTGGCTGACTCAGAGTAGAGAAACATATGTTAGGATTTTCGCGTCAGTTCATGGAGATCGTTTAAAACTAAATATAGCTTTGAGAGGGGTGGGTTAGAGGGGAGCCCTGCGGGTCTGCCTCGGGACTGGCTTTGGAGAAAGTCGTGAAAGCAAACCAGCTGCTGTGGAGGGTGGAAATTAGCCTGGTTTATAACAATTCGGGTTGGCTGGGGGCGGGGCAGGAGGCACACGCTTTCCATGAAGATCCGGTAATGTTTTAAGCAGTTGTCTGAGGTCACGTATTTTTAAAAGCGGGGGAAAAGGCCGAGTGTCACCGCAGTGTCCTCCTGCGCCGCTGCTGGTCCCTGAGTCCTGGGCAGCGTGACCCAAACAGCCTTGGTTGGGTTTCTGCTCTGCTGACAAGTCTTGTGCCCATTACTGATACAAAACCTAAAACTTTTGAACCCATGTAGGGGTTCTTCTGTCCCACCAGCATCAGCTCTGGGACTGGAGCAGGGGATGGGGCCTTCCAGGAACCCTTTGAGCTTTGTTTCTCTGTCTTAGGACACCTTTTGTAACTTTGCCAGTGAGTTTAATTGCTGGCCAGGAAGGCATTTCACACCTTCAGGCCCTGACCAAGCGTATGACAGGAGGACATGAAGCTATCGCAGTAAATAGTGTGGAAGGAAGAGCTTAAGGGAGGGAGAGCATTCTGAGTGACCCCTCCTGTATTTGTGAGTGCCAGTAAAGGGGGGTGTGATCCGTGCAGCAGCAGCAGACACGCTGCGCATCCCTAGCACCGCTTCCCTTCTTTACGTGAAATACGTTGGTGTTTTCCTCTCTGAAGGCTCGGTATGGTTGATGACATCACTGATTATAAAATTGCGGTTATTAATCATGATAATGGATATATTACTCGTTTCTCCTTCAGTCTAAAAATATTACCCTGGGAAAAGGTAACAAAAATAAAGTCAGCAATAGAGACCAGCAAACATCAGTCACTGGTGTTTTTACATGGATGATTTCTTTCCTTCCTGTATTAGTCTGCAGTTACTAAACATTCAGATGGACTTGCAATAGAAAAAATTCTCAGTTGTGCAGCTGGGGTTCGCTTCCCTGGCTTTAACAAATCACCTGAGAACCCACGCCTTGCTTCAGGTGCGCGTTGGATAGAATGCTGGTGTAATGGTGCTGTTCTGTGCCGCAAAAACCCCTGATTGTGTGTTTGAGTGATGGTCATAGACGTCAGCACAGTTGGAAACGGGGACACGTTAAGTCTTGGGAGTGTCACAGAGGTAGAAGGTTGGGTAAAGGACTTGAACTTGCAGAGGAGCAATACTGACGGCCAAGGGCTCCATGTCGAGCGGGTACTTAGAAAAAGAACAGGTACGGATAAGGACTTGTTCCACCCCAAAAGTTAGATTTTGCAAATGTTGCGATATTTCAGTGGTTTGAGTACTAAGGCAAACAATTTCTCACAGAATCATCGACAAGATGAGAAATAGCATCGGTTACACATTCTGCTGGTTGCAGACATGAAGGAATTTTAAAACGCCTTGTATCACTCTCAGCGGGCTGTTAATTCAAAGGTACTATTTACCTGTCTATTTTAGTCTGTCACTTTAATATCTTAATATTTCTGAAATTGCCTTTTGAGTCTAATGAAAAGGAGTGGTTATGGCTCCAGTGTAATTGAGACTGTCAAGGAAATAGGTGGAATTTTTGCAGCGCTGCGAGACTTGATGGTATGTGACAGAGGATCATTCACTTCACTGGTCCATGGTAATGGGAGACCGATGTCTCTCTAAACTCCCTCTTAAAAATACAAGCCTGATTTCTTTCTTTTATTCTTCTTTGCGAGGTTGTGGGTCTTTTTAAAATAGTCATTAACATATCCCCAAATAAAAAGCACTTCTTTCATGTGCCAAAAATATCCTGTGGCCTAAAGCATCTTCCAGTCGTCCGGGCTGTACAGGTTACCGCTTTGTTTCACGCTCGTGTTCTGCCGTGTTCCTCCTGTTCCTGCCGTGACTTGGGGAATGGCTGTGCCATGTAGATCACACAGGGCTCTGTGCACAGGGAAAACAACAAAAAATGGCAGTTTACAATGATTTACGTGAGTGAAGTGTACAGAGGAAGGATCAGAAGAACTGCTGTCCCGTTGCCTTGTCTTCGGCACGGAGGCTGCCCTTCCTGCAGTCGGGCTCTTCACCGCTGCTGTCAAAATACGTAAAGCATGATCTTCAGTTCAAGTTGCTGCTGCGAAACGCAGCGTTGGCTGGGAGGGAGCGAGCACTGACAGAACTTGTGTCAGGTGTGCTCTTCCCTTCATGGCTCAGCTCTGAGTTTGGTTTATTCGGTAGAGGAGGAGCTGAGGCGCCTCTGGTGTTTGCTGTGGCCACGGTTGAACGCCGGTGTCGGGAATCACCGTGCCCTGCAGGTTCAGTGTGTATTTTAAATAATATTCTAAAGTTCTGTGATTCGAATGTGAGACAGATGCATAACAGAACTGCTCTTTAAAATGGTTTCTGGTAAAGGGAATGGAGGAGAGAGCGGCAACTAAGAAGTGTTCCCAGCTGCAGTACTCGATTCAGTATTGTTGGAATAAATATTTGTATTATAAGAAGGAATTGGCAGGATCTAAGTTGAAGCTTGAAAGGTCACTAAATAAGATTTGCCTCTTCCAGGTAAAAGCCTTGATGAACGTTCATAGATTTATCATTACTGCAGGATTTGGGGAGATGAATAGAAATAGCAGTATTTCATAAAATTCAAAGGTAGAGTGAGCCTCATACAGCAAATGCGTCAGAGTCCTGAGGCTTGATCCTTAACCCTGGGTCCGGCTGTTTCCCCAGGCGGTGGCAGAGAGCACCGGAGGGTAATTAGGGTAAAGTACTGCGCTTCAAATGTTTGTTGCAGACTTTGGTTTGAAAGCTCTCTTGGTTTTTTCACATGCTGGCACACAGGCAAGCTCAGCAGAAGGGCCGAAATCCGATCGATTTAGCCCAGAAGATGAAGTGTTGAGGCTGGGACGAGGTGCAGCGCGGGGTCACGGTGGTTGTTGTGTCGCTTCATTGGAGAAATGAGGCAAAAAGGAGGTTTAGTCCCCGTTTGTGGGGTGGGGGGTGAGGGTGCAAGGGAAAGCTGGCGCTGAAACGTCAGGTGCTGGGGATGGTGCCTGGGGCAAACGGGGGATCTGCCTGGAGCACGTGAGCAGAGACTCGATTAACCTACTTTGCTCCCGAGGTGCAAAAATACTCCAGGAACTGTGCCGAGGCATGGGGGCTCGATGGACACGGGAAGAAGGCTTCTTGGTTGGGTGGTGGGAAAGGGAACAGGGGCCAGGGAGTTGGGCCAGGAACGTGGTAGTTCGTGTACCTGTGGAATACGCTTTAGGAATGAAGAGGTGCAGAAGCATCTGGAGATTGATGTGTTTATTGAGCGTTTATTTATGAACATCACAGACCCTACAGAGCTATGCCATTGACTGGGATAAAAAAAGAAAAAAGAATTGCTGTTATGGAATTAAAAAGTATATCCAAATAAACGTCCTGTTAGCGTAGTAACTTATTCTAGCTGTGGTTCATAGAGGCAGTGGAGAAGTAAATAAAAAGGTCTCAAGCATAGCCAGAAAATTTTGTGTAAATGGGGAAATAAATTTGATTTGGAAAGCAGTTTCAATTTTAAGCTTCCATGAAGGAAGGCAAATTAAACATTTTTAAAGATATTAACCATAACAGTATCCCTTTAATTTTCTATCCTGTCTTTTAAGTAAGATACTCTGAACCAATTTTTGTTCAAGGAGGCAGATTTCTTGCAGTAATCAGTTTTGCTTTTAGCTCTGATTTTTAAAGAATAAGGGATAATGGCACACATGCTTGAGGGTGTGATTAGAACGCAACATTAAAAGGCTTTTTAGGACATCTCTGGTTGAAAAAGGAGCTCTGGAGAGGTCTGCGTTGGCAGCTGAGCAAGCCCCGAGTGAAGCGTTACCTCTGAAGTGTGCGGGGAGGAAAAGTCGCTTAACCCTTTCGCAAAATGCTTTTAGGGAAAGTTAAATGGAGGCATTTTCTGCAGGCTCGTCTGTTACACATCAGGTCTCTGAGCTGGTATTCAGCATCTTCTTTCCCTGAATGGATCCTCTACCTTGGAAAGCCCCACCTGTCAGGAGCAGGGGTTGGAAAGGCTCAGCTCTTCGGGGGAACTTCCAGTACAGGTTTTTTGGAATGCCTCTGGGGAGTTGCCGATTACCTTATTCTGGGGAGAATGTTCAGAAACCTTAATGAAATGCTGAGAATGCAATTGAACGTTAATTCAATTGTCTTTTTTGATAATCTTCACAAGGAACTTGCTTTCTCTTCAGTGTCCCTAAAGCGCACACAAACTGTTCTTCAAATGCAAATTCTGGGTGTAAAACCTACTTGAGTTGCTAAATTTTAGGGAAATACTCAGCTGTGGAGTATATTTTTGTAGCTTCCAGGTGTTTAAAGGTTTTTACTTCAGTCTATGAACCCCTGCACCCAGCTTTTACCAACCCACACCAGTCTGCAGATGACTTCTTGTCCATTTAATGTCCAGTGACGTGTGGGAATGGGCACAGAACTCCTGAAGCGGGGCCCAGAGATGGGTGAAGCCGGGAGGACTCTGACACTGAGCTGTCGCTGCTGGGTGGGGAACTGCTCTTGATCTTCCTGCAAGCTGACGGGACGCTGCACTTTACGAAGGTGACGCAATTTGAAACTCAGAGGCCATCTGGGTGGCAAATTGTCGGTGCCTGCCCCCAGCGGTGCCGATGGAGCTACAGGAGCTCCCGGCCAGCCCCGGGGAGGGAGCCTGCAGACCCCGGGGTCTCCTCAAAACAGATGAATGACCTCTTCTTTCCCTCTATTATTTATATAAACTCAGCAAACGCTAACTGTTGGTGAAGACTTGTTATCCAAAAGTAGTTGAATGGCAGATTCTGAGCAGGTGATGCGATGCTGCTGCTCCTGGAGAGGCTGCAGCTCCTTCAGGCACCAGTTGCACTGGGTTCAGGAGACAACCAGGCATTTCCACAGGGCAGACCTCACTGGATCGTGTCCACAGCAAGATGCTTAAAGGCTGGTGTTCTTCCTGGGGTGATTTTAAATTTTCTGGAGCTTCGGGTAGCTTATATTTTACTTGATCTATCCTGAGACACGGCTCATGCTTCCTCTGTTAGTTGGAATGTGTCACTGCAGTTGGAAATGAGGTGTTTTCCCCAGAGGGTGTCGTCTCTTCAGTGGTAGCGCTGCTGGTCCATCCTCCAGCAGGTCTGGGACCTCTTACCTCGGACTCTCATAGTTCTGTGTTGCTTTGACTCTGACTTGTCTTGGATGTCTGTGTCTGAGCATGAAATCTAAGTAAAATTGAAGTTTGGCCCTGTAGTATCTCCTCGGCTATCTTTTTCAGTGTGCTTTCATATCATATCATATCTCTCCAAATAAAGAATTTTTTTTATCACTGTTAATATTTCATTTTAGCATCTTTGAAGTGTCGCCAGCTGGAGACTGCTGCAGAGCAGTAGTGACCTAAAAATCATTAACCGCGCACCCATTTCTTAAATATCTCAAAAATATAACAGCTGTTCTTTTGATAACGTCTTTCAACAAGGAAACCTTTTTCTTATTTTTCCATCCTTGTGTGCTAGATACGCCGCTATCGACACCAGCTTTACTCAGTGTGTTCTTTCAAACTCTGTTTGAAAGGGGTGAATCCTCTGTGCTGCAGCTGCTGGGGCTCTTTGTAGACAACCGTTTGCAGCAGGATCCTAAACACATTTTGTGGAAACTTTTTGAGTCCCTGGACGGCTGGTGAGAATTCGTGGTGGCACTTCATGACTGTCAGTGTCTGTGTCACACGGGTCTGTCCTGCTCTGAGGAGCCACCGTGACCTGCAGGGGGATAACGAGGAATGGTGCAGTTCATCCTGGGCTCGTGTTCCTGGGCTCTGCCCGAGTAGGGGATCCACCTTTCCCCTCGCTCCAGTGGGCTGCCATCCTCAGATCCCGTCTCCTTCCCTAACCTGGGGGATGTCTCAGCGCTGGTGATGCTCCGTCTGCCCTGCTGCCTTCCAGCTCTTTATTCTTCCTCAGAGGGGACAGAACCTCTCGCCGTGAGGTCAAACTGGCTCCTGGAGAGCTCCGGTCGTTGCGGTGAAGCGAGGAAGACTGGACGCTGCACGGCTATGATATTTTCCTTCTTCTCCTAACGTATCTGTGTGTGGCTTTTCTTTTAAAAAATTATAGCTAAGATGATTATGAATATCTCCTTTAAACGAGATGGTATCAGTTTTAGCATCGCTCAAACAAAGCGTGTACAGCCAGAGGGTAAAACACATCATAATACCAGGCTAATTGCGTGAGTGTGTATGCTAAAGTTCTCCTGTTGTGAGAACTCCAACAAAAACAAAACCTATTCCCTTCTAACGATCCCGCTCAATTAGTCACCTCTCCTGGTTCTGGCTGGACGGGGAGCCTGAGCCGCGCCGGCAGGGCAGGCTCCAGCGTGGTTTGGAACAGGCGGCGCTGGCTGGGGTGGGCTGGGCAGAATGAGCCGGGGAAAAAGCTCACGTAAAATTGAAAAAATGAGGGTTCTCACATCAGCAAACTCTGGTTATCTGCAAACAGGGCTTTGTTTTAAGCTGGTCTCCTGCAGGTTGCTGGTAGGGTGAGGCGTTTCTAGAGAAACAGTTCATGTGTTGTCTAAGAGCCCGCGAAAAGAGATTAATCCCACCCATCCCTCTCCTTATTGACTCGGCAGAGCCACTGTGACTGACTTAGATCATATTTGACATGTGCTTAAGCTGTCATTGTTACTGAAAAAGCAATCTGCCTGTCTGTCTGTCTGTCTTCCCTTTGTCTCAGCTACTTATTTTCCTGCTCTCTGCTCCCCGGTGCCAGCGCAGCTCTTTGCGGGGCCACACCGGGACCGGGTCTGGGAACCTGCAACCCTGAACCCGCTGAAGCACCTGCAGCCTTGGGTTGGAGAGCTGACTTGTGAGCTACTGCAGTTAGACAAAGTGACTTAGCATTTGAACAGCTTAACTTCCACTAAGAGTTGTCACAAAGCTCCATCGTGCGATGGTGCCCACCAGCAGTGGGGCGCAGGAACCATCGGGGAAGATGAACTCTTGGGTCTGTGACTGGAGAAAATAGTTGTGGTTATTAAGGCACGGTCACTGGAGGAGCCAGAACTTTTGTCTCACATGTATTTGAGTGTTTATAATAGAAGAATTGTTAAAGCAGCTCCTTTCCTTTGCTTAAACCCTCAGTACACGTGTATCAATTTCCTTGTTATTCTTCACTGAGCAATCTGTTGTTAGGTGTCCATACGTACAGCGTTTTATTTTCCTGATGGTTCCACACGTGCCGTGTGTGCCTTCCTCGCCTCTCCCCTCTGCTACCACAGCCCCATGAGATGTTGTTGGTCAGTGTGTGTCACCTTCTGGTGGGGCTCTTTGCCTGTCAGTAGTTCTGCAGAGAACAGGTAGATGTGGTCTGATGGGCTGTTGCTGTGGGCGAGCTGTGTGTGCCCAGCCAGACGGTGCCCAGACAAGGGATTCGGGAACTGCACACCCTCTCCCATCCCCTTCTAAAAGATTTTTTTATTTCATCCCAAGATGAAGTATATTTTCAGCTATGCCAAGAGGGGATTGATTGCAACACCGTGTGCTGAAATAGAGGTACCTTGGGTACCACGTGCCCTTGAGTACGAGCTGGGTTATTTGGTCAGAAGTGCTCTATCAGATGCGCTCGGGGGAGCAGCTGGAACGCTTGTGGGACCAGGGCTGGTGGGTAGCTCAGGTGAGGCTCTCTGGAAAAAGTCTGCATGATTAAGTCAAGCAACTGAGGAAAAAAGTTCACTGACTAATAAGAGAAACTTGGAAAATAATCCTGCTAATTCCCCCGCTCTGATACGTCCTGCAGTGAATTCATAGGTGTTCTCTCTAGACCTAGGGGAGGGTTCCCTCCTCACCCCATCAGCAGTTTCCCACACCACCCCTGAGAACATTCCTTCGTTATCTGCTTTCTGTGTAATAACTGCCCCGGAGTAGTCACAAACTCGTTTTTCTACCAGCTGAAACTACAGAACGCGGTGTGTGCCTTGACCCGGATTCAGCGAGAGAAAAGTCACCGCTGGAGGAGCCTCCACCTTGAAAATTAGTGGCCAGGTTGGTGGAGGGTGTCCCCAGCCCTGCAGTACGTCCTGGGAAGGCTGACGGCCTGCCGGGGCTCTGGGAGATAACAATTGCCTTTGAAAACATTTTAACTAGAGGTCTGGCTTGTGTCGTTAGTCCTATTAGTTCTATTACTCTTTGAAATGTCCTTATTCCTGGGGTGATTAGCCTGCAGTGGAGATGGGAGCCACGGTTTGTGCAAAGTGTCTGTCTGTCTTGGTGCGTTTTCTGTCTGGTGCCAGAAACCTGGGGAGCTCACAGGGAGGGCGGCTCCTAGAATTTTACAGAATATTTGGTAGCTTTAACAACTCAATAGTCTACCCTTGCTGTGGGGGTGAGGTGGGAGCCCTGGTGCGAGGAGGAGGAGGAGGAAGAGGCTGTGAGCCTGCGTTGATGCAGCCCCAGCAGCGACCCAGCTGCTGCTCTGAGCACAAGTTGTAATTGCTGTGAGAGCAAAACGTGTGCCTTGTCTAAGGGTATTAAAAGTAGGCTTTTGCAGTGGTTTCTACAGTGTAACAGAGAAACCTAAATGATTGGGTGTTCTCCCAGAAACATCTGGAAATCACATCATTATCATAGAATCATAGAATGGTTAGAGTTGGAAAGGACCTTGAAGATCATTCTGAGAGGCAGGATTAAAACCAAACTCAACAGTCTTTGGGATTTCTCCTCCCTCCAAATGATATTTATTAACTTATTTTTTTGCCCCACACCTATATATAATTTTTGCCAGGCTATTTTTGGTTTGTGCTGGTGTCTTCTCGCTGTCCCCAGCCGCAGCTGATGTCAACAAGCGACACCTCTGCCGAGTTCAGCAGCAGCGGCAGGAGCTCCCCGGTGACGCCGCGATGGGCAGGATCCCGCCTGCTGCCGCCGCTGCCTCCCCTGGGCCGCCGGCGGAGCGGAGGGGACGCAGACGTGTCCTTCTGAGAGCCATGCTCAGTGGAGCTGCCTTTCGAGTTGTTCTCTCAATTAGCTCCGGGGAGATTCTCCTGCTTTTCTGCTTTCTCCTGGGGATGTGTGACCTGATAGCGTATTGCTATAAATAATTATTTTACAGCTATCGGTGTGGGTACTGTACACAAACACAGAGCAACGCTTTCAGCATTTTGACTGGATGCTGTAAATACTGGTTTTTCAGACAGCCTTTCTTCGTTCTCCCTCCTTGCTGTTCTTTGGAATTCAGTCCGCACATTTCTGATCTTCATAACTGATGGTTAGTCTGTGCTGCCCCGTGAAGTGGAGTTGCTGGTGAGCGGTGTGGGGCTCCCAGGGCAAGGCGAGGGGTGAGGAGCGGTGGGAAATGGCTGCAGCTCCAGGGGAAAGGGGAGAGGAATGGCTCTCCAGCGGGGCATCACCAGTGATCACGGCTCGTTTGCAGAAGCGGGGTATTTTAAAAGAAAAAAGGAACCGGTCTTAAATGCATACGCTGCCGCAACCCCATGGAACTCATTCCCTTCCCAGAGCCTGGAGCAGCAGGAAAAGACTCTTCACTTTCACCAGTTTTTGCTGTGGGGAAGCGTTTGAGAAGGTAGGGCAGGCTCGCCAGGCCGTGCTTACACACCTGGGCTGGACTGCAACGGCTCTGCAATGCCTTTGGCTTCTTCTGTTTTTTAAAACGGGTCCTGCAACTAGGAAAAACGAGTGTCAATAAATCTGGGGAAACTATCAGTAGGATCAGGTGAGGCTCAGCCACAGCAGAGGTTACCGAGACCCTTGTGGCTACAGCCGTGGCTGGTCTTTGTGGAAATAATGACAGTAAATGGGACTTTGTAAGCTCTGCCTCAAAACATGAACAAGGCACAACATGAACTGTGAAACCCGGTGTGTTATGGTCCAGGTAACAGTCAACATTACTGCATTTTTCTTGTCAATTGCTGGAATAATATTTATACTTAGAAGAACTGGAGCAAGGCGGATAGGAAGTTTCTGAATGGAAACGTGGCTAAAAGGTGGCTGTTAGGAATTGACTCTGCAAGGCCCCGAGTGCAGGTTCCCAAAGCTGTGACGAGAACACGCGTCCTCTGAGGCGCTTGTCACCGGGGAGGAGGAGCGGTGGCCGCATCCTCGGGTACCGCACAGGGGACTCCCCTTGCTCAACCCGACGTGAGCCAGCAAGCCAGTGGAAACTCGTTTGGGTATTTATTCCTCTCCCGGCAGATCGGTTTCCCCCCGCCTGCTGCTAGGTTGGATTTCACAGACAACCCTGTCTCCTGCCTGAAATGCAGCATCCTCTTGTTGGTGCTGCAGCGAGAGCTGGAGGTGGCAAAGACCCGCTGCACGCACAGTTGCAGATTTCTGTCCCCAGGCACTCAGATCCCTGGGCATTTTGTCTAAGAAGCCTTTGGGACATCAATAATCAGGAACCACCTGAAGAGCAGAGGACTCTAACACCTGCTTTGTCAGGCCAGCGGCACAGAATGCTCCTCAGCAGGTTTTGTTGTGGTCTCATGGTTCGTGTAAGTCTCTAAGCCCCAAACCAAAGCCAGACTATTCTTGCTTCTTTGTTTTATTTTAGTAGTGTTGGCTTTATTGATTGATTAATTGCATGTTGTCAAGCACTTTCTCAATTTCTTGTATCTGTTTCCCATAGATATGGGAATTGTGTTGCACATCTGACCTGTGTATGAGATTTTAACACATCAAAAATACCTGAAATTTCCCAGCTGATTGGGATAGGTTGAGTTGTTGGCTTCTTACCATTCACAAAGCAGGATATTCTTCTATGAGTAAGAGGAATGGTGTCTTTCTGTTGCAACACTGCTCCAAGTCAGAAACTGATTTCTATAGATACAGCCCAAATATACAACTGGGGAGTTGCAAAGCCTGTAGAGCCCAGGGTGTGCATGTGAGAGGCATCAGACACCTCCTCTGAACTATAGCAATAGGCTGGTGTCAATTTTCACGGGTCCCCCCCGGCCCCTGTTTAAAATACAAATCCGCAGCGGCGGTTAACGAGTGTTGTAGCCGAGTGTTTTGGGACGGTTCTCCTTTGGCTCCCAACCACTAGGGTCAGTGGCTACTTCTGACTTACTGGATCGATTATTTTGTATTTTGAAGCTCGATGTGGTACTTGGAGGTAAGGCAGATATTTAATTACTCCGTCCTAATTTTTTATTTAGGTGCTTGAACCAAGGTGGAGCTGAGACACAGGCTGTCACCTTCCGTGGCATCTGCAGGAGGCACACGCTGGGTAGAAAAGCCAGCAACTTCCTGAGGACAAATGGTCGTTTGTCCCTTGTACCTCAGGGTACAAGCTGGATGTAGATTCGCGTGTGGTTACAGCGTTGCACTGGGAGGAAAATTATTTTGGTCACCCCCAAAAAATACCCAGAAAACCCCAAAGGTTTCCTAACAATTGAAGCTCTAGAAACCCTGTTCTGTAGCGAGGTTTGAGAAGCATCACCTTAAAAACCGTGTTTGGGAATTGAGGCACCATAATCTCCTTGCTCTAGTTTTATGGTTCTCATTATAAAATTCTATTTTCAGAATCTAATTACTTTAAATTAAAGTACTTGCCATGTGCAAAACACCTTATAATTTCTGAACGACCACACTTGTATCCCGTAAGCTCTGTGGGAGGCAGACAGGTATCGTGTCTGGTTTGCGTGTGTGGAAACTTCGGTGCCATGTGCTGTTGCTTCTCCAGATGTGGAGTGATTCGGTGCTGGATCCCGTGGTAGCCAGCCTTACACTTGCCAGTGTTCTATCAGGAGGGGATTATTAAATTTTTTGCCCTCTCAGGAGAGGAAGAAGAAAGCGGTAGACCCGGCAAAATCAAATCTGTGTAATTGAGCAAACATGTTACTCTTCATAATGTCTTTTTTGGGAAGTGAAGGAGATGTTTATCGTCACGTCGGCTCCTGGGCTCCAGGTGCTGGTGTGACTGGGAGCTGTGGTGTGCTGGTGGCTGGCAGTGTGTGCAGTGGTGTGTGCGGCCACGGGGGCCGTGTCGGGGTGCCCTCACCAACGATCCGCCAGCCTGCCTGCCCTGCAGCCTCTGCAGAATGCCCTTTGCACACTGCTTTTCCCCTAGAAGCGTCTTCCCATTGTTTTGACTCACCGTCCAAGCTGAGAATGATAAGAACTCTAAAATATTCTTTTCTGATTTAGGAAAAAAAAATGTCTTGAGAGTAGTATGTGATGCTCTACGTCTTTTATTCTGTAGGTCAGTAACAGATCCACGAGATGGAAAGAGAGTTGCACTCAAAAAGATGCCCAACGTCTTCCAAAATTTGGTCTCTTGTAAAAGGGTCTTCCGGGAGTTGAAGATGTTGTGTTTTTTTAAGCATGACAATGTAAGTAAATTCAAAGTAATTTTGAAGTCTTTGATAAAGCCTAATTGTGAAATGGACTATCTCTAACGGATTTTTTTTTTCCTTTTTTCTTTTAAGTTATAGAATATCTAAAATGTTTTAAAAGCTCTGTAATTGTATGGTTATCAGATTTCCTGGAAACTCGGATATTACTGCTGCAAACTATAAAAAATTAAATTATCAAGAATCTAAGGATATTTATCATTTCCTTCCCAAAATGTTTGCAAATAGACAGGCAATACACTTCCACCAAATCTTATTTTAGGCTTTAGTTAAATGTCAGTCTGCCCAGAGCTGTACCAGCTAGAAATGCTTTCGCTTCCAAGCTATTTCTTACTCCACCTTCTTCTCCCCTTCGTTGGGGTTTGTTGCTCCCAGTTCCTCTAGCAGAGTGGTTGCACAAGCACTCCCAAATTTGGGAAAATCGGCTAGAGTGAGTTAAAACATTTTAAAATTCTTTGAATTGACCCCTGTGGTTGTGTCTGAAGTGGATCGAACAGAACCTGCAGAGTGTTCCCGCTCGCGGCTGGGGATGCGTTCCCCCTCCTGGGGATGAGCAGTGAGGAGCGAGTTGGGATCACTGCCTTCTCCTGGGGAACGGGGCCGGGAAGCGGGGATCTGTTTCACAACCCGATTTCATTGCTTTCCCTCCTGTTGTAAAGTTTACTTTTTTTTAATGTGAGATCTATTCCAAGATTTCGTTTGTGGCTAAGCCCCACATTCAGATAAGCGCAGTTGTTCGTGGGGCGCACAAGGGGCCTCTCCAGCTTGTACCAGGCTGCAGAGACCCACCACCACCGGTCCTCGGGAGACGAGATTTCTTTTGAACTGGAACCTAAAACTGCTCCTCACCAGGGTCTACTTATGGAGAAGATTTCACTATAAAATTAAATAAAGGCTTCTCTGTACAGAGTCAGAAGTCAAACCTGATACCCACTGAAGTTTGTGTGCTTCGCCCAGTTGCCACAGATGTTCCTGGGGCAGGACCTAAAAGACTGCTCCAAGGTCGTGTCTTCTCCTGTGAGAGGACGGCAATTCCCTGCTGCTGCTTTTCTACCTTTTTGCTTTGCACAAAGAGCTGAGCTTCTGCTTCAGAATGTGAACAACCTGGGGGTTTGTGATTCCACATGGAAGCAGTGTCACAAAACCCGTAAAGGTGAAAGGCACAACAGTGTAGTTGCTTCTGCGTTGGTGTCTTTGCTAGAATTGCTCCTGTCAAATGTTTCGTGGTATATATTTTTCAAATAAACCATTTTTTATTGGACAGAGAAATCAATGCTTTTAAGCTAGTACTGGAACAGCTGGAAAAAGTTTCTTGAATTAAAAAAAAAGAGACTCTAAACGTACAGAGTATCGGCCTTGGGGGTTATTAAATTCACATGCCCAGTGAGACGGAGCATCGCTGCGGGGGGCGGTGGAGCTCAGCGCGGTGGGGAGGGTGCGGGCTGACGGGCCTTTTGAAAGGGGGTTGGTTTTGTTTGACTGGGGTAGGTCTTGACCTTGTGTGGTGTTTCCTAGGTACTCTCTGCCCTCGACATACTCCAGCCTCCACACATCGACTATTTTGAAGAAATGTATCCTAAATATAAAATAGAGCATCTTAATTGAGGTAGGTGTCATTTTCATTAGCTTAGAAACGACAAGCAGTTGGTGGAATCTATGAAATGGAACTGCCGAAACCATGAGCCCGCATCCCGACAGCTTTATTTAAAGAAGTGAATCTCTGCTCTCAAGAACTCTTAGTTAATGTTAAAGTTGGAGGCGAAGGGGCACAGGATTGAAGATGGAGCTTTGAAGCTGAAGAGCCAGTAAATGCAGGGCCCTGGGGTAGTTTCCAACAGGTACTGCTGGACTAACGGTGATTCCCCCGAAATCTATCCAGTAATTAACTTCCTCTCAGGTATTAGTGCCTTAAAATACCTCCTGGTGTTTTCAGAGAGTGTTCCTGTCACGTCCTTTGAAACGGTGTCCTTTCAGAGATGGCTCAGCAGTTGGGTTGTGGCTTTCCCTGTTCAGCCTCTGTCTTGGGACAACAGCTCTCACCCAGACACAGGCGTAACATGTCGCTGATGCAAAGGTACTTGCTGTCTGTGGGGAGCTGTATTATTAAATTGAATCTTAGTAGATAACTTGACATGAGAACCTAATGGTTGGTTGGTTGTTTTTTTCCCCTTTTCAAACTTTGTTTTATCTTCTGTTTTTGGGGTGGGGAATGTCTTCATTCTGAAATACTGGGCAGTCAGTCCCTGGGCAGGCTCTCGCTCGCTGCGTGGACGAGACCTGTGGCTCCGAGCGGGCTGCTTTAGTACTGGCTCTACATTTAAAGTTGCTAGGAATTGCTGCAGTGAGTTAAGTCCAGATTTTCACAGTACAGAAAGCGTCTAGAAATATTGTGAAAATTAGAGTCAACAATTATTTTAAATTGGGGTGACTGTTCTCTGCAGAGATTTTACAGCCACAGAGCAGGAATCACAGTGCAGATCGTCTGCCTAGGTCAGTCCCACTGTCTGTTCTCTTCTTTATGCTATTTTAAAAATTCAACATGTTAAGATACAATTTTTTGAGACGTTTTTAGCTAATAAAAAAGGAACTTGATAATTAGCACTGAATGAGATTATTTGTTCATTTTTACGTGTGTAGGATAAAAGCTTTTCACCAGACTGCTGCCCATAGCAAGCTTCAGGATTATTTGCAGAGTTTTATGAATTGCTCAGGTTTTTCTACCAGGTGCCGTTAGTGACAAAATATCTTTGTAGACTTCAGTGAAAGTGATACTTGAGAGAGCAGATAATCAAATGTCCCACCACATTGACGTTTCCATTACCAAATCAGCCTTCCAGGACAGGGATCTGCCACGCGGCCAAGGGCAGCGAGGAGACTTGTGTCTTTTTTGTGGAAAACCCCAAAAGCAAACAGTGGAGCTGAAAGCTGGCAGCGTTGGTGGGAGCGGGCGCTTCACCCGGAGCGTGTTCATCCCGGTCTGGGGCACCTCGCGAAGCTGCTGCTCCCTCCACAGCTTCGGTTGCGGTCTTTCAAGTTTATAACTCACAACCGAATTGTGCAAGTGAAAATTCCTCCCCAAAGCAAAATTCTGACCAAAATCTGCTTGTAACCAGGCAGGGTGTAACGAAACGGCTGGTGGAAGGTTGCGTGAGATGCCAATCAATTTCCATCTAGGTGTTCATGCAGATACGCTCAGGGTCATAATCCCAGGGTCCTGGTGGAGGAGTTGGGATTGCTTTCTGAAGCACCGTCGGGTGCTGTGCTCCCCGCGCGGGCACTCTGCTGGTGTCAGCCTTGGCAGCAGCTGCCCGAGGTTGGGGCGCACCGGCTCACTCCTATGGTTAGACTTTGGAAGGTTATTTTTTAATTACTGGTGGGTTTTAGCTGCTTTAGTGTGACCCACTTTATGAGACAATTAATGGGTAGAAAAATGTCATTCTTTATTTTTAGATAAACTGAACTTTGTGAGATACGGTTTGATCTATTTATAAGACCTCCAGTTGATTGGCGAGGAAAGTGGGTGCGTTTGGAGCTCAGTGGTTTTAACCAAAGTACAGCATGATTTACTGAAGGGTTGAAAACATTGCTCTCCTACACTAGGGCTTTTTCATATGAACGCTAGATAAAGCTCTTACATGTTGCTTTGGTATTTCTTTCATGTGAACAGCACAGGAGCAGTCAAACCCTGGGGTTTGGTTCTCTGCACCAGCTCGGTGCCCTCGGTCTGTAACAAGTCACAGGAGCTCGGAATCAGGTCTGGGCGAAGGATTACTCCTGGCGTGCAGTTGTACGTTCAAGAATATATAAATGAGATACGCTTACTTTTATGAGCTCAGCTGCTGCCAAAGTTTGTCTGTAAACCCAGAAATGTTCATTTCCCTCATGGCTAACTCGGTTTAAGTCATTCTGATCCTGTGACTTACAGCTTGCTTTTTTTCCCCAATTACAGAATCTCCTGCAATTGATTGTAATTCTGAATTCTGCAACTGGACATACACAGACATTCTCTTTTAAGAACTATCCTAAGTTTTTGTAGTAACTTTTTGAAACCTTTTTGCATTAAAGTGAGTATTAGAAGCAGCTGAGGAGACGGGACAGAGTCCCAGAATGGTGGGGTTGCCCAGGACCTCGAGATGCTCCAGTCCAACCCCCTGCAGAGCAGTGGCCCCCACAGCAGTTTCAGTGTTTTCTTCCTGGTATGAAAAACTGTTTTTTAAATTTCTTTCCCTGACTCCAAACCCATTTCCCTCCAAAAAGCTTCTCCTATTGCTTCTCAGGGCTCTTTGCCACATGCCATGCACTGCCATTGCTACTGACTCGATGGCGAATGTGCTCCTGTCACCTGTAACAGATAACTTACTCACCTGTAGCGTAAAAACTTACCAGGGCATTAAATGAGGTTTTATATTTTTTTTCAATAACTGTTGCGCTGCTTTTACATGGACCAGGACTTTTTTTTCATGTTTTGGGTATTGACACAAAGTGAGGACGCTACAGAAATATTTCTACTAGGAAGCTGTAAAGTCTACAAAGAGTAAGAGGCCAGAGGTGGCGTCGCAGACGAAGCCCAGTTCGGCCGTAATGAAAAACCGGGGGGAACTGAAATGGGAGAAACCCCTTGTCCACCTTCTGTAGAAAATCCTGAAATATACACGGAAGAGTTTTCTTTTCCTTTGAAAAAAGCATGTTTCTTACGGTACCAGGCAGATAGACACCTCCATCCACTGCTAGAAAAACAGTTTATAGAGCTGAGCTGGGAGATACGCCGAGACCTACTAAGGAAGGGTCCCGGTCGTGACGGGAGCCCCACGTCACCCACTTCAGCCCTTTCTGCAATTTGCTGTCACTTTGCAGAATTTCCCAACTCAGCAGGTCTCCCAGTCAACAGAGTAAGTGAAGTTCTTTTGTGCCGTGCATTTGCCTCGATAATTTTTCTGAAGCAAATTGGTACATTTGTACTTCTAATTTTACACAGCTACTTATCTAATTACTGCTGTCAGGAGCAGTTTTTATCGGGTGGTAGCGTTGAGCTGAGCTGCGTGGTGCAGCTCCGGTGGCCGCCAACGTGGATTCTGGTTCCACGTAGAGCAGCGAGCGAAGCGCCGGTACCTGAGAGGAGCTGGTGAAATCCGGGGGGGTTGGGCTTTGCTTTTGCCAAGGGTTCGCGGCGCTGGCCGCAGTGGAGCCGCTGACCCACTTGGGTACCAGCTGGTGAGGATGCTGCCACCTGTGGAAAAGGCAGGAAGAAGCAGCAAGTGGTGCTTTCGCTCTTGTTTAGACACCCTCATTAAATTATCTAGAGACAATAATCAGCTGCTGCTCACGTTAATGGCACCTCTGAGCCCCTGTCAAGAGAGCTTTATTTAATGCGCGACAGACCTGGAGTGGTGCAGGTGCCATTTCAGGCCCTCATTTAATTTAAGCTGCTTTAGTTGGCATGGCAACTAGTGGAGACATCTGGGAGACATTATGCTCGGGATTGAGATTTAGGAGGATTTGTGGTGTAGCAAAACAGAAATCTTATCATAATAAAGTGCAGAGTAATGCTTTTGGATATTTTTTAATATTTCGCTTTAAAAATGAAATGTAAAGACTGGATGCAGCCATAAGGTGAAAAACAAATTGTGAAAGGCTGGTATAAATATTTAAGAGGGCCTTTGCCAGAAGGAACAGAAAAATTAGAGGGCTAGGAATTACGGTGCTGCAGGGTTGTTCTTTTTTTCTTTATGAATTCTTTATGAATGCAGTTCTAATTGGGGATTTCTTTGGTCAAAAAGTTGGCAATATTTGACTTATAAAACTAATTCTTGTGTGGTGTGCTGATGGCAGATGAGCAGTTTGGCTGATGGGGATTTGGCCAGGTAGGGTTTGCAGAAGCAACAGATGGGAGGAGAACATCGATTAGGTAGAGATGAAAGAAAATGTAAGTTTTCTCTGGGTGGCTCTAAGCACAGCTTGCCCTGTGCCCATCACCTGGTGATCGTGGGAAGAATGAGTAAAAGTTCTGCTGAAGTTGCTTTGCTTCCCGTGTTACCAGCAGAGGTAACTGAAGGCAGGGTTTGCTGGTTGTATTTCATAGAATCATAGAATGGTTAGAGTTGGAAGGGACCTCAAAGCCCCCCCAGTGCCACCCCCTGCCCTGGGCAGGGACACCTCCCACCACCCCAGGTTGCTCCAAGCCCCATCCAGCCTGGCCTTGAACCCCTCCAGGGATGGGGCAGCCACAGCTTCTCGGGGCAACCTGGGCCAGACTCGACAGGTCGCAGAGCTGGTTAGAAAGAGCATGGGACCAAGTGCAAAATTATATCATAATTTTCTTGTGTTTTCTGAGTCATAATTTGACTTTGGAATAATTTTGTAACAACTGCCTTCATGCAACTGCTGCTTCCTTGGGTAATCTGTTTGCTATCACAACCTGTTCTGTATTTTCATTATAAGAGGCTGGAGGCTTGACCTCTGTGCAGAAGCTTTATTCTTCTCCCCTCGATAGCCCTGACCCGTAGGAGCTCAGATTCCTGGGAGCAGAGTCGATGTTTCAAGGGGATTACATGCCGGACTTTCTGCTTTTGCCTTAACTAATAAATTGAAGATACGTTGTCACTGAATTGATGCAGAGTGACCTCCATAAGATCATCGTCTCTCCTCAGCCACTCAGCTCGGATCATGTCAAAGTTTTTCTTTACCAGATTTTAAGAGGTAATTTTTCTTCTTTTACAATTCATGAAAATCATGTAGTAATTTAATTTTTGTTCCTCTGTTTCTTAAAGTTCTTATTCCTCGAATAAGGTTCCCGTGGAAACTCATTATTTCCTGTTATGAGTAAATGGCAAACATTAATTTAGTTAAAAGGGGAAAAAAAGGCTGCTCAATCACTTGCTGTGTCTGGTTTGTACACTCCAGGACCGAGTGTGTCCCAGAGATGGGAGTTAGAGTCGTGTAAAGAATGAGCCGACGGCAAAGGCTTTGCCGAGCAGGAGTTGCAACACCTTCTGGGAAAATGTTATCAGCTTGAAATTACTTTTAAAAGGAAAAATGGTATTTATTTTATTTTTGTTTAATATTTCAGGTCTGAAGTATCTACATTCTGCTGGCATTTTACATCGAGACATTAAACCAGGGAACCTACTTGTGAACAGCAACTGTGTTCTTAAGGTGCTGCTTACATTTATTGAAAATGTACCCGTGTGTGCTGCTCAGTAGCAAGCAGCTGTTATTTTTTAAACGAAAACATTTAATATGAATGCTTTTCCTGAAAGTCACTTTAAAAGAAAAAAATCCCACAGATTAAAAATTATTAATGAATATATATTAAAAGTTATGGGTGAAATGACCACCTTCCTTCGCCCTTTGCCCCCTCCCTCTCCCCAAATCTCCGAGAGCAGAAGGAGCTGACTCTTGGGTGAGCCGGGGGCGTCCCGTGCCCCCCCAGCGCCCGGGCTCTGCCGATAACTGCTCGGGCCTCCGGAGCCTGGGAAGGCTGTGTTGCTCAGCCAGGGCAAATACAACAGAGACGAGCCTTGTTCACCCCCCTTCGCTAAGCCTTCTCATCGGGAAAACTGTGCTCCGTTCTCTTAACCCTTCTGGCTCAAAAAATTTTAAAAAATCCTCAAAGCCACAGCTTGCAGGAGGAGGAGTCGTTGTGGGACATTTTGGGGCAGGTCATGAAAAATGAGCTCTGCTTCGGGGTGAGATGGTCTGTGCTCAGACCTTGGCAGTTGGCACGAATATTTTTTTGGGGTCAAAGGTTTTAATCTTTTAGATTATAAATATTGTAATGCCAACGCAAAATGTAGTGTGATTTCAAATAAAATTGTAGGAAGTTTAGCTGGCTGTGGAATGCAGTAGCACAATGTCTTCCTGGGCCCTTTCCCCTTCGCTCACGCGTTACAGCAGATTATCTGATTTATTTAAATGCCAGTTTGGAAATTCCTGCTTCGCTGCCAGAAGGTTACCTATTTGAAATGCATTAAGTGTTTTGGTTATTTTAATTTTTTTATTTACCTTCTCAATTTAGATTTGTGATTTTGGATTGGCCAGGGTGGAAGAATTAGATGAATCTCGCCACATGACTCAGGAAGTTGTCACTCAGTATTACCGAGCTCCAGAAATCCTGATGGGCAGCCGGCACTACAGCAATGCCATTGACATCTGGTCTGTAGGCTGCATCTTTGCAGAACTACTTGGGCGAAGAATATTGTTTCAGGCGCAGAGTCCCATACAGCAGGTACAACTACATTTCCCTTTAAAAAATGGTTTCTGCTGCGTAATGTGATGGATTGGGTTACCCTGATGTGTGTAGAACCTCAGGCCTGCCTGGGCTGGGCTTGGCACAGCCGTAGAACCAGCTGCTTCCAGACACCGGGACGCAGCCTTCCAGGCAGAATGAAGGAGTGGTTATCGGCGTTAGCTTCTGCAGTGGGTAGGGTTTTTGTAATCCCCTGGAATCTGCTGCAGTCCCAAAGCTCGCTGGAGCACTGGACTGAGATAAGGTGAAGGGGATGTGACTGGGATCAAGCTTTTCGTAGCGACTACTACAAGAAAGTAGTAAGTTTTCTGTCAATACCGAATTCCAGGCACTTGAACTGTTGCCGATCAGTAGTGCTGCTCAGAGGGCTTCAGTTTAGCCATGGGCAGGTGTGTGAGATGGTGCTGAGTGTTGGTGTCTGTTGGGGAGCTGTGGCTAGGTACGAAAACACGGGATGCACCAGACTCCTTCACCAGCGCTCCAGCAAAGAGGATGCACCCGTGGCTCTGCTGAGCTTCGAGGGCTGTTTTTACAGCAGATAGAAAATAATGTTCCCAGCAAGATCTCGGGGATGCAGGCATTCACTGAAGTGAAGGAACAAGCTGTGGTGCTGACACAAAAGTGTTTATCTTCTCTGCTGCTTGTATTCATCTCTAGAGCAGGAATTATAGAAATTACAGGCATTAAAATTGTGAGATTGTGTGTGTTGATGGACAAGAAGTAAAGCCACATCCCGAACTTCTGTTGTGCCTTGAGAGTGGTTAAACATCAACTTTCAGGAGACTGTGATGAAAATTGCTTTCAGTGTATATTCTTGCAGCCATCAGGAGGTGTGTGTGTTTATGTCCCTGTCTCCATACACACACCCCCCTGCGTTGCCGTCCCCTGGGCGCGCCAGGGCCGGTGGCTGAAACCCGCGGGTGCTGGTGCCGTCGCTCTGCCCCCGGACACCGGCAGAAGTTACTGCCTGTTTGGTTCTGCTTGACTTGTACAGGGGGGTTAAAGTTGTGTGCGTTCACTGCAGGAGTCTGTGCACACCCTTTTGTAGGAAGAAGGTGAAAGCTTGCCTGTCGCTTTCCAAAATGAGAAAGGTGACTGCAATGCCAGTTCAGCTCAGCTCAGGCCAGTTTTAAAGCCAGCAGCGTCTTTGCTCTTTTTTAGGAAGCTTTTGTGTTCCTCAGAACCAGCACCACTCCTTTCCCTGCCGCTGGCACTGGACGAATTATTAATTTTTTAAAAACTGATTTTCCTTGTATATAGGAATCCTTCCCACAGCGTGTTTGTACTGAAGTTTCAGTTTTTTTTTTTCCCATTTTCTGTAGTTTTATTCCCGTTGAAGGCAAATGTTTTGTGTAAAGCAGTAGTTGACCTGTTATTTGGGGGTAATTTGGTGTGGTATATTGGTGTGGGATGCTGACATTCCGTTGCCAATATTTAGGGTTTAGAACAAGTAACACACCATTAATGGTACCTAACAATTTTCTTCCTGATATAAAATTAACTTTTAAATTGCAGTAAAATATTTTACTAGCCCTGTGAACAACGAAAGCTGCAGCCCTGACAGTCAGCCTCTGCTGGGGCTTTTTCAGGGGAACTACAGATGTTTGTGTTTGTTGTCTGCTAAATGTATGCATTAATATCTGTCACTTACTGTCTGTCCAGCCGTGGTTTTGAACTGATTCCTATCTAGAAGGGGTTCTCGTTAGCTGAAGTGGAGTTGATAACTGTCTGTGCGTGTTGTGTCCCTGCAGCTGGATTTGATCACAGACCTGCTGGGCACCCCGTCGCTGGAAGCAATGAGGACGGCGTGCGAAGGCGCCAAGGCACATATACTCAGGGGTCCTCACAAACAGGTAGAGCTGCAGATTTCTGCCCTTTTGTTACCGCGGTCGATGCCACCCCTCACTCAGCCCCGAAAGCGAGGGCTCCCGCTGGGCAGGATGCTGCTGCTGCACCGCCCCAGAGGCCTCACATCCCCGTTAAGTTCTCCTGGCACGTTTGTTCATAAATCCTTGGGATGTTTAATCTCGGAGGTGACCTCGGAGTGTCCCTACCTGTAAAGGGCTTCCCTCCACCGGAGGGCTGGGGTGCCCGGTGCCGTGGGCTGATGCTGGAGTTATCCAAGCTACTCGTGAGACGCGGTGGGTTTTCACTAGCAAAGTGCTTTTTCTGGCTTCTGTCTGTATTGCCCGACTTGCTCGTGCAGGTGAAAGTCTCCTTTTGTGACCTGGCGGTGTTTTGATAGCTGTTCTGAATGAAGATGGTAAATTTAAATGATAATATCGGTGAGAGACATACATTAAAATGAGCAGTATGGTTCAGGAAGCCCCGGAGGGACTCTGGAGCCGCGGGGATCAGGACTGTTGGACGTGGCAGTCCACAAACGGGACACTCTGTCGCCAGAGGGTCCCTCCCACCTTGTGTAGTGCCCTGAAAGGTGGAGAAAAACTGAGACACAGCGTTCAACACAACTCAAGTACAAGTTAATTAAAAAAACAATAAAAATAAACCGAACCAGAGCAAAAGGGCAGGATGATGTCGTTGTGCTGACCGGGCAAGAAGGTCCAGTGGGATGTAGAGTCCACAGGTACAGAGAAATGCTCCTGCAGGAATCCTCGGGTGGCAATAAAGCAGTGTGGCCATCCAGTACGGTCATTTTTAGGACTGTTAGATAGTAAAAATTAACAAAATCCATAACCTGTACAGGTTAATACATCAGATCATCCCAGTGGTTAAGTCTGCAGCTCTATTTTCTGCTTGTTGAAGGAATTTCTCCGGTGTCTGCTCCCCACGGTAGCAGTTTCCATAGAAATGGGCACGGGGGCTGTTCTGTGGGGGTGACGAGGGGGAGTTCTGCCTCCCTGGCACGTCGGATTCCCCGCGTCACCTCCTCTCTGCTCCCTTTTATGACCGGGGTGGGTTTTTTTCTTTTGCCGTTAGTAACAGGAGGATTTCCTTAAGACTTTCTCTACTGTTTTAAAATAAATTCAGTCTATTTTTTTGCTGTCAGGAGCCAGAGGAGTTATAACGGCGTCCCGAAGTCCCGCACTTTGGGGGTCTGAGGTGTTTAAAGCAAACACTGTTCTGTAGTGTTGCGGCGGGGAGGGGCGCCTGCGCTGTGCTGTCCCAGGCACACATCTGGAGCAGGGCAGGGACGGCCGGCTGCTTCACAGAATACCTTGCTTTAAAATTCTGCTAATTTGCTAATGGCTGGCGGTTCCCGGAGCGCAGGAGCTGTGCTCTTGGCGGTGGTGAGCAGGAGCTCAGGCACTTCAGTGGCAGCCTCCTCCGGCGGCGTTTAATCGAGGGCTGGAAGGGGCCCAAGAGGGTCCTGGGCTTCTCCCGTCCCCGAGGGAGGGCTGCTCCTGTGCGGGGCACCCAGCGCCCTGGCCCTGCCCTGCGCGGCCACGGGGCCCGGCGGGGTGAGGGGGTGTGGAGTGTTCCCAAGTCAGATTTAATGTCCCCGAGCCAAGAAGTGACAGGAAATAAGCTGCCAGCGGTGGGTTCTGCGTCTGCCGAGGAAAGCACCGCTGAGCTTTCACGGAGCACCCAGAAGCCGCGCAGCCTCCGGAGCCGGGTGGGCTCTGCTGGAGCTGGGCAGGGGGTCACGGCGCGTCCGCTCCATCTCTGTAACCACATTTCTGTTTGCAGCTTCGAGCACCCTTCATGTCTGAAATGGAGATTTTGCTGCTTATTAATAGCTAATTGTTACCAGTTTCTTAATTAGATTAATAGGAAGAGAAAACCAAGCTAGAACCTGGTGCTTGCTTTGTCACACAGACTATTTTTGATCTGTGTAGGTGAGCGCGGTAGGAGTGAAGGGGTAAAGCATTTCGCTGCTCTATGTAAAAATAGATCATGAGTGAAGTTCCCGAGTTGGGAGCCCCGTCCCACTGTGTGTTGGCATCATGAAAATTTACATACTACCTCGACGACTTTGTCAGTCTTGCATTTAAAAATGTTACTTCAAACTGAAGTTGGGTGAATGGCTGAAGCGGAGGCACCGGCAGCCCCGGGAAGAGCCTCTCCTCCCCCCTACGCGGGGCTTCGTCCTCTGCCGGTCAGTGATGGGGCTCATCCCTCCCCAGGACCTGGATGACACCTCCGGGACCACAGTGCCTGGTGGCAGTGCTGCCCTGTGCAGACAGTGCTTGTTAGTTAGAACAATCGTAGGAAGCTACCAAATACCATGGCTTTGTGTTCCCTGGGCTGCGCTTGGAGACTAAGGCTGAGAAGGGCTTGGTGCTGGGCTCGGTGCATCGGGGTTCACTTGGAGTGATGTCACTGGGGAGGGGTCGTTTTTATGTCTATTTAGAATCATAGAATCACAGAATGGTTAGAGTTGGAAGAGACCTCAGAGATCATCCAGTTCCAACCCCCCTGCCCTGGGCAGGGACACCTCCCACCACCCCAGGTTGCTCCAAGCCCCATCCAGCCTGGCCTTGAACCCCTCCAGGGATGGGGCAGCCACAGCTTCTCGGGGCAACCCGGGCCAGGTTTGTATTTAAAAAATACAGTCTTTGAACTTCATTCCAGAGAGTGCAGGATACAGCTAACGCTTTAAAACAAATGGTCT
>VZRU01012653.1:57804-67973 GCA_013398155.1 Pedionomus torquatus | reverse complement strand
GCTGGGTGCCCGGGAAGGCGGCGCGGCGGAGCCTGCGGGGTCTCCTCCCGCGCCGGAGGGGGCCCTGCCCCCGCACGGGTGTGAATTCCTCGGGAAAAGAGGCCGAGGAGGGTGGGCTTGAACCTGTTGGGTTCGGCCAGCGCCAGCTCCGAATTGTGGTTCGCGTCATTATATCCGCGGATTGACCATTTGGGGCAAAACTCGCTGATGCCGAAGGTGGCAGTTATTTCCCCTGTGTTTAATAAAGGTAGCCGTTTTCTGCTTCGCTTTTGAGTGAGGGTCTGCTCGGGTTCTGAATTTCACCCTTTCAGCCGCAAGATGCAAGTTGTGCTTCGCTGTGCGGCCTGTGCCCACAGCTCCTCTCAGTATGGTGCAGAAAAGCCCTCGGCAGCTGCCCAGAGCCCTGGGGTGGCTGCTGGGCGATGGCGAGCACCTGATGGGTTAGCTGCCTACTCTGCCTACTCTGCCTCTGGTCTACACATGCTGAGTTAATCTACTTGCACTTTNCGTGTGGATGAGCTGGGAAAGAGCCTGGGCCCATTTTTTCCCAGGCAGAGTGCAGTAGGCAGCACCTGCGGGCACAGCTTTGATGTAGATAATGAATAACCTTTTACAGAGGCCTCTGATTTGAGTTCTAAAGAAAAGCCTGGGAGATGCCTGTTGAGTTAGGTATTCCTCCTGGAAATTTGCAGTCCTGTGTGTAGTGACATGGCTGAAAACAGAAAAGAAAGCAGTATTTGGCACATGGAGCAGATTTGTGCAAAGTGGAGCCCGAAGGGCAAGCAGTTGGGTAGGAGTCTGCCTCCTGTAGCAGTACCTGTATCAAAACCTGTCAGGGTCTGAGGGCTCCAGCTCCTGATGGGTTAGCTGCCTACTCTGCCTCTGGTCTACACATGCTGAGTTAATCTACTTGCACTTTATACACCATCGCCTCTCTTGCTGTGCCATCTTCCCTTGTGTATCACAGCCCATGAGAAGGTATTCACAAGGAGTTGAAGCAGCTTGGGCTGCTTTGCTTCTGATGGTGGTCACCGCTCCCAAAGATCATACTCAAGCATATGTCTGGTCATTCTTCAGCAGCTGTGGCATGTTGACCTGTGGCTAAGAAGTGGTAGCAGGCAGGTGAGGGACAGAAACATTTTAACAACATCAATGGTCTTTAACTAAGGATGTGCTTCTGACTTACGAACATTCTTGAAGAGTCCCTTCACACAACTGCTAGACATTTCTGTCCCTCTGCTGGAGTTGTGGGAGTGGTGAATTTTGCTGGTAAAACTTTCTGTGAGTCTACGCTGCAAACTGTCTCAGTGAGATAATCTGTGATAATGGAAGCAACCTCGTTTGTAGCACAGGCTCCCTATAGAGTTGCATTGACACAGCAGAGGGATGTGCCAACAGAGAAGTGTAATGTTGAAGCACACCCTAAGCATGCATCAAAAGTCCTCATTTCAACAGAAAAACATTCCTCTGTTTCTTTGTCCATTGTGTGATTACTTTTGAATGACACATCCAATCAACACTGGAATGTTTTCTGAAAGTTTGGAATTGAAGAACAACGCCCTGTTTTGGTGAAAATCAGTAAACTAGAAGAAGAGTAAGGGAGACATGTAGTGCTCCTGGCAGCTTCTTGGCAGACTCAGCAGCTCAGAACAACTCTGTAATTTTCCTGGCAGTTATTAGCATTTCATTATAACTACCTCCATCTCAGTTTCAGTTCAAGTATGTTGACATTCTGAATAATTTATTTCCTACAGAAGAAGAAAAAAATACAAAAAAAAAAAAAAAAAGGGAGGAAGGGATCATGTGGGGATCCTTTCTTTGACAGAAAGGAAGTGGGTGGCATGAAACAAAAGTAGCTGGAGAGGGTTTCTAGAGGTCCCTGATGTACAAAGAGTTGAGAGCTGAGTACATGGGGAATTTGCAAATAACAGGCAGGTTATGTACACTAATGAACTTGGGCATACTAAGCACCAAGGGCACGTCTGCTGGAAACATCAGCTGCTTGAGCTAGTCCAATTTATTCAATATTTCTGCAATTCAGTGAAATATGCCCAATAGATATAACCATAAAGTGCAGATCTAGCAGTATGAACGAACATCTTGTTCATTTATATAACTTGAGTAATTCTGAATGCGTTAAAATCTAGCAAAAATAGATGTAGTTCAACCTGGAGACTGGGAAAGTGTACACAAGATTTTGTAACATTTGGCCAGAAGTGAAGAGACTTCAGGGAAGTCCTCAGGAAATGTATCTACTTACAGAGGACTGTGTCTCGATAGAAGGGACTGTAGGTGGGTTTCTAGCTTCAGTGTGGTTGCTGCTATGGGTGAATGGGTGATGTGCATTTGCTGCTACAGAAGTGGGATCAATGATGTGCAAAGTGGAAGGGAAAAAGAGAGTTCATAAAAATGAGGAAAGCTGAGGAAAGTTAGAGGATGATTAACTGACTATCCCAGTAGCAGAGGCTGCAGTTGGGGGAGAGTGGGGGGGGAAGGGAGGAATTTAGACATTTAAATAGATTTTTAAATGGTTGGCCCAGGCTGTTTGCAGGAGTTCAGGGAAATCTGAGGTTATTGAAAATGCGGATTGTCAGCAACCAGTGAGGACCCCCTTTTTTCACTGGAAAAAGGTTTCCAATTCTCTAACCTTCTCTTTCACTATGTCCCTTCGGTAACATAGGGTACTTTAACCAAGTTAACTTAGTGGGCAAACTGCTGTCCGTGTCTGTCCAGCGCCAATTCTGCCTGTTCTGCTCCAATGCCTCCAAGTAGAGCAGGGTGGATATGGGCAGCTGGTCCCAGAAGCCTTCAGTATATCCATATGGGAGAAGACTTTGCTATTTTGCGATTCTTTATAGCCTACTGAGGAGTCCTGTGGACAGCACAAGGCACAGCAAGAAAGAGTTGGTGACCTTAAATAAGCAATACTTGAAGATATTTTAGAAACATCTGTGAAGGAAATGAAAAGTGACTTGGGCTTCTTCCTCTTCTCCTGTTCTAGGTGTTAAGAATTGGACTAGTTAATCTGTAATGTTTCTTACTGATTCCTTTTTGCTACTATATACTATATATAAATATATAAAGAATGCATATAAATGTATGTATTACATAATGTACATATATGTAAAATATCTTGTGAAGGTGTTAAGTTTTACCCTCTGTTTTACTGAGAATTTCCTCAGCTTATGACTAGACTGACTAAAATTAGGTATCTTTTAATATTTTTCAGACATTTAAAAATCTGTTTTTCTATTGGAATTACATAGCTTACTAGTGATGTCATGTATCTAATTATTAAACTATATGCAGCCATCAAAAAGTGAGAAACAAAAAATTACCATCCTATTTTTATGACTAAGGGGTTATTTTCAAGTCCACCAAAATGCACACAGATTTTAAATTTGGAAAAAAAAACAAATAATTAAAAAACTAATTAAATAAATCCCCCATAGGCTTTAATTGCAGTGTGGATGTTAGGTATATCCTAGATATAAAGATGCAATCAAGTGTCTGTTGTAAGCTCTGTTTGCTATTCTATTCCCTAAATTTTGCTTGAAAATCATACTGAAAAAACTTTCAGCTGTAGCATTGAGGTAGTAATTTTTTTCAAGAGCTAAACAAAATAGATTAATTGGGGCACCTTCAAAATGGAAAATAAGAGTTCAAAAAGGAAAAAAAAAACACATTTAAAAAATAAATTTAGAATTTGTAACTATGATTATGAGCAAGAGTTAATTCCACACTAAGTAAAACTGAAAAGTATTAATTTAGTGAATGAAGGTCATAAAGTTCTGGAAGCAAGTAGCTTTTGATATATAATCCAATCTCATTGCTGCCTCATCTGGCTTTTTAGGAAAATGCTTTTCCCAGCACTTTCTAAATCTCTGGTAAATATAAATCCCTGTAGCAGGTTGGGGACAGAACGCTCACAGCAGTGGGGAGCAAGGCACATTTATGTAGATTCAGGTGTTAACCTAGCTTGGAGGCATTGACAGCTTCCCCCATCATCTCCTCTGTCAGAAAGTGTTGGCTCTGGGTGAATGGGGCAAGTATCTGATGAACTCCCTCTTCAGAAGGATGCTCATGCATGAACAACCATCTTGACCAAAGTGAGCAGGGTTGAGTTAGAAAGGGTCTGGTCCAGATACCAAGGGTACGCTCCAATGTAATGATATAACTATGATAACTGGTGTTTTAGAATGTAGACTTGCATAAATTCTTTTTACATACACTCAGATTGCTTGGGAATTATTAGACCTCCGACATGGAGGCTGTATTGCGTCTCCAGAACATCTGCAGTACTGAACTTTTCATTCACACACCAGAATGAATGAAAGACGAGATAGGAAACCGGAATGGAACAGAGTGGGAATGTACAAGCGATGCCCCTTTGGTCTTCTGGGAGCATAATTTCCAGGTAAACCATATAAACCAGGAAAGCTAAAAGTGTTTTCCAAATTTTTGTTGAATTGGTAACAAAAGAGAATGATTACCTGTGTTGCGGTAGTGAAATTTTAGAGTATAGAAAGGTATTTGACCTGTTCCAACATATTTAAAGAGTTTATAGATCTTTTGGGTATAAAGAGATAGCTTTGACTTCTACACGTAATTACGGAATACATCAAAAAAAGAGTCAGCTAAGAAGACATTATTTCTGGTCCCAGTACATGAAATGTATGTTTAACAATTTTAAAATATATTTGTAAAGAAACATGTAATTTATTACTGCCTCGAAGGCATGAGATTTATGCACTAGAAGTTTCACACAGGTCTTTGCTTGACGATTGCTGTACTGTTCATGCAAAACATATGTACTTCTAATGACAACTTCTAGTGTGCCTTCTGTAAAATAGTCCTGTTTTTCAAGAGTTAAATTATCACTGGTTTCTGGTATTTATTTATTTCTTTATACGCACCGAAAAATTACAAATACATGCTTTTTTATATGTATTTGTCTTTATAAATATTTTTTCAGTTAATGTAAAATACATATATATACTATAAATATATTTTAAATAGATATACAGAAATACCACCCTGCTATTATATTTTTTCCTGATTTTAAAAGTTTTATATGTTATTGAAAGATAAAAATTAACTGACAGCTTCTTTCTGTGTCATCACTTGGTTCCTTAGAGGATTAAGATAGAAATGATGGAGCTCGGTAATGTGGGTTTTTTTTTCCTTGAATTATGCTAAAATACAGTTGCCTTCATTATTCATTGCAAAATGAGTTTCTCAGTGACACTGTAACATTCTGATGCCCTTTGCTTGCCTTGTCCTGCATCTGGAGCCCAGAGCATTTCTGCAGGAACTGAAGTCCATTCTAAAGTTTCTTCTTACTGTAAATGAAAAAGTCCTTAGGTTTCATATTGTAGAGCTGATATTAATGAATATCAGACATGTTGAATAGCTAGAAGAACTGCAAACTCAAGAAAACATGTTTCAGTTCCAAAAAGCTTCCCTTGGAACCTGATTGGCAGCCACAGCTCCGTGCAAGTAAAATCTTTATTATTTCAGCACTGATCGCCTGGCTTTCTTGGACTTTATAGATAAGTAAACATGGGTCCTAATGCTGAAATCAGTCTGTATAAATTGAAATCAGACCATGAAAGAGACAAAGGACTAAAGAAAGAGCACGTAAAGCATATAAAATTGGGATACTTGGATCTTCTATGTGAGGGAGACTTTTTGTCATTTTTAGAACTTCAGCTAATCTTTTAATTCTTTGTCCTAGCGTATAACTTACAGACCTTAGGCAGCTGTATTTTTTTCTCTCCAAAAATTTACAGACATTAGTATTAAATGATTTTCTGACATATTTTGTCATGCAATTAAGTAGCTGTTTCACACCTCTCAAAAAATCAGTGGCTATAAAAGCTCTGCAAGGATCCTACTTCTGATGGAATGTCTGCTCAGGATTGCCTCTGACCCTGAAAAAACAAGATACAGAGTCTGGGGAAAATGTCTGCCTGGAGGTTTGGGGAGGCCTGAAAAGATGGGCAATGAGTGACCATCCCTTAATACCAGAAGGGAGATTGCACAAATGCTTAAAGCTGGAAGCCCTATGATCCAATTGGATTTTAAACTGAGGAGAAGACAGAGCAGGGGAATACAACACAGAGGATGTATATAAGCTCTGGGAAAAGGTGATTAGGAGAGAGGTACACTCATCAGGTATTCATAGGTATTCATCAGCTGGCAGCTTTGAAACATTTTTGTTTTGGTTCGAAGTTTTGAGACACGGTGGATTTGTTCTTGCTTTTAAGCAAGTGGTGCTTACTATTTAGGCAGCCACAATCAATTACTTGCTGTCCTTTAAATGTTCATTCATGTAATTTTCTGTCCACATTTTGGATTCAATGTTGCTGACTTTAATCTAGGTATGAAATGAAAGCTGAAGAAAGTGGAAACTTTTCCTCTCAATTTTAAGTTCACTAAGTAGACAGCAGTGAGTATCTTGTGTTATTCTAAGGTCTTACTTTTTTTTAGCCCATGCTTTTATGTAACACACTCAGTAGCAACTGGTATTGTTTTCCAGTGTGCCATACCCAACAGGCACTGATGTGATGCACTAGAACTTCTTATTAAACTTCTTGTTATACTTTTTATATCATCCAGCCCCAATATAGTGAACAATTCTTTACATACAGATAAATATCATTCATTAGCCCAAAGATAAATAATTATACCACCCAATTAACAATTTTGAGTTTTAATTCAAATTCAATTACAAGATATGCACCTATTATTTTCTCCACATAATCTAAAACATGGAAGGATGATACGGGGGTTGACTTACCTCAGATTATTGGTGGTAGCCAGAATTTGAGAGACTGTTTCATGTAGTAACCAGGCATTTATGGCATGATTTAAGTGAGAGCTTATTATAACATTGTATGAGATATTGCAAAGAATTTTATTGGGGATGGATCTCACTCTTTTCTGAATCTTGCTCCATGTTGTAAAGTCTTAAGGTCTATGTGAGAAATAAAGGAAATATGACTAACCCAATCTATTAGTAATTTACACTTGTGGCACAGACTTCAAAAATAAAGGTTGCTGTCATCAGGACACTGGGGCTCTGATCACTTGTTCAATCTTTACTTAGGTATCTCATGCCTAAGTACAAGTACATATAAGTCTGTGAAATGGAAAGAACTCTCAAAAATGAATTCTTAGTTTCTATTTCAAAAGCTGACACATGATTTACAGTAATGGATCTTGTAACCTTGTGCCCAGATGTTTTGTCATCACACTTATTTTGTTTTCAAACAAACATGTGACATTTCTAGAAACGCAAATTAGGCCTAACAATTTAATGTACTGAAAAGATGTTCTCTTCCCAACAGGATAGAACCACTGATTTTAATTCTGTTCACAAATTGCCTGGGAAGACAGCTATTTCAGGCTATTTTCATGCCTCTGCTTTATCTCATGTTTCACACTATTTCTTTTTAAACAAGAAAGAAATCTACGTGAAAAGGAAGAAATGGTTGTATTTCGTATGACAGTGTATTTGTTTCTTTCAGACATACTAATTTGATACTGAGAAAGGATGAATACTTGTATTAGGGAAGCTGGATAAAACAATTATCAAGGTAACTTAAACTTTACTAATGGAGCACTTCCAAAAGCAGGGCAATTGCTATTAATTAGGAAAGAACAATTTCATGTTCTCATCATCTCATGTTGCAGGTACCACAACATCCTTTCCTAAAGCACTTGACAATGCAAATCTACACCATTTCTCTTCCCCACAAAGTACCAACATCCCCTTTACATCCCTCCATTAAATTGTCTGAGTTTTTCACAATAGATACAAAGATTTTAATTTTCAGTGCTTTGCGTTTCTTTCAAGCACGTTACCTTTCCTCTCCCTCATTTACTCTTGCAGCAGATCCATGCTCACTTCTGCTCTGGCAGGGATGCAAATCACCATCCTGACACAAAGTTTTTCACCCTGTGTATGTTACCGCCTGAGCAGTCTTTCATACATGGAGACAGCATGTTTTAAACATCTATGAAGACTGTCGCTATCCTTTGTCTTCTCCTTCCTGAAAACTCCCTGTCACCAGGATGTCTACTAAAATGACAACAGCTAGGAGCAAGGGAACTGATACCCTCCCTGTCTGGTGGATCACTGTCATAAAATTATGTCCTTGGGCTCCCCATCCATCAGTCATATCTCCATGTTATCTGTTACCTTAGGATGTAATTAGGTGCAACGTTTTTTCTGTGGCGAAGCTTATGTACAAAACACATGCCAACTGTTAGATCTGGGGAAAGCATGAAGCCAGATGACACCTTTATGTTGTATATTTTTCAGGTGTGGACCCCCTTTTTTGTTCTGGATTTGTACAGTGTCTTGTAAAATATTACTTTGAGTCCTGACTGCAGCTTTTAGCTCTGCTGCAATACAAATAGTTTTGGTAGCAAAATCCTTTCAATGAGATCCAATCTGTTGGACTGGAGTCATCCAAATCCAGTTTGCATTACTTGGATGAACTTTAAACCTGTTTGAGTTAAAAGCAAAGGGCATTGGCTCATGAAGAATTATACGGCTTCTAATGTCTTCCAGCTCAAGGGCTTCCCAGCAGTAGACTATATGAACTGGCAAGAGGACTGAAAGTGTTCCTTTACACTGCAGTTCTCAGAACTGTACCCTAGATAAAGAGGGATATAGTGACCACGGGAAAATACAGCCAAAAGAAATGTGGTGTGTAAATATGAATGGGAAAGCAGGTGATCCCAAGTCTGAGTAGAGAAGAAGTTTGAACCAAAACATCCTAGAAACTTCAGGGAGCTGGGAGCACCTCCAGTAGGTCACTCTTTGTCCAGATACAACAAGAAATGAAGCGCTTCTTTTCCAGACACCAAGATAAAAAAAAGAATGGACAGCAGATGTGTCATTTTTCCCAGCTAAGCAAGCTTCTGATGGACTGTCTCACTCACTTTACAAAGAGAAAAGAGCAGAGTAGTACAATTCCTCTTAATGGGTTGCAACAGAGGTGCAGACCCTGCTTTCCAGGGGTGTGCTACCTTTTGAGGTCTTTCATAGATGGTTAGCACTTAACCCACTGAAACATTACCCTCTCCAGTTAAGTGAGGAGCCAGGGCCCTATCACAGTACTTCTTTGCTTCTGAATCAGTGGTCAATCTGTTCTAAGAAGACAAAAGCACAGAATAAATACTGTTATTATTCTACATGTCTTGTTAGTATTGTTTCAATCTGTTGGCTGTAGCGTCTGTGAGACAGTGCACTGGTTAACGTTGTAAAGGCTGCTTTCAGAACCTGGAATGTTAGAACATATATTATTTTAATGAAAGCATAGATTGTGGAGGCTACAACAAAATCCACAGGAAGATCCTAAATCCTCCAACACTTTGGATTTTTCAACAGCCTGGATTTGGATTGACCCTAATAATGTGTATACTTAGCGCTTAGAATCACATGTACAAGGTCCATAGAAAATACAATTTACCAGCTGTGCAAGTATTTTTCTAATGACTCAGACTCTCTGCTTTTTTGTTATTGTATGAAAATGTGATGCTTTTAAACTGAGCAGCATAAATTACATTGTTGCTTCTCTGCTGCAATATAATGTAACCCTTTCCCTCGGTTATGTATTTTAAAGGGGTTATATAGAGAGTTCTGTGTATCCAGTGCACCTCCTGGAGTTTGGTTATTCTCTGTCACCAGTTCGAGTGGCTTTCAGGCACTTTTGCTGTCATTTACTTCCTAAGCAGCCATTTGTATCGTGGGAGGCATGAGATACCTCTGCCTTTGGATGTCTTTCTCTAGTGGAAGGGATACCTTCAATTCCGAAGTACTCCATTGCTATGGCAAAAAAAAAAAAAAAAAAGTGTCACTGTCACAAAACATACTTTTTACAGACTGATGCCATAAAATAAATTCCTTTACGTGGCAATTTAAGTAAGCTTCCTACAAGAGGAAACTTGGTCAAAAAGACCCCAGCCCTGCATCTGAGGCAGTTTCTCTACAGGGAAGAGTGTGGATAAAGAAATAATTTGTTTTCAAGTCTGAAAGACAGCAACTTCTTTTTCTCATCATTAAGAGCCTCATTGAGATAAATAGGATCAGGAGATGAGTGAGCACTGCATGCAGTAGTTCTGGACAGGACTGAGTCAAAAGTATTACATTACAA
>VZRU01012653.1:6861-57781 GCA_013398155.1 Pedionomus torquatus | reverse complement strand
TAAGTTTTGGCACAAAGATTGCATGGTAGCATTAATCATTAAAAGCTATGTGCAAAATATAGCAAATATCACAAGTAAAAGTAAAGCAAAGTATTCCTCCATATGACATGCTCTTTACAGAGATAAAACAAAGATGACAATCAGTACAATAAATCAAAACATTGAACTGGAAGATGTATGGTGTTGCCTCCTGTGTAGGTCACATATGACCCATGACTTACTGAGTGTCCTGATATTTATGACACAGCCTTATTCAAGCAGGACTTTGTGTGGGTGAATCAGCTTGAAGAAGGGCTACAGGATCTTATTTTGTGCTCACTTAAATGTATGGCTGCAGTATCTCCAGGAGGTTTGACTGTGCCTTAACAAGGATCCAATACATAGAACGTGATCCTAAGGGCTAGTAACTGTTATCCTGCCAGGATGTGCACTTGAAGAGACAATATAATGTAAACTTATGTTTATATTATGCCACATATTGTCCTATAACAGCCCATTAGGACTTCTAGTGTAATTTGAGTATTCCTGAAGTTCATCTCCCTAGCGTGTACATCTGTCTCTCTTTCAGGATGTCACAAGAAACTATCAATTATTTTTCCTCATAAAGTAATTGCAACAGTTTCAAATGAAACATAGAATAGGGGATGTAGCTTCTTATACTAGCAAAATAAATAATGGAGTTTGTTTTTCAATAAAATATTACAAAAATGTAATAACTAATGCAAATACACTTATGTAAACATAATTTTGAAACGAGGAACAAGGACAATTTATCCTGTATTTTTTTTATTGCCAAAAGATTTTTGATTATTTTAGAAAATAATATTTGTAAAATGTTATTTCCTTAGATATAGCAATACAAAAGCATTTCTATTATTTTAATTTCTTGCACTTCTATTTAACTTAAGTACCATGTACATGCTTGGAAACCTAGCTTTCAATAGCAGCAAAGTATGTACATAATTAGTAATGGGGCCTTCAATCATTCTCCCTCTCATGTTCCACTGTTTTCCCGTATTCCAGCACAGTTATGTGCCCTTTAAGCTATTTTTATCAAGTGTGACAACTTTGAACTTGTTCCAAGACCATATTGCCTTAGATGTGACCTTCTGGTGTGGAAGTTAAATGTTCTCTGAAAATCTTGCATATAACATGTACTTCTCTATATTTACTCTTAATGTAATATCTTCAAAGAATACCAAAAAGTCAGTGAAACATGAACTTTTTCTATAACAGCCTTAGAGCCTGATCCTTTATACATGACTTCAGTAGGATTTACACATGTGTAAGGGCTGTGGACCATGTGTGCAAATATGGACACATGTTGTATCATATTAAGGTTCAATAATAGGGCTGGCCAGGAAACAAGGATTCTGTTTCGTGAAAAATTCTGAGGTTTTGGCATTCGGTTTCATTCTGATGCAGGGTGAAATGAAGACTTCTCAGCGTGTTTTACAAGCAAGACAGTCCAAAAAGGAGACAGACACATCACTAGAGCTGAGTAGTTACCTGTCGCCGTGAATCCCCCGTTCAGACACTGCTTCAAATCTGACAGCAGTGATTTAAACTTGAATGTGCCCTGGGCAAGATAAACTTCCTCACTACCACACTATTTGCTGTCCATAAGTAAGTGAAGCCTTTCCTTGTCATTTTGGCCAAAATTCCATTCTGATGTTGAGGTGAGCACCTCCTGTCCTCCCTCAGCGGTATATGCAGCACTGCATACTAAGGTTTTTGCTTGTGGAGCATCGTCTGGCCATGAGATATAGTGTGTGCCTGAGCAGCCATGATCTCCTCAGTGGGCACTCATGAAGGAGGGTCTGGGGACCAGTGGTGTAGGCAAAAGGGCTGGATGTAACAGTTTTAAATCTCAATTTTTTTATAATGTGTTGCAGGAATTCCTGTCATTGGAATTGTTTGTGTGTTATGGCTGCAAAACGTTTGTCCAAGCTGTACATCTCTGAAGTGTCAGCTTTTCTCTGGATTTACAAGGAATTAGGTATCCAAGGGAGCAAATTTTCTGTTTAATGAATGGCATTGGTTAGAAAAGAAATGCTGAATGATTATGAACCCCATCAGTTCTGCTTTTCCTCTCAAGTGAAAGTTACCATTATTTGATTTGTTCCTTCAAAAGAATACAGTGTTGATAACTTTGAGATACATATGCATTTGAGCCATATCTGTATCACTGCAACAGCAATATCAGCAATTTTTGTGTCCTAAAAATAATGCCACATCATTCATAGAATCACAGAAGGGTTAGAGTTGGAAGGGACCTTAAAGTCATCAAGTTCCAACCCCTCTGCCATGGGCAGGGACACCTCCCACTAGAGCAGGTTGCTCAAAGTGCCATGAACCTTGGCCCAGAACACTTCCAGGGATGGGGCATCCACAACTTCTCTGGGCGAGTTGTTCCAGTGCCTCACCACCCTCACAGTAAAGAATGTCTTCCTAATATCCAACCTCAATCTCCCCTCTTCGATTTTAAAACCCTTTGTCCTATCTCTACATTTCCTGACAAAGAGTCCCTCTCCAGCTCTCCAGTAGGCCTGAATCACCCCCAGCTTTCTCAGCCTGTGCTCATAGGAGAGGTGCTCCAAACCTCTGATCATCTTTGTGGCCTTCTGCTGGACCTGTTCCAACAGGTCCATGTCTTTTCTACGTACAGGACTTCAGAGCTGGACATTATGCTGACTTGTTCTGCAGTGATGTTGTAGATAATGATAGTAAAGCAATTCTCATACAAGTTATATTTCCATGTAGATTACACTATAAAAATTAACTTCTTCAAACTAAATATAACCTCTAGCAAACATTAGTTGATAATTTAGATTAATTTAGTATATATTTGAATATTTATTTTATGCAATAAAAACCCCAAAGAAACCTTAGCAACCTAAAGTGAAATTCTTATGGATAACTGGAACATAGCTTTGCCTGTGGGCTGAAGAAGACTTGGAAATGATAGTGGATGCCTGTTTTGTTCAGCTGTTTTACTGTCTGCAAGCACTGAACTGTGATAATGATAGGAAACAGTTAAAACCAGTAAAGAAAACTTTCTGGAACAGGAAATGGCAATTGACTGATACTGCTTATTTAAAATTTTAACAGTTAGAAAACTGATGAACAGAAACAAAATCCAAATTTTCTCTGAGATTGTTTCCAAGACAGTTGTCTAAATTTTATCTCTGTGTTTGAAAAAACTCACAGACTATATTTAAAATAAAAAAATGTTTGCTTTCTTCATCATTCACTGCTAGCATGACCCAAGACAAATTTCTGGTACATTTTGCCTAAGGGCCAAAGTAATAATTTCAGTCTGAATGTAAAATACCATCCAGCAATCTGTCCTAGATCTTAACATAAGAATTGGCCAAGTAGACTTTTCTTCTGTTCTTTTTTATTAAAACAGTATTTCAAAGGGTAATTTTCCAAAAAAGAAAAAAAAAAAAAAAAAAAGAAAGGCAGGGAATTGGAGCTGCCTGTTTCAAAGATGAGATGATGGTAAGTTTTAACATTTATGTGGTAGCACCAAAGAGGCCTGACCTAGTCAAGCAGAGGCAGCTTAACAGATGATTTGAAGTGTAAAAGCTGAAGATCTGCTTCAGCGTGTCTGGTAAGTATTATAAGTATGGATCATTCCCACTTTGTAGATGTGGAAGCAAATCAGGAAGATCAGAACTAGATTTAGACCAGGACTTGATGTTAGAGACGGGATTAGAATTCAGGAGTTGATTGCTATCAAGTTTAGTTCATTAACTCATACTGTGAGGCATGCTTCTAGATACCTGGCTGTCTGGGAGTCACACCAGGGGCCACACAGCCCTAACAGCCGTAGCTCCGATTGCAGCATTTTTCAGCTCTCTGAACTGATCTACTGCGTTACCAAGTGTGGGTCCTTGCTCACATGGTTACGCTGTAAAAGGCCACAGCCAAAGTGAAGAATGACTTCTTCTCGCAGAAATGCTCAGACTGAGCTGTTTCACCAAGGATGTATTTTTGGCATTGCTTTTCCTCACTGTCTACAGCGTCAGATAAAGCGTGAGACTACCTGCAATAATGCCAAGCTGATCATGCATCGTATCTCCCCAAAATCCAAACCAGTAGCTTCAGTTGCCCTGTGTGCCAGAGGTCAGCTGGGAATGGCTGTCAGGGAGCGTGAGCCGTCTGTCCTCGTGGGGAAGAACACGGTGACACTAACGCAGACTCAAATCAGTAACACGATAGAAATACCATTTGAAACAAAAAAAAAAAAAATTGATGGGAAGACTTCATGGACTGTAAATCCTCCCATTTGCAAGACAGGTGTCGATCTTGTGCTCTTGGTCCACCACTCGCTGACATATAAAAATAGAACAAGCAGAATGCTTTAAGACTCCTTCTTTTAAAAAGCTAGAGGAACTAAATTTGTCTTTATTTTGGTGTTGATGTGTAGAAGCAAATGCCAACCAGAAGAGGGAGCGCACGTCAACTGGAAGTCTATTCCCAGAGCTCTACTGACTCAACTAATGATTCTGCTGCCGAACGCAGCCATTTTGGCAAAATAAATAAAGAAGATAAATCCAAGCTTGCCTTCTGGAAAAGGTCAAAGCCGATCGGAAAGGAACTGATACTTACCTATGCCATTGAACCACCCTAGCAGAAGAGTTTCCGCATTTAAGAGCGGCTGGGTTTGCAGCAGAAACCTCTGTCACTCTTGTGCTTTCATGGACATCACAGCTGAAGCTCCTTGCTGTGCTTCTCCTGCTTAAAGCTCACATAGGGATCGCTTGTGTGTGTAGTACGAGTAATTTGTCCCCGTAAAGAGGCCATGACCATTCATTACTTCTCTTTTGAACTCTCTTCCCTCTTTTGCCCTTTTTTACAGTAGGTTTTGCTTTTCCTTATTTCTCCTGCTGCTCTGTTCTCCAGCTGTCCTGCCACCCTCACCTCCTTAGGCACCGGCACACGGAGCCGATGGGACGCTGCGGATGTCTGGCTGCCTGCAACACCCCTGCTTGTCCTTGGGCTCACCCTGCTCACAGAACAAGTACCAAGGGACTCCAGCCACCGCTAGCTGCAGCTGGCTCTGTTGGCAGGAGTGCTCTACCTAGGGAGAGGTGAGGTTTTGCTGCCACAGGACTTGCTGCCATCTTTTCCTGCTTCCTCTGACACTGGACCACAGCTCCGAGTAGTTACCTTGGCATGAAGGCTGCACAGCCATGGCAGTAGGGTGCCTCAGAGCGGTTGCATGTGAATATCTTGGGAGCACTGGTTGCTCCAAGAGGAACTTACCCTTCTCCTTTCTATTTAGCACTCATTTGGGGAGGTTTCTTCTCCTCCCTTTTCAGCCTTATCACTCTGCCCTTATTTTATGTAGTTCTATTTTCCCCCACCTTGGCTTCTTATGCTCTTTCTCTGTCCCCGCTAACTCTGATTTCTCGTTCTTCTTCTCTGTCACAATCTTTATCCTCCACTCCTTATTTTCTATGTTCTTTTTATTCATTTCCTTTCCCTGGCACCCCATTTTCTTTTTTTCGCTATCCTCCTCTTTGTTCTTGCCCCTGCCTCTTTATCCCATATCCCATAAACAACGTGCTATCTCACATCTTCATCCTATTCTTGTAGGAAGAATTTTTTCCTTCGGGTGATTCCACTTAATATATCTTTCCTTCCTTGAAGGGAGCAGGCTCTGACCATGGTTACAAACATTTTTTTTAATGGTTACAAGGAAACAAGGATTTGAGGAATATTAATTCAACAAATTATTTTCTCATTAATGTTTCATATATTTGCTTCTCTTCAAACAGTCATTGTATTATCTTATAGTATATTTCAGTCTTAACAGCAATTAATTAACATATAAACAATAACTTTAGAATCATTAAAATTAAATTGCAAAGCTTATTTTCATTGGCAGTTTTCCTGATAAGTTGTATGTCTGCATATAGAAACTGTGAAGCTAGGTGTAAGTATTTGTTATTTTCTGTTTTAAAATCTGTGCTATAACATGACTTTTTGCAAATAACTATTTCACATAATTATTAAATAATAGTGTTGCAAATTATTGTTTTTGGTTCGTTACTGAACCAAAATAGGAAAGCTTTTTTCCTTTCTGTATTATTAAGAACAACAGAAGAGATATAAGTGACAGTTTTATTTACATACTATAATGGGACAAGAGACCATTAGGCTTTACATGGTATAGAGTAACTAATATTATTCTTTTCCATCTTTTTTTTTTCTTTCTGAGCCGCTGAGCCCTTGATCTTTTTAAACAACTCTAGGTCAAGTCAGCTATCTGAGGAATAGTTTGCTAGAGAAAACAAAAAAGCAATGGTGTCTGACAGTCTTCAAATGCACTTTGTACCTTGTTGTTTTAGTGTCAGCTATTGACAGATCTAGTTGGGGAAATTTCTAGTCCTATCAGCAACAACAATTCAATCTTCTATAGCACTTTTCACATCAGAGCACATTACAAATAGCATTATCATCCCTCTGGTGATAGCACAGGAGGTTGGGGTAGGGATAAATGTCAGGTTATAGGTAAAGGAAAGATACAACTGGAAGAAATAAAATTCCAGCAGAAAACAAATATAAAATTGTGTCTTTCAGTGCCATGCCCCCCCACACCAAAAAAAAAAAAAAAAAGTTATGTGAAGAACTTTTCAAACCTTGCAGAAATTCCCCATCCTTTGATCTTGAGATACAGTTGCAAAAGTAGTGAAATTAGGGTAGCTTTTGCTGACACCATTTTGGATTAGTCAGGTCTTTTCTTTCTTTTTTTTTTTTTCTTTTTTTTTTTTTTCCTAAAGTACAAATTCAGTCCCTAAGGAAAGATTATCTCTGCCACACAAGTGGTAAATAAAATCTACAAATAAATTCTATTTCCCCAAATGTATAGGATACAAAAAAATGTATTCATTAGTGTGAGATATAAAAATGTAGACTCACACTTCTGAAATCTACGGCTGTTCCTTTCACACTTGTGCCAAAGGCAAACAAACATAATTCTCCCTGGCAGCTGGACGACATTCCAAACAACCACCACATTAATTCACTCACCTCCATCAGCCTCCGCCTGCAACCTGCACAGCTTGCTGCCAGGAAGCCTGGCAATAAATTCCAACTCTAAATACCAAACAAGGTAGAAAATACCATACAATGCATTATTGCAAAGGACCAAACGGGCTCGCTCGATAGGGATGCCGACGAAGGGGCTTTTCTACTGCCTTTTGGAGTTTCCCTTACTGCACTTCTGGAGGTCGGCAGAAAATGTAGGCTGGCACTGGCACTTGAGGTGTCATTTTTTCACTCAAAATTTGGCTTGTTTTGTTAGAGAGGTCCATAACTGGATGTTTGATTAAAACTAAGATTATGTGTGTTGATAACTTGCAAACCAATGATAACATGGGACATGATTACAAAGGATTAAGCCCGGAATTTCTGTGTACTCAACTGCTTCTGGAGACGGGTGCTGTGGACACCACGATGTAGCTCTGCAACATCTGTTGGTGCAAGGCTTCTTATTTTCTCTTCAACAAAATGTATATGATAGTGGATGAAAGTACCAAATAATAACACCATCTATGGTTATGGATTATGTTTATTGACTTTTACGTACATACGTGTATATATATATGTTTGAGTTTATATATATATTGTAGTAGTTACATATGTATGTACACAAAACCATGCCACTTTTCTCTCAGTCTTTAAGCTGTTTTTCTTTTAATTTCAGGATGAAAACCAAGAAATAAAAGTAATTCTTTTCTTGGAAGAAAGAGAGTGCACCTCTCTTGCCTAACAGCAACCACAAACAATACGGCCACTGTCTCAGGAGACTGATAATTTCTCATCAAGTTAAAGATACAGTATGCAATAAAGGCATCACATGCACAAAGCTTTTCAAATATGGGCTATTTTGATGCTTTGTCTGGTCACCTCTTTCAGGAAAGTTGTGTATTCTGAAATAAAATTAATGCAGTAGGTTAGTTTTGGTTTCCCTGCAATGATTTTGAGGAGTTTCAGGAAGAACACACAGCAATCTAAAAATTTCCCAACCTCTCAGATTGTTACAAATATGAAGATCTGGGCTGGAAAACTCAAGGGAACACCTGTCAAAAAAAGGTCGTGGCTGGTTTAGCTTAAGGTTTCACTAAGCACGAAAGAAATTCTGTACATTTGGGCCCCAGCCAAAAGTGAGTGGAGCAAATGGGATAGTAAGGGATAAAGTAAATCTCAGAAAAGTTTTACTTTGTTTTGAGCAAAGTTGCTGACAATAATTTCATGCAAACTTCTTCCACCTATGTTAGTTTTACTAACTTTGTGTTAGGTCACTGCCTTTAGGAATGAAAAAAAAAAAAAAAAAAAAGCGCTGTTTGATTTGTCTTCTATCTTGACTTTATCTTTTTAGAGTTTTGCAAACCTGATAAAAATACAGAAGTTCACACAGAACAATTTATTTGGATTTCAGCCAAACCTTTGATAAAATTGTGTGTCATGAGCTTCTGTATCAGCAAAAGTAGCTCATTTTTTGAACAATAGGATAAGTAGTTCTTTAAAACATATTTTACACCTTGGAGAAGTGTTATAGTAAGGAAAACCTTATACCCTGTAGGTCTATAAATTTTTCATGTTTTCTTTGAGTGAACACCTACTCCATATTACACCAATGACTTATTTTCAGTGCTTCTTTTTGTAGGGGTAGAGGAATCATTCATACGATCTCCACTTTTCTTGTTCTTTTTGAAGTTCTTCTCTGCCTGTAGGCTGTTTATTATGTCAAGTGGCCGTACTTTCTGTAGAACTAGAGCTACAGTGAGATTTCTAATAGGAATTGGATTCAACGCCTCTTTATTCCTCCTTGCAAATTCTAATTACATTTCCTGACACTGGACCCTTGCCTGGGACAGGTTTTGGTACTGTAGGGTACAAACTGTGCAAATGCCTCCCCTATTATTATTTTTTTTGTCAGCAAAGTTGAAAACTTTCCCTGTGTAAGTTTGATTTATTGCCACTCTCCACTAGGATTGATGCTTTCCAGTTACATGGTTTTCTTCTTTATGATTTTCTTAATCTCAGAATAATTTGAACTGTTTTGTGGACTTCCTAAAATATCAGCGTAGGCTAAGGAGCGTCAGGGTCAACAGGTCTTGCTCTAATGACTAACTAGACAAGGACTAAGTGCTGCAGTCCTTTCACATTTGAAACTCCTGTTGACCTCAACGAACCATAAGAAGATAGTCGGTTTTAACTGTCTTCACTTCAAAAGGGGTATTCACTGGGCAAAGAGGAATCAAGACAAAATTGCTTCACTTTAGGAATGGCTAGGAGAAGTATACCTTAATTTGCACTTGCAAGTCTTCCAGTGCTGCACGATTTTTTTTTTTTTTTTTCCATTCTGGCTGCTGAGCTTTAAGTGGCTTTATGTTCAGTATATTTTAAAGTTAATTTATTTTTTAAGAAATTATGCTCTTCTGCTGTATTTTTGCTCTGCCTTCTTAGTGGAGATTTACGGTCTGAACTCCAGAATAAGAGCTGCTTTTGGTCTGGGGGGATGGTGGTGTTCAGTTTTGAAAAGTCTCAAGATTTTATCTTGAGTTTCAATATTTGCTTCTTCCTTTATAACTGCCATTCTTGGATGTGAATGAACCCATGACCGCTTTAAGCTTTTTTTCTTTAAGTGTTTTTCTACTGCTCACATTTGTGACATCTGAATATACAAACACAAATTTGATAAAAGGTTAGAAGTTTAAAAATTCCAACTTATTTTTCCTGCAACTTACATTTTTCAAGCCAGTCTTGTTATTTTTGATGACTGTAGGATGCCCCTTTTAGGGTTAGCAAAGCTGTATGTTTCAGCACAAGTTTGAAATCAAGGGATTTAACAGAGCCTTTAAGAACAGCTGACAAAACAAACAAACAAACAAAAAAAACCCCACACAGACTTTTTTTTTTTTTTTTAAATGTGTTTGTCATTCAGGTATTCTTTATTAACAGGGGCAAAATTAGGGTCCTTATTTTTCATTTTCAGTGACTTCCATATTGTCTTTCCTGAGTTTACAGGTCAAAACTGTTTTCTCCAGCTGCCAACCTGCAGCTTCCTCCTGAGCAAAAAAATATTCATTCTACCTCCCGGGTCGTTGCTGGTAATAAAGATTCTGCAGCAGGGAATTAGCTGACAGTTTTGCTGCTGATGTGCAAAACAGGATAGAAGCCGGCTCACCCTCCCCGAGCTCCCTGGCTCTGTGGCGCTACCAATGGCAAACGGAAAAGCGAGCAGCCCTGGTCCAGGGTGCGCAGGGACCGGCTGAGTCGCGGCGGAGCCTCCGCAGGGCGACTTCGCTGCCCGTAACTCTGCTTCACACGGGCAGGGCTGCCTTCCAGCAGAGGTGCACCCCCGGCCCCCAGCGTCACCAGGCTGGGCTCCTCGCTGCTGGAGGGAGAGGAAAACGAGAGGGAGCTACCAGGTTGTGGGTGGCGAGGTCCGTCGAAGGGAAATGCCGGCGGAGAGGAGCTGCGCTGTTGGAGCTGACAGGGCTCAGCTCCCCTGGGCGGCCGCTTGACGACGGAGATTATCTCCGTGATGAACAAGAGCTGGTATTCTTGCTTTCTTCCTGACCCTAATAAAGAAATCACAACCATTTTAAGAAAGATGTGTTCCTCAGCCAGGTTTCCTTTTCTTAAATGATCCTCACTTAAAGCTTCATCTGTATCAAAGAATCTTCAGAGATTTTGAGACGGTTGTGGCTCTGTCTCTTACTCTTCCCCGCAAGAGAGGGAGAAGAAGGTGTGAACTGGGACCACAAGTCTAAATTTGCTCACATTTGGTTCCTGGGGAAGAGCAACTGCATGCATGAGCAGCTTGCAACCCCTTACAAGGTTAAAATCTCGCCTGTGGCAAGGATTAGTTTAGTGAAAATGCATAAATAACATGGGTTTGTCTGTAATGATACATTCGGGTGTCTGACTCAGTCTTATTACCAAGAATAATTAACTCAGCAATGGAGAAAACACACATGTACACAAATGAGGTGCTGATATACATGAGATAAATTTGATTTATCACGAACTGTCTCACCTGCCTTCTGCTCTGTATGCCATCTGGGCCTCTGATGCGACTCAGCCTGAAATACATTTAGAACCCAATAACCAAAAATACGAATTGCCACATAAAGGTTTCCTGTCCTCTTCAGAGGTTGAAGAAGCACAGGGCTCAGATAAAGTGGTATTTAGTGTTGCATCTGGGAGAGGTTCGATGCGGCAACAGTGCAGAAGAGGGTGAGCTCTAGAGACAGCAGAATGCAAAATTACGACATCGTGAAACATGGAGTGGCTATTTTGGTGTCATTTTAGACAATTCTTAGATGATAAAATGTTCTCTAGTAGGTTGTATACTTTCACTCATGCAAAATCAATAGCCTGATTTTAGAAGACAGTGAAATTATATTCAGAATAAAAAAAAAATATTTAACATTCAGATAACAATTCTTCAGGACTATATTGTTACCCCCAGCATTTTGGAAGTGGTTTCATTGGCAAACCCAGTAAAATATTACAAATGTCTGTTAGTGACAGAAATTAACTTTATCCAATTTATTTCTTCCCACAAAAGTTGACAACCGTATCATTCCTCTTGGACATTTGCCAAATCCTTCTGGATAATCAGATAGAGATGCCTTGGAGTTGTGAACAGTTGTAGTCCTGCTGTGAACCTCCAGTAGCTCTGTTTTACTTTTTTTCCACTGTGAACCTTGCTTGAGGAATGCCTGCTCTGTGGATTTTATCTTCTCCTTCCAAGTAGAATTTACTGAATATGGTTCTATTCTTTCTTGGCTTGCAATGCAATGAAGCCATACGAAGTGACGTTACTGGCCACAGGGGGACGGCTGCAGAGATTAGCACATGTATGGCCCTCAGATATCTGCTGAGCAATGTAGGCTGCAGCAGGAGGAGGCATCCTCCTTGCAGCAGTCAAGAAGAGACGGTGGTGTGGTGCAGCACTTCTTATTAAATAGGATGAAAAAAAGGAACTCCTCTCTGCTTTCAACAGAGGAAAAGAAAACCTTTGCTTCACTTCTGAAAATACTTATGGAAAGGAGTAAAAAGACTAACTAGTGGATGTGCATTTCCTGTTACAGAGCTACAGCCCTGAGTCAGGCAGCACTCTTTGAATATCACATGACAACATTGGGAATTTTGCTCTAGTAAGGCTACAGGTTTGGCCCATTAAAAATGACTAGACTATCCTTTAATTTTCAATTAGCTTTTCCAAGCCAACTTCTTCTTCTTGTTTACATTTGTGTAAATCCATAGAGGAAGTAAGATGAAGTCATTAGTCCCTAGGTTACACCATTATAAAATTTTGTTTTTCTAAATTTCATGACTCAGCTTTTAGGGACTTGTTTTGTTATCATTTTTGCAAACGTTCTGAATCCCAGGAAAATTCACTACCTGGCAGTCTTCTTTTCTGGAGGAGTTTAATGCTGAAAAGGAATCAAAAACCACTTAGGAGGTTTTACTTGGGACTACAAATATTGTGGAGGCAGAAGTTTTGCCAAGTGGTTAGCTGGAGGCCAAATTCTGCAAATCCTAAAATCGCATGAGTATTTCTTTCTACTTGAAAAAAAACTCACGATTTGAAGGACGGCTCATGTGAACAGGGATCTGCGGGGTTTGGCCTTTTCTGGCAAGGCCAAAATCATGGTTTTGCTGTATGTAGTTAACCTGCATTTTGTTTAAAGGCATCCCATCGGGAAAGTGGAAACAGATTTTTCTTAACTAACTGCTTACAGTTGAATTTAAAAATGCTGCCCTTGTCAGAGGTTAAACTGTTCCCTGCCTCACTCTTATAAGCATTTTAAACTATCTGCATTGCATACTGTAAATAGGAAATACAAGGAATCGAGGGCACAATCTAAGCACAAGAAAATGTAAAACAAAAGGGCAGTTTTGTTGTCCTTATTAAAACACATAAAAAGTCCATCCAGCTGCTTGTGTTTAAGCAATGCAAAGTATGATTTCACACCAAAAGAACAATTTATTCTGTGAATTAAAACAGTTAGAAAGCCATATTAATAATGGTGAGCACTTGCATACATGAGCAAAGTCAGTGGCTGTATGCACATGATTAAGGGCTTACTAATGCAGATAATGCTGCAGAACTGGGGTCAAAAGTATATAGAATAACTAGACATGGTTCTGGCTAGAAATTACTCCTAGAAAAGCCCAAAGATCTGAACCACTGCAGTAAAATAAATGGGAGTGTGTATACATAGAAGCTGGGTTTGAGAAACTGAGGCCAGTTTCTAATTTCCATAGCATCCTTTTCTATCTTGTTGCAGGATTAAAAATCTTGCAGCTTAGACTACCTCTATTGCTTACTTTCTCAAAGGTCTTGACTCATTTTCTGCATGGAGAGAGTTGGAACTTTTTCCTGTGAGGGTGTAGCTAGAAATGTTTATACACACATCACTGAACCTATTGTGCCTCCTGTCCACCCTCTCTCTGTCAATATGTTCTACCTAACATGATCAGTAATGCAGCAGTGTAATTAGCTACAGAGATCTAACTGTGTGTTAATAAAAGGCCTAAGAAAAACAAAAATAGTATCTTCCAACAGGAGTGCCTGTCTAAACATTTGTTTCCAACCTCACAGGTTTTTACGTAAAAATACAGTTCATCTCTTCCCTAGCAATACCTATAAATAAATGGACACAGACTTCAGTCATTTTTTACTCTTTTAAAAATTGCTTATTATTCTGCTTTTTTTTCCTACTTATTTAATTATTTCTACTTTCCTCTGCCTTGCCCTACACTTTAGTTTAATTTCTTCAACTTTTCTAGATTTCTTGTGCAGATTTTGCTGTATTTCCATTTCCCTACTCATTTTCTCCTTTTAAGTTCTGGGTTTTACTCCATTTTCAGTTTACATTTTACTTCATTTCCTCCACCTAGCAACTTGTTTTTATTCTATATCCCCCTTTTCTTTTGTTCCACTTTTTGTAGTCTCTCTGCTAACTGCCCTTGCTTTATTTTATTCACCTCTGTACTCTTCATCTCCTCACTGGCTCTACCCGTTATGTTTATATTCCACCTGTACTTATTTATATTCCACCTGTTCTGTATGGAAATATCTCAGGCAAGCTTCTCCTATTATGTTTCCCTGCAATGTGTGTGACAAGATTTAACTGTGTGAGGAATGGCAGAGAATTTCCTTTAACGTGGCAAGAATTGCGAAACTTGTAAGAGACAGGAATCTTTTTTGGTAAGTAAATGAGAGAGTTTGAACACCAGCCAGTAACTGTGATGCTCAGGTACAGGTAGAAAAAGCTGCTTTTTGAGGGTGCTTGTGAAGGTAGTGAAGAAAAATTCTGTCCAAATAAAAAAAAAAAAAAAAAAAAAAAAAAAAAAAAAGACAAAAAATCATGAGATAGGTAGCAAGAAACTGGGACTGACTGCAAACACTTTTCTGTCTCTGCAGTGCATTTCACACCAGAAGTGCAATAGCCCCTAAGGAGAAAGCCCTCACCCAAGAAAAATCCAACTTACCAAAAGCAATTTTAAAAGTTTGCTCTACGTTCTTTGTATTTCTTCAGTATCTTCACAGTATATCTTCTCTTTCAACTTTCTCATGTTTTTCTCTTTTGAGATGTTGCCTCTTACAATGTGCAACAGTCAGTTCTCCTGCTTCAGAATACTGCCTTTTGTGTGCTGTCCCTCCCTGTCCCTCTGGCTTCTTTCTATCGCTCTTTCTCCTTCCTGTATTCCTCAATCTGACTCTTTGTGCACACTCATTGCATTCATCTTTTCACCCAGATGTTTCATCATACTTTCATCACCGTAGAGGTCTTCTGTGCTAGCTTCTTCCCACGCTACAAATTATATATTTATGCCCTGCTGGCATGACTACAAAAACTGGCTCTCTCTCTGCCTTCACTCGCGTGTGCTCTCATTCTCTCCTATGCACACACGTTGCACCAGCACTTCAAAACTAAAACAAATATGTGGATACACGAAGATTTCCCCGATCTGTGTTTGTACATGCAGGCTCCTCAAATCTATTCAAAGCCTGCTTACAGGCTCAATGCCAGACCCAACTTACGTGGGAATTGTAATACAACCTCCTACTGAAACACATGTTCTACCTCTCTTCAGCACATACGCCCCACTTTCTTCTAAATCACCTTTCCACATATGCACAGAACCTCTTTCTCATGTGTTTTCTCCTTTCCTAATTCATCCATCCTCAGATGACTTCAAAATAAAGAGGTTCAGGTTTTGAGTGATAAGAGATCAGCTAGTACTGCAAGCCAACTTGTACAACTCAGCCAACTACTGCAAGTAGTTGGGTGAGAGTTGTGGGGGAGAAGATCTGCTCCTCCAGTTTGTAAGAACTCTCCTGGTTTTCTCAGGAGAGAGGTTTTTAGGTTTTTGTTCTTGAAAGGAACAAGAGACATCTTTCTTTTGAAAAGTAGGATCTTAGTAGCAGCCTGCTGAGCAACTGCCATGTACTGGTATCCTTAATTGGTCTTAGGAAAAAGCTCATTTGACTTTTCAGAGGACATTATTCACAGCATGGTTTTGTCATGCTTGTTCTTAGGCTTTTGTGCTTGCCCTCAGACATGTCAGAAGAAACTGAAAACTAAGATATGAGCAGTTTCATGACAGAGGCAAGGTTCCCCAAAGAAATGCAAGGAAAGATAACCATAGCTATCGATTCTTATGTGACTAATGGCTGGGGTGTGTATAGTAAAAAGCTACTAAACCCTCTCAGGGCTGGCAAAGTGGCACAGAAAGGCTCACACATTCCTCAAGGAATCTGAATTTATCAGGACTTGGGAAAAAATATTTTAAAACTTTTCCCCAGGTAATCTCACCTCCTCTTCCCCACCCAGCTGAGGACAATACAGAGATAGGACTTCCAGCCATTGCACTGGAACAGTTTTATGCAGTCTGCCCAATGTACTGAAGGTCAGCAGAGCACTCGGCATTGCAGCCACATCTCTAACCTATGGGAAGGCAAGGCAATCACTTGCAGAGGTCATGGTTCTCAGTCTGGCTGGGCCCTTAGTTTACATGACCAGTGAGCCAGACCCTCAGCATGTAAGGCACATCAGCTACTCAGTTAAGATACAGTGTTTCAAGTTGTACTTTGCCAAATTGTGGCTCTTGGCGTCTACAATGTTCCCCTTGCTCAGCTCCCATGAGACTTTCCCTTAATGATCACACACGGGCTTACAAGCAAGAATTTGACTGGTTTATCGAACCTGTCTACTGCCCTGTGCTTTCTCTGTTCAGTGCCTCCACCACACAACAAAACCGTGTGATCCAATCCACACATGCTGCCTTCAGCCATCAAGCTCTTCTCAGGCTCTTCACTCAACCTAATACCAATCTAGCTTGCTCCCCAGCTTAACTGGGAAACTTTTGCAAGGAAAAAAAAAGAACTATTCAGCTCTTCAGACTGCATTTAGACATCCTAGTGTGGGGGTGATTGGTGTACCCCAGGCTTGGTTCCTCAAGACGGAAACTGAGGGTTTGATTAAAACACAAGGTAGCTCTCTTCTGCACAGGGTGCCTAAGTTTCTTTCTGATAGAAATGGAGGTACAATGGAGCTGAGGAGGAAAGTGATGTGTAGAGGGCGACCAGCTTAATATGGGTTTCCTATGCAGATATGTTGCTTGCTTAATTTCAGGAGCTCCAAAATGTTTCCAGGGCCACCAGTTTAGAGGTAACGTTAGCTCATCATGCCAGTCAGGAAAGATGTCAATGCCCATCAGCAAGCAATGTTGAAAGATTTGCATCTTCCTTGTGCCCCAGGAACCTCAGAGAGTTTTCTGTCCTGAAATAAAGTAGGAGTAGGAAGTAGGATGGGCTTGGACAGCAACTCTGAGACCCAGTACTTGTCTTACAGCCAGCTATGACCAGCCTTTGGTAGCAATTGGACTAAACCATCAATTACATGTTTGTTTTATTTCAGAACGAAATACCAGCCACTTTCTAAACATCTCGTTATTATTTGCATAAAATGATGTCACATCTTTTTTACAGTCACCTAATTTCTCTTATGGTAAGCAGTTTCCAGGCTGGTTCAGCTGTATGCCAGTTGTGCCACAGAACAGACTCTTGCTCAGTGGGTTTCATTGAGGGCTTGATGATGCTTTGGTTACTGCGCATTTTAAAACTGCTTCCTCCTGTACTATGTGTGTGAAGAAGCTGGTACTCACCACATCCCTAAAGTTTGATCTCACAAAAAATCCTGTAACATTGTTTAGTCTCATGTGTTAAATAATGTGCAGGAGCCTAGGATATGTCTACACTGCTGATGAAGAAACTTCTGCCTGAGCCAGCGTGGGTTGAAAAGCAGTAGAAATGTGCCTGAACAAACAAGTTCTGCCTTACGCCATCCTGCTGCCAGACCCTGTCTAGCTCATTTGCACAGCAGTGATCTGTGCCATGCCAGCTTGCTGACGTGGCTCACTAGGAGCCCAGGGATCTCTGCTGGGCTCAAGGTGGAGACAACGCTAACAAGTATCTGACTCCCAGGGAGTGGTGGTGGGCAGGAGGAGGAGATGAGAAGAGGGAGGGAAGGAAAGCTCTCTGCTGTCTGCCTTTTTCCATTACATTCTCATTTTATATTATCATCATCTTATTTACATATATTTGTATTAGTTGTGTTTAATCTTTTCCACACTATTTTCTCAGCTCTTTCTTGTTCTATTATGAGAAATATCTACTGATATTTCTTCCAAGATTCTTGAACATGTGGGAAAACTTTGGTGCAGCTACTGGAGAAAGATGCTACAGTAAGAAAACAACTTCAACATGGTGCTGCCATCACATCTATCAGGAAAAATACTTCACACATGTGAGTGTAATGACTACAACCAGTAGGAAAGCATATACGATACTACTGAAACATTGAGGAATTGCAATGAAAACAGAAATACCCTATTGCTTTTGGGTCAAGGTCACTGTTACCAGCGGGAAGAATGTCTTGCGATAGAGCTGCAGGTGTACATTTAAGGGCAGAAAGTCATAAACAACTTTTAACAAAAGCTTCTGACACTGCAAAATTGAACTACTTCTGTGTACACAGAATTAATTTTAGCCAGAGCAGTCCTGCAGCATGAAAATAGGGAAAACAAGCAAGAAGTACTCTGACAGATAGAAAATCTAGATATATACCATTTTTAACCAGGGATAAAAAAAAGTGAGCCTCTGCCCAATGTATGTGTGAAGTAGTGGATAGCGGTTCTTTTTTGTGTTTTGTTTTCTTTTTTTTTTTTTTATTCTTATACAGCTGGTTTTAAGTCAGAGATTTGGAAAATATCTGAAAACAATATTTGCAAGGAAAAGATTTACAAGTGCCTAGCTTTCTGATAGTGTAGCCAGACATCAGGGAAAAACTTTACTTGCTTCTCAAAAGTATTTGAGCTATCAAGATGAATTGGGCATAGAAGATAGTATATGTAAGGACAGCTGGATAACTGAAAATAGAAACTCTCAAGAATAAAGCAGAGCCATTTTGGAAGAGAAGTCTGTATCTGGAGAGCCGGAGGCACAACAAACTGGCCAAACTATATCAAGGATATCCAGGAGCCTGGTGAGCAGATGTGAGGCATGTGGGGAAATGTGGTCCAAACTGCAAAAGAGACTGTGAAAAATTGCAGCATCCCTATCAGGACTTGAAGCATAGTAGGAATGGACCTTTTTGAGAAAATGCACCACAAGAAGCTACAATTTTGAACTAGAAGTTACTTACACAGTAAATATTCACACATCTCTTGCAAATGCCAATGCAAAGTTAAAGCACTGTCACAGCTGAGCACAAACTTAGCCCATAATACTTTGGTTTTGTGATGCATATTGCGTATTGAGACTGTTTCCCAACTGAGATGCAGCAACTTAACCCAGGATTGTGTTAGCTCGGGTGGTTAGAATCACATGAACACAGCGTGAAGCTGTATCTCCACAAAAAGCAAAGAAAATATACAGTCAGCCATTCCTGGCTAAAGAAATATGCTTTCCAAGAGCCTGAACAGCATCCTGAGGCTGCACAGGGAATGTTGTTCGCATATTTCTGCATCCATAGCCCCAGTATCACTGTCACTAGTGGGGGTGAGAGGACCAGAAAGAACAGTGCATATGAAATGAAAAGATGAGAACTCACTACCAGCAAAAATTTAACTGCTCTCTAACCAGGAGACCTTTTTGTAACTAAGGTCCTCCCCAGGCCAAACTGTGATCTTGAAAGAAACTCAGGGCGTTGAAGAAGTAAATTCCTGTTGACATAATACAGCAATGGGCAAGCATGTGTTTCTCTGAGACATTATTACAACACCAGGACATTGGCATTGCTATGAGGGATAGTAAAATCTACCTCAGCAGAGATATGATCTGTACCAAATTGAGAAACTTCAGCCACCGGAAGGACAGAGTATGAGACAGCCTTTTGGCACTATCAGAAGATAAACACTCATTAAACTCCTACAGGGTATATTCAAGACCCTGTGCTATGGCACAGTGTGGAGCAACACCTCTCCAAGCCCTGAGGAAAGTACCTTAGATCCCACACGCAGCTAAGGAAAGAGAAAGAGAGAGAGGAGTGTGTTAAAATACGCATGATGCTGATGACTTTAAGACTTCAAGGGTGTGTAACAGAATGCTAAGCACATAAATTGGCCGTGGTATTTGCACTTGATTTTGGTATCTCAAATAAAAGCAGCAAATGGGACACTGGTATAAACTTATTCCCAATGGGGACATAGTCATGGGCTAATTTACTGTATATAACCTGTCCATCCTTATTCTGTACTGTTGGCTGATATCAGTAATATCTATGAGCGGAAGGCCCATCTATGCTACTACAGCATAAAGACAATACTGGTATCAGCAGCAAGACCTACATCAGCTTTTAATCTAAATAGTTCATGCAACAACAGTGACTATGCACAGGAGCAAGGTTTAGCACAAGCTTCACTAATCACTCTAGAGGGGAGCGGCTTCATGTAGGTGCCTGTGCAGGTCACAAATTACTGATGACATTCTCTGAAGTGGTGTGAGGGTGCTTACTCATACTCCAAAATGAAGCATGGAGTGACTTTGAGGAGGCACGTCATTAGAGAAGACAGCACATAAGACTGAAGGAATCCTGCCAGGCTATTGAATTGTCTTGACTCTCTTGCTACCCGTGCTTGAAAACTGAATGATCCCAGACATCCGTTGTCATGTGAATTTGGAGAACTCTGCCTCCAGGCATCCCTGTGTCTCCCCATGTTCTCCTTACAATCTCCTGGGACTGATGGTGCCCAGAGAGGGGATGTCCAGCCCAATGCACTGTGGATAGGTGGGGAGACAGGTCTGCTGTTGCTGTGCACCTGGGTGCAGCCACCACTTTCTTCTCTTTTCCCTTCTCCAGCTAATTTGTTGTGGAGTGGAGCACCTGAAGGTCAACCTTTTTGCTCCATTAAGTACTAAAGCTGTTGCACACAACAACATAGAGAGACCCATATAAGAGAGCCAGGAAGCGAGGGGAATTACTCCCTGCACCCATGTCCAGCTATGTTCAGCCTGGACATAGTTTAATTCTGCATAGAAAAGTTAAAATCTCTTCTGACAGAATTTTTTTCTACTTCTAAATTACTCATAACATTCAAAAATTGTACTTAACCTCTGAGTGTCAAGGGTCAGTAATCTGCTGAATGTAACTTCTCAATGGGCACTACAGCCATAAGGAATCCTTAGGGTATATAGCCAGGAGCACTTACAAAGGGTGATGAAGATGATGCAACTGCTACACTTAGTATTGGTGGGACTCATGGTGGACTGGAGTCCTTTTCTGATGTTTACAATCCATAGAGGATGCTGATAGATTACACAGATCCGGGAGAAGAGCCGTGGGACTCATTAAAGCATCCAAAAATATGTTTTATAGCGATATACTTGAGGAGTTTAATCTGTTATTTTAAGAAAGAGAAGGCTAAGAGATGAGATGATCACAGACCATAAGTGTCTATGGCAGGGATATGATTTTGATAAATGAGAGTTAGTCTAGCAGACAAAAGCATAATAAGCTTTAATTGCTGGAAGCTGAATCAAGGCAAATTCAAAATAAAAATAAAGCACAAAAATGTAAGGGCAAGAATAGTTGTTCCTTGAAACAATTCACTATGGGTTGCTGTGGGCTCTCCATCACTGGAAATATTTTAATTGAGATTGGCTGCTTCTCTAAACTTTTTTGCTCCAGTTCAAACAGGAATTAATTCAGGGAAGTCCCATGGCTTGTATTATAATAGAGGCCAAGCCAGATGATCACAGTGGTCCCTTCTGACTTTATAATTTATGAGCTCTGATATAATCAGACCCTAGCACAACATAGCCATAGGCAAAAACACTTCCTATTCATCACAGATTATTCTGAGAAATGTTAACATCTTCTCATTATTTCATCAGGATAAATCAGGCATTGCAGTTTATGGCTGTATTAAGCTGGTAAAACATAACTGTAGTTTCATGTGTCTTTAACTCATTACCTTAAAAAACCTCAAAACATTTACCCAGCTCATCCTAACTATTCAGCATAAAAAGCATTTAAATGTTGAGAACAATGAGTTCAGGCTCTGATACCACTGAGTTGTCCTTCAGCAAGAACACACAAAATGTATCCTAATAAATCAGCAACCCTAAAGTAAACCCTGCATCACTATCACCTGGATGTAACTACACCTAATGTCCCCTTGATCTTTGCACAGAACTCTCATTGCGTACACAGCAAGAGCAGTAAATGGCTCTAAGGAGGTAGATACTGTTTCACAAAAAGGTTTAAGACAAACACAGACAGCAGAGAAGTGCTGATTTAGTAACAGAATATTTTACAGCAAAGAAGGTCACAAATTGGCAGCATTAGAGGTTTTATTTTGGTTAGTTGACAAGTGCGAATAAATGCTGTACAGAACAGGTAGTCAAGTGCCAGCAATATTTTTCTTTTGAAAATGTTATCTTCACTTAGATCTTCTTCAGTAGAATATCATCAGTCAATCATAAAGCTGACTGTTCCAGCCAAATACTTTTACCATTACACAATCCTGTGTGAATACTGGGTTCACACAGTGGAGGCACAGTCCTGCAAGCCTTGTAGACGATAATGTTTTATAATCCAAAAAGAGCCCATTTCCCCTTTATAGATTAGGAAATGAATCTTTTCAGAAAATGGCTTTTAGAATGCTAAATTCCTATTCCAGATAGATTGGCTTACCTAAATTTACAGGGTTGGACCTTTTGTTATTAGGCAGAAAACAGACAAACAGCTTACCTCCAGCATGTTTTTCATGCACAGTCCAGACAGTATCTTGTGACCAGATTCGCAGAACATATCTTTTTAAGTAATGGAATGTACAACCTTTAGAAATCAGATAGCTAAGAACAAGCAATGGACCTAACAGTGACTTTAAGCAGAAAAAAAAAAAAAGAAATCTGCTGGAATATCACATAGCCGTTTGTGTCATGTTAGCCACCGATTCACACCAGCCAAAATTAACCGAACTCTCCAGATCAGACTGCTGCTTATTTGCTTGAAGTTCATGAGGAACTAGCATCTCTTTTAAAATTGTAATTCTGTTTTTTATAACTGTAACAAAAAGAAACTTCAAAAGAGCTGTGGAGTCTCATCGATCACCTTTTCTTCAGAGCTAGATCACATTTTAAATGATGGTATATAGATGTCGCATAATACTGCCACAAAATACTTACATGCTTATCATCAGCAACACAAGCAATTAAAAAAGTGAGTGGATTGACTGAATGAGACAACAAGCAGCAACTTGTGGATGAAGTTTAAGTATGCAATAGAATTACCAGCAGGGCTCCAAGTGGATATCTTCTTTGGTTTTATTACTTTTTTAATCGTCCCAACAGCAACTCTACAGTCACATCCAGCAAATTCTATCCCTCTCCTGGCTCCCTATGACACTTTTCCACTGCCTTCACCTCAAGACACCCTCCTTCCATTCCTAGCATTGTCTCTTCTGTGTCATGTCATGTCTTTTTCATCAGGTTGTATTACTTTTCCTGCTCCCCAGACCTTTACCTAATTTATATTACCTGAATCCATCTTAAAACCACTGAAAGCAAGATCAACATTTTACCTTGTCATGACTTGAGATGTAGTTTCTTGTTTTTCATCCCCAAACTGGTACATGTACACGAACTTATACAACAAAAATGTACAGTGAATATATTACTAATAGACATAATGGTAATAATTTGGGCTCAAGAAGATTAGATTAATGATTTTGATATGGGCATTGCCTTTTGGTAGAGGAGTTGTCCTTGAGGTATAGCTTTTGATTGCCAAAATGCATGGATTGACCTACATATACCGATAACTAACCAGCACACTGTTGTGCACTATCAGAAGCGTAAAAAAACCTATTGGCTGAGAAAAGAAATGTAAGACTATTTCTTTCAATCCAGGGGAAGAGGTAGCAAAGCAACCTAAATGAAAGCAAAACCCCTGAAAGAACATTGGATCTCTGAGAAGATGAAAGGGGGGTGTCAGTGATAGTTTATGATTTATAATAGCTGTGCAGTTGCAGGCTATGATATGTGAATGTGATGTGTTTTCCTAATAAGAGGAATAAGTGCTCCGAGTTGATCCTTAAATAAATGCATAAAGTGCTGAAAAGCACAAGCACAGAGTGTGGGGCTTGAGAAGTGTAAATACAGATATGAAACGACTGCTCTTGAGTGCAAGAGGCTGGGTGATACAACAATGAGAATGAAAGAATATAGTGTTCCTTAGAGTTTACTGTTTAGTGAGAAGCAAATGAACATACTGTCTTCAATCCTACACTCCCTCTTTCTTTCTTCCTTTTATCACCTTGCCAAAATTGTTTGCTTTTGAAAAATAATGAAGACTTTTTCCTAAATAACAACCCTCCTTATAGCTTAATACGTTGCTTCATTTCTTCAAAGTGCTCAGCAAACATTACTAAGTCTTCCTAACAACATGGCTCTAAAATAGTACTATGAGATAAGGAAACCGAACCCAGGAGATGAAATAACTCAGCTGGGGTCCCATACTTAAAGCTTCTAAGTGACACTGTTGTACAAATAATTATTATATTAATAAACAATGCCATTAAATAGTTGATAGTGGAATCAAAGGCGGAACATAGGATTTCCTGCTTCTTATTTTAACACTGCGGACCACACAGCCTGTCTGTAGAAATCCAACTAATAGCCTTCTTCTTTAGAGTCTAGTGTGTTCGTATTTTGTTGTATGAGCCTCTTGCCAATGAGTGATCGATTCCTGAGCTATCAGTTTAATAAGTTACACATTATGCCTTACTTGCACATTTTATCAAATGGGATCTATGATCCATTCTAAACATCTTATACACTTGGAGAATGTTGGGAATCCAGTGTGATCTGGAGAGATCCAAATACAGCTCCATGACTCCAGGAAATGAATGTGATAGTCCCCACAGCTTTCTGATTAGGAAAATGTCCTTATATCAGAAAAAAAATAGAATGGTTCCACAATTGACAAGCCGAACTGAAAGAATGAAGACTGCTAGTTCACTCCAATTATGTCTCTTACTAATTTAAGATTCCTTTCATGATCAAACTGAAGCAAACTTAAAGGACAATGTGAGTCCATTTTGCTGTAACTTCCTATACTTTATTTTTTCTTTCAGGAAAACTATTAACCTATGAGAAGCTTGCAGAAAAAGCAAATTCACAACACTCTCACCCTCGCCTACTCAAATACCTAAGAGTCAGGTTTGCCCTGGTATGTCAGTAATAGGTAAAAATATGCAGTTTGTAAGAATACATCAGGACAGAACAAATACTATGGAACACCGATAGAGTACAATAGGATGCACAGAGCTGTGTATTCCATAGTATGGAAAACTATAGTAAAACATAGTATGTTTTCTGAAATTATGTTTTTCAGCTGGGTTATCCTCCTACAGATAATCTCTTCTGCAATTACATTTCAAAGATCTCAGAAAGCTTTTTCTCCCGAAAATCAATTACTTCTAGAAATGTCTGATTTGATAACTTTCATACGTGACTGCTCTGCACCTGTGATGACTTTGTCAAAAAATTTAAGCACTGCTGGGCATATAGTTAATAGCAAGCTATGTCTTTTTGCTAACTCACTGAAATACCAAATCCAGCACTCTGGATTTGGAACACTCCCTTGAGGACTTTGTGACCATAAACCAATAAATGGATTACATTAATTCACATGCTTTTTTCCCATCTGTGACAGATAATGTGGCGCACCACAACTAAGGTAAAATGGGATGATCAAAATGCAGTTTCTTTCATGCCCTACAATTCATCAAGAAGCATCAAGATAAATGCCAAGACTTTCAAAATCTTGAATCAAATGCAGAGGCTGAACCCCAGAGGTTTAAATAAGGACACTGACATTTTGAATATCTGGATGGGGACATCACTGTCACAGAGCAGGCATACTAACAGCCCAGCTGCAAATGGGTAAAAATTGCACTGAAAGCAATCAGCTTGGGAGTATGAGGCAAGAACTCCCACAGTTTTCTTTCCTCCTCCCCCAGCCAGCAGTGAAAAATCCCACAGAACAGAAAAAGTTCCATTTAGTTTGGATTTTAGATGTTAAAAAATAGGTATGTCACTTTTATATAGCTCCTGATGTATTAAGTCTCAAATAACACAAGAATTCTTATATAACCAAGTAATCAGTGGACTCAATTGTTTATAATATGCCAACAGTAAATGCAGCAGGAATTTATAATCATATTTTCATGGGGAGTAAGCCAAAACCCCTTCTGCAACTCAAACAAACTGCTTCACTTTTTCATTTCAGACAGGTTTAAAACACAAAGAGATATGACAACATGTCAGATAAATTTCTCTTGTGGCATTTTCCCCATAGAGGTGACGCAAAGAAAAGTCAGAAGATTAGCTTTCTATGCCCAGTGTGTATTTTATAGTTACTATACAGGTGGATGGTTGCAATAGTCAAGGCCAAAATCTCTACAGAAAAAAAAACTACCAGAAAATTACTTCACTAGCTTTCTATTTCTTTCTTTTCATTTTCTGTCAATTCTCCACTTCTTTTTTCCTATTCTCAAAATGTTTTTTTATTTCTCAGCATATCTCTTCAGTAGACTGTTTTTCTCTTTCTTTCCTGACTCTTTTAGACTCCTTCAACAATGGAAATTGAGTGGGGTTGACTGAATTGGTTCAAACACAATAGAAATACAGTTCCAGTGCCTGGAATTTAAAGACAGTTTTCCCCTGACTGATGTCTGCTAGTCCTAGCAGTTTTGAGACAGTATTTTGAAATTATTTCTCAGATGTTTCTTCTTCAAATGAAATGGTTCCATTCTCAGTAGAGAAAGAGACAATACCTTCCTCATTTCCTCACTGTTGGCCATCAGCTGCTTTTCCTCCCAGGCTTCCCTCCTTCCCCAGTCCACCCACTCCCCTCTCTGGCCTGAAGATGTCTTCTCTTAGAAGACATTTCAGCTAGGAATGTGCTTGAGCACCCCAAAAGCAAATCCATACCCCTCTAAATGCCGCAGAGCTGGCAGGGCAGTGTTCCTGCATCAGCTTGTCTACTGTTTAACTTGTTTAGTATTGCAAAAACACATCTTACGTTCAGCCAGGGTCACTTTTAGACACAAGCTACCCTGCGGCTCACAGGGAGAGGAAAGCAGCCCTCCCTAGAACCAAGCCAAGCACTTTAACAGGGCAGCAGGACAGGAGAAGAGAGGATGTCCCTTGAGAATGCAGGTGCTGACTGGCACGGTGAGGTAGGAAAGCATGGAGGACAATGACAGGAAAGGCTTTTTGTCAAGGTGCAGAAGTCTAGCTAAAGAAATGTGAAGTAGCAACTGAGTAGTGATACTTGCAGCTTGGTGGGCATTTTTGGTGGTGCTCTCCTTGGTGTGGTCCCCTGGTACGATCCTGACCTACTTGAGAGTACTCAACCCTTGCCCTCTTGCCCTTTTTTGCCTTTGCCTCACAGGCTTTTTTTGGTATAGTCCTTTCTCCTTTGGGCAAATCTTGACACTCTGGCCCCAGCCAGCCCTGAGCCAAGACTGACAAAAGCTTTCCTGCTCTCCCATTCATTTCTGCTCAGAAGGAAGGGAGAAAGGGTTGATGACCTGGGGATGGGAGCGGGGAGGGGGGAAGCAATGATCAGACCAAGGCACAGCTATAGTTTCAGTCTGTGAATGTGGGTTGTAATGGAGAAAATTAAGATGCTGTTTTTCCCAAGCCGTGTAGACAAGACAGTCTAGGGACACAGTGGAGATTGTTCTCTTCACCTGGAAATGTTTCACAAATTCCTGCTGACACTGAATCCCCTCCCAAAGTCCAAACCCTACTTCAGCTCAGCACCTATGTTTATGCCACAGCTTTAAAATCCAAGATTTCAGCCCCAAGTGGTGCAGAACTGCCAGTTTTTTTTCCTTAGATTTAGGGCAGAGCAATCCTTTCTGTAGTTGGGCAAAGGCGCTTGTCTTTGGTGATGAGGCTAAGAGATTTGTGCTTGAAACATTCTTGGTAATACAACTTCAAGATGCTTGGCACGGCTGAACTCCTGTGAAGGAATCTGATGCAAGAAAACAGATGAAAGCTGCAACATGGTTGAAGGGAATTGCAGAGACCTGATTGAGGACAGGATTTGGCCTCTACCACTGAACATTCACAAAGCCAAACATGATATGGAAACTGTTTCAGTAAAATGTACTCTACAGAATTAACATGCCAGGGAGCCTGAACAGCTTCATTTATCACTGTTCCACTGCTGGTGCTTGCCTTTACACAGGGGTATAACTTTTTCCCTTAAATCCCATGTCTGACTCTCAGCATCTATTGATTCCTAAGGATGCAGAAAGATGTTTATAATGAAATTTGTGTATTACTCCTTTTTTAAAGGAGAGCTTTAAATCCTTCTGATCAAGACCATAAGAGTTTGGATGTTGTTCTGAAGCCACTGAGAGCAAACGGAAAATTAATTGCTATGGGTAGGTGTGGCAGAGAGGAATACTAAATGTTAAAAATACTATCTTTACTGTAGAAAAGTGTCTGTGGCAGTACCACAGCTTTACAAATATGGAGACAACTATGGAAAACTTGAGACTCATTGATATCACAGAAGAAAATTAGTCAAGGATGTAGTTGTTTTTTCATTTTCTGTCTCCATCTGCTTCACTTATCTTTGTGTTCCCACAGCGTTTCTTTGAAGTAGCCTAAATGCCACTGGCTAGAAGAGCTTTCCACTGTATTTTTCCTACAAATTTGTTGAAGGTTGTTAAAAAAAAAATTTCACACATATACACTTATATTTCATATGGAAATCTTTAACTCATGAAATGAAGATAACTCTTTGGTGTTGTATCCAACATTTATCCTAGTTACACACTTTTAAAGAGATGATACTGATTTGCACCACTAAACAAAGGACACATTAGTATTGCAAGCAGTCATTTTCCATCCAGCTAAGCTTTCTTTGGAATGTAGCTGTCAATTTTTCCTTTTTCAGACCCTGAAGGAAGTATCCACATTTATTCAAAATAAAGAATCCAAACTCTTGGACTCCTCAGAGCAAAATAAGCCAGAAGGTGGAGTTGCAACTGTAATTATGATCTCTTTAGTGCCTGAGGACAATGTCTTTAGTTAACTAGATACATTCCACTGCTACTAATGCAGTCTGTTCATGTTTAAAAATGTTTATTTTGTCCTATCTAGTCATAGCTTTCAATGTTATTGACGAATACAAGCAATGTGTGCATCCCATAAACATATGAAAAGAATCACTGAAAACATCTCTTTCTTATTGGCCCAACATCAGGTTCAAAGAATCTGCTTCATAAACTATTAACTATTCTCTTATTTGATGTAAATATGATAAGTGTGATGTTTATCTTTATCCACTATTTTTTAAATTGTTTTAATATTGATTATATGTACCTAAAATGGAAATAATCTGATCAGTTTTCCATATGAAAATACACAAATAACAGAGATCAGTGAATTGTAGAGATCAGAGAAGTGAACCTTATGCAGTTCGGGTTATAAGAAGTTTGTCCCAGGAGGAAAGTTCCCGGGAGTTATACTGCAAGGCTGTAACTCCACAAGAATATTATACCTCCATTCAGTTCTGCACTTTTGTGCGGTGAGTTTTGATGAGAGACTGCTGTAGCTTCACTTGCAATTAAAACTATTCTAATGTTCTTTGCCACAAATAAATATTACTTGAGATGGAAAAGAACTTCAAGATTGTGAACTGAGAAATACAGTGCAGTGTGACTGTGCCTGCCCATAGCCTGCACCATTTTAGGTGCTTGGGGAATTTTTTCACAGGAGGAAAAATCTCTTTCTGACACTATAACACTGCAGCTTCCTATCAAAATGTGTTTAACAGAGCTAAAGAGTGACTGGCTCAATACTGTAAAAATTAGCACTTGTTTGAAATGTGAGAGCACTGCCTTGTTGCAGGCATTCAGAAATTATACTCAACTGTCAAGATTTTTTTTGCTATCATACATTTATTTTTCCTTGACAAAAGTTCACGCCACAGACCTGAGACAAGCTGTGCGGTTGTAAAAGTATTGTGAAAGCTTGCCTACAGTAAAGGAACTGGGAATTGTAAACTATTTAGACAACTATGAAACAATTTTGTAACTCTGTTATACTACAGGTTACTTAGCTCTTCCAAAGGCTCAGAAGCCATGTGTGTGTGTGCATATGTGTGTGTGATCCTGTGTGGGGGTGAGGGTGTCTGTGTGTGGGTTGTATCTATATGGAATTTTCATGGCCATCGATTTTTTTAATCTACAGCCACATACCTCAGAAAAGCTAATGCAAGTGTCTGTCCTCTGAGCTAAATGAAAAGAGCAATTTAGTCCCGTCAGGAGTAGGAGACTGGAGACAGCGGAAGAAGACACCTCAGTTGTGCCAGAGCCCAAACTGAAGTGGGCTGAGCTTGACCAGAACATGGAGGTGAGGAAGCCACCTACGTAGACGGGGAAGTGGGGGGGTGGGGGTGGGGTGTATGTGTGTGCATCTCACTGTCCATGAGAAACAGCAGGCAGAGAAGCAGTCCTGCAAGGAACCCAAAGCAGAGCCGTGCGGCTCTAGGAGGAACGCACTGCAGTATTGAAGCGAGCTTGGAAACTTTGAGTAAGAAAAGTGCCTGTTGTTTGTTTCTGCTGCATTCAGAGAAACAAGATTCTGAGTACATATTTTGTAAATAAACCAAAGACATTCCTGACTCCTATCATCAATTTCTCCTCCTAATGGAAAAAATCCAGTAAGTTTCCACTTTGTGAATAGGGACGATAATATAAGCACAAACACAGGGTCAAGTCAAGTGCTACCCTCTCTTATACAGCCCCACTCAAATCAGTGCAGGAAAACAGGTCCCTCAATAGAAGAGTCAGAGAGATACTTTCTCTTGTATTTGAATTTTCAGACATGAAAAACTAAATGTAGAGAGATCAGCCATTCTCATTTGGCTAGAAAGAAAGTTGCACTTCCAATGAAGTGAATAGAATTTGATTTCTCTGAAAAGGTTTAATATATGGACTAGCATTTTTCTAGTCCTGAATGTATGGATCACTTCTTCAACCTTCCCAAATGCAATGCAGTTCTTGTGTCATGGTACCAGGCTGCCTTGTGAGGAGGCATGAGACCTGATTTTTTCAGCTTCAAATGCTGTGACATCCTTTGGTTAACAGGTGGGCACTCTGTTTCTATATGGTTAAAAATATTTTTCCATAAGTGCAGGTCTTTGGAAAATATATCTTTAATATTAAAAATATATTATAATGTATATTTTATATTATAGAAAATATAAATGGGGGGAGAGAAGAAAACCAGATTTCCTATATGGCAAGAATGAGTTATGCATGGCTCATACAGAGGAAGATTTAGAAAAATCCCTTGAAATTACTGTAACTGTTGGTCCCCCATATCCTTCGGAATTGGAATTCATTCCTATCTATATCAATGCCATACTACAGTTAAAAACTATCAGAACCCTTGACATTTTCTACATTCTATTTAAAAATCACCTTTGAAGTACCACCTTTATTCCAATAAAACATTGTATTTGAAGACTTCTAATTTCTCCTGCTGGGGTATGGTCATAAAATAGTGCACGTGGGGTTGAGTGCAGCTACTGATGTAAAGGGCATAACTGTGCAACAGGCAGTATTGTATCAAGTGCTGCATTCATACAAACAGCCTAGTGCACTCTGGTCACATCTTGCAAGAAGACAGAGAGGAGGTTAGAGAGGACAGACTTAGGACTGAACTGAATAATTTGTCCACAAAGACTATCACTAATGTAACATCCTCTTGCACAAGAGAAGTCCTAGTGGAAGGGAAGGGCTCCTGACCACTGCAATAACTCAGGCAAAGTAATCAATCTAGTGATAACTGGGCTGTGAGTTGAGAGGCAGTCTTGTCAGTCTTATCACATTCTTTTCGAGGGACCCACCTGTCAACCAGATTTTTTGCTTGGGGTATCTTGCAGGAGGAGGGCAGCAGCCAAGAAAGTACAGTAATCCAAATGGTGTCAAAGAACAGCTGGGGCGGAGTCTATTGGACACTGCCTTTCCAAAGCTGCAGAAGCTGGAAAAACACAACAGACATCATGTGCTGGAGTGGAAAAGAAATAACAGCTCTAAGAAGGACAAAATCTCACAAGACATTTGATCTGTAGCTGTAAAGGAAGGAGGAACAATAAACCCAAATTTTAAAAAATCAATTCAATTTTCTAAAGGAAATTGACTTAAATGTCCAGAGAAACAACTACTCTAAAGGAATAACTGGTCTTCTTGGTCATGTGGCTTCCATCTTCCTGGTTGCGTGGTAGCCTAGATTTAAGAAACGGGAAAGGGTGGGCTTTTTTGTTCAAAAGCAGACAAAAAAAGTGAAAGGCAGGATAACAAGAAAGGAGATGCATAGTCTGTTTATGAATTGTAAATGCAGTAATGACTTCTGCATTTCTCTTTCTGGAGAAGGTCATCCAGAGATGAAGTGTAGAGAAAGCAGGGAAAGAGATCAAAGGCAAAACCTGAAAATCAATAGGGGAGCATAAGAAGGAGTTTCCAGAGGACTTGTTAAAGGATTACAGAGCTGGGAGAATCACAAGAAGGTAGAGAAGACAAGAAGCAAGAGGACAGGATTGCAGTAAGACACTCTTAATGTTGAACGGAAGAGAGAGAAAGCATGAAGTTGGGAAGAGCAGTCCAACAGGAGTAGGACTCAGACTAAGGAGATGAGGACAGGAGACATCTGAAAATACTTCCCAGATACAGACCCCACTTACTCATGGGGTGTTCATGCAATTGATGAAGTGCAAGTCCACCTACATCCCCACCTCTACACTTCCAAGCCTGCCAAGGGTTTCTCCCCTCAGCTGGGCTGATAACCGCTTCCCAGCAAAAGCCCCACTGCCTGATGGGTGCCCCTGTCCCTCTTCCTCCCATCCCAGCAGCTCCTGGTCCTGCTCGCTCCCGTGCACCGGCTCTGGTGCTTACCCAGCCCTGCATTAAGCCAGAGTAGAACTAACTCAACAAAGCAAATAGTTTTCCACCAGCTTAGTGTACTATTAAGCAATACTTTAAATAGCAAAGAAAATACATGGGATGACATATGGAGACACTTTCCCACAGAAGCATTAAAGGGAGTTTAGCACAGTGCTTAGTTTCAAGACATATGAGAATCTTTGATGTCTGTAGCCCCACCTTTACTACTGCTTGCAGTCTCAGAATACCAGATGGAGAGCAGGACAGATATACAGAGACCGGTGTTTATTCTAAGCAACAAACTAAAAGGGCTACAATATTTAAAAAATAGGAAATCAATGCAAAGGACTGTTATTTCTGCATACACTAAAAGCTACACAAATTGAAATGACAATTTCTCATCATGCAGTGAAACACCTTAAATATTTAACTGCAAATACATCAACCAGATGCATTCAGTCATTGCCTTAACACAACAAATCATAAATGTGGAGGCAGAAGGTGGGAAGATAGCCCTCTGCCAAGGCAGGTGTGGAAGGACTATGCCCATGAAGAATCAGCTAATGCTGTATCACAACAGGCAGCATCCCATCGTCATAAGGCTGCCTGATGGTCCCAGCAACATCTACCTGCTGTGGGGTCTGTTAGGCTTCTTACAGCATGCTGATGTACTAAAGCTGACCTTCTAAAATCTTAGAAATATTTCATCTAGACAGCAAAAAAAGATGGTGTTTTCTCATATACACATAAATTCAGATCAAGGGTGTAGATCTATATATTATAAATATGAAATTGCTATTGGATTTTAGGGGGTATAATAGAATGTTAACAGTGCAAATTGTTGGTAGCATTAACACGTGATGTAGTTATTCCCCAAAAAGGATGAAAGGAATATAATTATGAAAGTAAAAACTCTTGATAACAGTAATATGTAACATAGTTATTTCCAAAAAATGATGAAAGGAATATAATGATGAAAGTGTATGTGTGGAGGAAGCTACACACTACAAAGTACATTTACATACAGAGAAATACAGGGACTCCATTTGCAGAAATGGTTTGGTGAAAGAGAACATTATATGTGGAAGAAGAAATAAAAGCCAAGCATTTTACTCTCTTGGCTCTCTTTCCATGTTTGCTCACAGTGATCGGTGACTTTAGTCCAGTCCAACTTACTGTTCAGCCTCGCCTCGGTGCTCACTGTCAGCACTTGTGTTTTCAAGCCTTTGCGATATTGTCTGTCCATCGCAAGCTCAAAAGCCTATGGTACACCTGTATCTAGCAGAAGGAGCTATGTATGTAGGCAGCTGGGGGACACGCCACTGCTTTCTGTTGAGCTTTCGGGAAGGGCAGGCTGCCAGGGTACACAGACCAAGGGCAGCTCTGTCTTACCTGTCCCCAGGATGGGAGGACACGGTCACAATGTGGTGCCACTGACCCAACTTGTTCAGGTTCACAGCATTTTTGTGCAGGAGGAAGACAAGTGGAAGCTCTGGTCTCCCCAGGCTGTGTGGCCTGTGCACTTGCATAGGAGCCCCTCCTCCTGTCGTGTAAATGGTGTGAGGTGTACAGACAACAGAGAGAAAGGGCCACAAAATCTGTGTTGGGAGAGACAGCAGCCAGGGTGAAGCTGAGTGAGTGCTGATTGCAGAGCCGGGAGGAAAGCAGACAGCAGAGCTCCCTTTCAGCAGAAAATTATCTGGAAGAGCTGGCCAGGCATTCTGGGCAAAGACATTACGTGCTGCTGCTGGTCCCTCCTTGGGTTCGGGAAAGCAGACTCTGTTTATTCTTTGTAAATAAGCAGGATTGCACCAGAGAATTACCATTAATCTCACATCCAAAGGAAACACCCAAAAAGGCCTCAAAAGTTGGCTGTCCTCTCAGACCAAACTATGACAATATAGCTGGTTTGGGTTCTAATGTCCTGAAACACTTGCACGAATATCAGTACTAATTGGCAGAGCCAGACACTGTCTTGCCCTGCTGGCATGGAGAAGGAGCTGCCCTTCCTTCAGCAGCCTGTCTCAGCCCAAAGGCTGCACATGAGGGGTTAAACCACCAGGGAAAGGACCACTGGGGGTCAGAGGGTCTCAGGCAGGGATCTTGGGGTAGGCTTGCTTGAACTACTCATCTCTCATATGGGAATTGTATCATCTACCTCAGATAGCTTTAGTATCGCTAATATTTGAACACAGCTAGATCCCTATTGCCAGGTGAGAGGAGAAAACAAGCTTGTGGTTTGATAGATTTCTTTGAAAAGCTTTACCTGGGAAAGAGAGAGGCTGAATCTCAGGTCTCATCCTGCAGATACCTCACACAAGCCGTTCTTAACTTCTCCAAGGGTTGAGTTTTCTCCTTTGATTAAGGCAAGCAGGATTTCATCAATGATAACCTCATCTTTCTGTGAAGTGCAACAAGTTAATTAAGTTCATCTCTCTCCTGACCTGGCTAGAGGTCTAAGTTACTAAACGCAAAGTGATACCTGATAGCAGCTGAGGGCAGGAAAGGCAAAAGAGACACCTCATACCCAAATCTCACATGGAAGAATAAATACATAGGCAAAATACAATCACCCATGTTTATCCACTCTCGTTGGCATGCCAAACTCTTTGAAAAAATTATGTGGGATCTTTGTCGTGAATGACAACGGCTGATTTCACATGTTATCCCGAAAGACTATGCTAAAGATCCTGAGGAATTTCTTAAGTAACCACATATGTTGAACTGTTACTTATCTTAATAAAAAAAAGATAGTCACTTAACAGAAAGATATCCAGAGATGAGTTCACGCTATGGATTATACAATATATACCCCCCCAAAAAGAGACAATCTTAATTTATAAAAGCACAAATTTTCCATCTGAAAATACTAAATGTAGTTGTTTTCCATCATTTGAAGGAAGTCCTGGCTCCACTGAAGTCAATGGCAAAACTCCCATTGACTTCAAATGGATCAGGATTTAAACCTTTGCCTTTACGAACATGCCGACTGATTTTTGAAATTTCTTTTTAAAAAAATCAAAAGAAAAATATGCTTGTACTTAAAAGTTTTGATGCCAAGTTTTGTCCCAGAGTGAATTACTTCAGCCTTGATATAAATCTATCAAAAAAGGTTTAAAAAATGTAAAGATGAACACACCCTTAAAGAATAGCCCTGTGCTCTTCTTCTGCTCAGGTCCATACAGAAGAATTTTGCACAGACAATAATGTTAATAAAGGAGAAAAGATAAAATAACAAGCCAAATATTATCCAACCTCATGGATATAGTCTGCAATTGTACTCCTAATTATTTAATAGTAAAAATATTTATTTCCCCAACTTTGACTTTATTGAGATGTCCAATATCCAGGAAATAAAATTAAGCTATTTAAATTACTTTACATCAAGTCTAATTAATTACAGACACTTAATATGATTTTTTTAAAAAAGATAGCTTTTCCATTTTATTTAATATCTTGCATAATACAAGAAAGTTGACAGGGTAAAAGTCAATCTATCTCTGTATCCTATCCTCGGCAATTTTTAGGAGCATTTGTTTTAAGATGAAGTATAAAGCCACAGCAAATATAGAAGAATCAGGCCAACATCTTCTAAAATGTGTTTTAAAAATTTTGTTCTTTCTGCAAATTCTTTTGAGATTTTCTTAATCTCTTTTGTATCTGACAATATTGTCTTGTGGAGATCAATGAACTAACACTGCAGTTTGGTGCTAGTGTAGATGGCAGTGAAACTTGTGCTTAATGAAGTATTTGCATCCTTCCCATTGTAATCTTAATTCGCTTCTAGTAATGTTAATCAAGAAATATTTCTTCTGTACTTTCACATTTAAGTAGAGAAACAGTTGGTGTCTTTTGACTCCGTCTGAAAATTAACCAAGCTCCTAAACTCAAAATAATACCCAAAGTAAGCAAGTTATGCAGTTTTCCCAGTTGCATTAGCATAGCTCATCGATCATTGCAATGATAGTATGACATGATGATGATACAATTTTGCTGTATTAGTTACAGTGATACCAAAGAAAAAAAAAAAAGAAGAAAAAAAAAAGCGCAATGTAAAAAAGAAAGACTCGATGCTGCAGAATGTTGCAGGAACGCTCCCTCTACTTTCTGATTATGATTAAATCTTGGTGTGCTTTGAAATCCCTAATGTGTAATGCAAACCAGGATTTGGGGTGTTAGGAATGCATCCCCACCCTTCTCCCAAAATGCTCTGTAAATTATCATCTGCAGACCCCAAATCCTTGTGTGGAAGGGGGAAGAAAGGAGAGGGAGGCAGGGAGCGGGAGAGGGAGAGGGGGGAGACAGAGGGAAAGGAGAGAGATTAGAAGCACTTTTCACCTCTTGGTCCCGTCAGTGTGCTCAACGCCGAGAACCGTGCTTCAAATCCAGTGTTATCGTTAGGCCCGATTCAAAGGAAGTGAAATAGTCTACTGAGAAAACAGTGGAAAAAGTAAAGGTCCTGAAGAAGTAAGTGCTGCATGTTGAAACGTATGCATGTCACACCCCATTTGTCTTTCATATTGAAGAATAAAGCAGCCTGTCCCGCAGCAGTTATTATACACCATATTCTTTATTTTAAAAATGCAAGAAATTTGGCACAAAGAACAAAAAATCAACTGATGAAAAGCATTTATGTCATGGTTTAAATTAAGACCTTTGTAATGCAAGAATTACATCAGCAGTGGGCTTAGCTTAATGAAAATAAGACAGTGTTTTTAAAGACCATGAACGAACAAATCCTCTCTGCTTTCTGAAGAGAGAAAAGGCAGATATAGATAAATAGATAATTTAAGCCGAAATCAGAGCAAATCACACTTTGCTACCTTTAGGAATTACTGAACTTTTTATTCCTCTGACAATGCCGGGTCAACGAAGCCAAGTGAGACGCTATTTTATATTCATATGTGGATTTTAAACATTTTCAGGGAATATTAGGTATTACAAAGTTTCTTCGATATTCTCATTGCTTGAACTTCTGATTAAGATTAATTGAAATTTTAGATTTTACTCTCTTTTAATGTGTTTTTGGTTTGGGGTCCACTTAATAAGAGCTAAAAGTTTGGATGGTTTAGTTTATCAACTTTTTAAACTGTTTATTAGCATATTATTTTGATACAATGATGGCTAAGGATTTAATAAAAAATCAGATCGAATGAGAATAAATGAGTTAATATGAGCCATTTGTGGCTACTAGCAATGATGTAGGAACTATTTGATGAATGTTAAAATGTATGGGTGGAGGTAGCAAAAGGGAAGTGAAGTCTCTTCTCTTTGATATGTATTGTTTGATATAAACTTTTGTTATCTACTCTTTGTGCACATTTTTATCTTTATGAGTTGCTAAATGTTTTATGAGAATATAAGTAGCAATTTTTTTATGAGAAAGAACATGGTAATGCAAGATAAAATAGAGGTTTCTAGCGGAGATGAGTATAGAAATCAAAATCTAGACAGAAAACTTTCTACTGTAGTGTGGTGAGTACAACTATATATATGATTTGAATATTTCTTCATGTGACAGGAAACTGCAAAGTGACTGGATCAACTCCATGTTTTGCTATTATTGATGACAAAGGAAAATATTTCAGTTAGAGAGCAATATACATAAGTTGGGGAGGTGACGATGTATATGTGTCCAAATATATATGTAATTTACTCTGTATAAAAAAAACATAATCAACAAAGAAAAGTTTATTTAAATTATACCATGTTTCCAGGGAGAAAAAAATTACAGTATTTTAATTACAGCATTTTGCATTACTCTGTTTCTTTTCATATATGAACTAATAAGGAATTAATCATCCGCATGCTGGAAAACAAAGTTCTCTTAAATATTTGGGGATGTAAATAAATGAGCTGGGCGTGCACAGCTCGATGTTTATGTTTTATAAACGTGTTTTATAAATATATCGTTTCTGACCAATGTGAGCAAGCTACTGCCAATATTTGAGATGTATATGCGTATTAACACATCGCTAGTCAATCTGGCTTAAAGAGTCTCTGAACTAGTTGCAGAGAATTAATTCTTTCCAATTTGGGTAAAACTAGCTATCCAAATCCTGAAAGATCCTTCATCTTAAGAACATTTCTTGATGTGTCCATTGGGATTTCCAGAAAGATAGTCAGTCTCAAGATAAAACAAACCTTGTCCTTCGTGCCTACATGGACTTTTAGTAAGGAAGGAATGAGCAGCAGAGGTTTTCTCCCCCCAAAAAAGGCGATGTCAGTGTTCTGGAAAATAATTATTATCTTTCACTTTCTGAGGACCTCTGGCATCTGTTTCAATTTTATTTTGAACAAGTGCAGAAAACAATTGACTTTCATTTTCCACTTCCTTTGAGCTGTGGGAGTGAAAGGGTGAAGGGAAAGGATTTGGAGAGATGGGCCCTGATTCTGTAGCCAGAGCAGGTCAGCAGCCACAGCTGGTGTCGATGAGACCCGCTGGAAAACAGCAGCTGCAGGACTGGGCCTGATGCTAAAGGTGATCTGGGGTGTAAGAAGAAAAGTAGATAAGGGAGCTGGATTTTCTGCCCCTTTTATTTGCACACACACACATTTCTTATCAATCAAATACAACCCTTCCTCTTGTAATTGGTGTCCCTCAAAGTGGACTCAGAGGCTGTTAGGAGTCTGCTCAGTCTTTGAAAACCAGCAGACAATACACAGTGTTTACCAAGAAATCCCTCCCTCCTGTTCAGTATTGTTTTCAAGGAATTTAGGTAGGGACAAAACAAGACAAAACAACAGTTTCAAGCTGTCCAAAATGAAAAAAAAAATGTCTTTTCCTCCAAGAATTCTTTGCCCCCTTGATTTCTGTCATGTCATCTCAGATACCTTGTGCTTCCGTCATCTCTAATATCCACAATTCCCAGGAATTCCCAGGGAGTTAGTAGCTACCTTCCTAGCAGCAAAAAAGGATAAATATGCCAGACTTCCTCTATGTGTTTCAAGAGAAATCCAGGCAACAGACAAAAAGACCCTAACATCTAAACCACCCTGCATTTTACAGATCAGCCTGAAAAAAGCCAAAAAGCTGATACCAACATGGGTGTTCTCTGACGGGATGGCAGTTCAGTGCTGCGGGGGCAGCAGGCGCGAGGGGCTGCGTGGGAGGCAGAGAAGCATGGTCCCCATCCAGGATTTCTTCCCCTGCTGTGCTGAGCAGCGTCTGCACACTGCCCTGTTGCTATGACACTATGCTTCTTGAAAATGTAATAAATAAGCAGAGTGGTCTTTCTTATTGGGGTAACCGCTACTTCTGTTTTGCCGGAGGACTTGACAAATGCTGCTAATGAAAAGATAACATTTCTTTTCACCCTGTCTCTGGTAGGTGGGTTTGAGATCTGCTCTCCTGCCCTGCTGAAGTTTCTGAGCTCTCAAAACACTTCCCCAGGCAGAAAGGGCACCAACATGAAAAGCATTTGTGCCAAGGGACTTTTTCTTGTGGGCAAGGTTCTGACAGCTGAAACTGCCAGGCGGGATCCTGAGTGAGATATTTCATGCTGTTGTTTATGAAGCAGATATTCCTCCTGGTGTGCTAAGTCAAAACAGCAGGTCTTAAAATATGGTCAATGAAGCATGATTTCTGAAGAGCTGGCTACTCACCTGGTACTAAATTCCTTCCTTCTGCTAACTGCTAAATTGCATTAGACACAGACAAAAGCCCATTAAAGATTTTCCTTACATTAATTTTCTTAATATTAATTTTCCATGTCGGCAAGGGTTCTCATTACCGCAAATATGTTAGGCAACTGTGGGCTGCACAGCTAGATCTGCATCACAACTGCTATCTATTAAGGTATGAGCCACATCATGAAAATATTAGAGAATGTCTGCGTTAAAAAAATTACTGTCTCCTGTTTAAAGCAGATTTATATTAATAGGGATCCTCAGCCTAAAGTGTTTTGGGAAAACAAGCCATCCCTAGGAAGCTTGATGTGGAGCTAATGTTTGTACGGCCTGATCTTTGCAAATACGTGTGCTCATAAATAGTTTTATTCGTGACAGAAGCTGTATGGAGTTTAAAGGCTCGTGCTGTCAGATGACACACATACGTGTTTGCAAAATGGCCGTGCCGGCAGTCATACGAGCCTTAGAGACTGCACTTTGGTACGAGACAGGGGAAGAATCTTGCCAGCAAAGGTTATTTGAACCCATTCATTTTTTTCTAGAATACGGTAAAAGGTACTACAGCTTTAGACTTCAAAGTTTTGAAGATTATTTGCGGTTAATCCACTGCTGTTACAAGCTATAACAAGAACTCTGCCCATGCTGTAAAAAAACACTAAGAACTATCTTGACTCCAGAGCCTGATAGCCACCCACTTTGGGAATGAACGGTCGGTATCTACCCTCACCCTCTGGATGGTCAAATTACAATAAATGATAATTAGCAAATTAAAACTTAAATAGTCTTCCTGCTTGCTGGAGAAGAGAAAATTGCTTGTGACTGCCTTTTTCTAATGTTAAATTAGATTATGTTGCATCACAGATGTGTGAAATTTTTTTAATAGAAAAAGAAAAGTCAAGCTTTACCCCCTCTAGCATTTAAAGCTGAGCTTCACACACAGACACGTATTTATACAGAGGCACAGTTTTGCCCTTCCAGCTCCAGTGATTTCAATCTTTTCATTTGTAATTGTCCTGACACATTCCTGCTTCCATTTATTTTAATCGTCTCAGATTGTGACTCTTATTTGGAAACTGGAGCAATTGGGCTAATTCACAAGTACTTTCTGAAAGAAAAATGCTTTTACACAGCATTTTGTGACACTACTGTTGTAACACATTACAAATTGGTGGTGTTGGACCACCATGCAGAGACTACCACTTCCCTGCTCTGCCCCTCTGAAATGTTTACTTTATCCAAGTAAAATATCTATCCTAAAAAAAAATGTTGAAACCTCATGATCAGCCTTGTTGCATATAGAAGTGTTAGTTTCCTTGGGTTGCTAACTAGAATACTGAGACGCAGATGGGTTAAATGAGTTGTTAAAAGCCACACAGTAGCTGCATTTTTATTATAAGGGTTAGCTTGAAGGGTAGCTTCACTGATTTAAAATATGAACAAAGGAAAGGGAATCCATATGAAAAAAATTCACCCTCTGTGGACAAATTTCTGCTGAAAAGGATATGTGCAGTGATCAAAGCAAAGTTTAAAGAATGAGCGTCTGGAAAAAAAAAACTTTAAAAGATGTTTTAGTTATAATAATGCAGTTATCCAAATGTCAGTGAATTTGATCAAAGCTGATCTACAGAGCTCAGGTTTAGCATTAGGTGAGTCATTTTCTTTTATTAGTGATGCTTTTTCATTCAAATGGGTAAAAAGGTGAGAGCTTGGATATGTTGAAGGTTTCATTGGCTTACAGTAGGGACAGACAAATGAGGCCCACCTAGTTTTACAATCTGGCCCACAGCTACTTTGTTTTTAATAAAATGCAGCATATTGAAAGGGCATGTCTCAACATGTCTTGACCCATCCAAACTGGATCAAGATGGAGAGACCCATATTGAAACCAGTCTGCTCCCAGGATGGGGCCTACTGTCCCTGGGGAGCAGGATGGGACCCCGCCTCACCATGGGGCAGAAACCAGCCAGTCTTGCTCCCACCAGACGTGCACCCACCCCTCTCCTGGCTGTCTTTTGGGGGGAACTCCAGTGCTGTGGGGAGGTGTTCAACCATCTTGACCAGCCTTTGTGCTGCCACAGTCGGTCTAAATTACTGGCGAGTGCAGTATGAAAACCAGAGTGGTGCTAAGTCACCAGGGGCAGTTTACACAGCCCCCCAGATTTTGGGGCAAGGAGCCTTTCCCCACAACACTCCAACCCACACCTGTACGAGCAGAGTCCCTGAGGCTCCCCATGGTATGAGACGGAATAATGCACTGGCCAAAAGCCCTGCTTCTCTTTTCATGGCCCCTGAACAGCATCTATCATTGCTGTGAGAAGCATTTCAAGGTGTCTCAGTTGCTGCCCAGCAGAGGAAACCCCTGAAAACTAGGTTTTTAAAAAAAGTTGCCTTCTTAACCCTCTTTATTGTGGCTGGGACACCCATGTGCTAGAGGGATTGCTGGGGTGCCTACACAGCAAATTGTGTGACAGTAGGGTGAGGGTTTCTTGAGCGTCGTTGGGTGGTTGTGTACTACGACAGGGCCCTGATCCTCTACTGATCTCCATGCTATTAGAATAATCAGTATTAATAGTAGTGTTAAAGTTCAGAGCTTGGGGAGCTGCTACTTTTCACGTCCTGCGACTGAAACGGTGTAAAATGCACTTCACAGCGCATTCTCTCATCTGCAATTTCCTGTTGCTGAAGCCTGAAGAATTTCAGTCAAACCAGGTTGCTGCCTGCAAGTGGCTGTGGGGCAAAGGCCTTTGAGCAGGGAAGCTCCCAAGCCATTCCCTCACCTGAATCAGGACTTTGCCTGGGGCTTTTAGGGAAATTAACCTGTTGTGCCCCAGAGTTCAGGGAGACAACCAGGTAACTGCAGGACAAAGTAGTGTCAGCCTATAGTTTGGCTGCTCTTTGGTGGCAAGTGTCCGTGTGCACCCTCTTACCCGGCAGTACCTTGTAGCAAAATCCAGGTATCTCACCCTTTGTGGGAGAGGGGAAGTAAATCTGAGTTTATGAGGGGGTTAAAGAATACATAAGAGCCATTTCTTGGCAGTAGCTGAGATGCTGAACTTTCCCACCCCCTGTTTTCCCTGCAGTAACTTGTTCATCCACCCGTATCCTCACTTCGCAGTTGGAAAACCCTGTTGAAGCAAACAAACAAATGTTGCATCTGTAGGGCTACACCTGATTGAAGGCAGAGAGGTCCCCACCTACAGCTCTTGCTCTTGTGCCGTAATCCCTGTTAATTTGGACCTATTAGATGATTTAATGGAAATGAGCCTGTTGCATCCCTAGGAAAGGACAGGACCACATGACTGCATCACAGTCTGATTTTTCATTAAAAACTTTACTTGTTTAGAGTTTAGTTTTTGTTTTAACTGGGCAAACAAGACTCAGAAACATGTGAGTTGCCCACAGTTAAATTACTGAAAAACTGTTAGGTAGTTTTTCATTTTTTTAATGGGAGTTTGAAAACATGAATCATGACACAGATGTGGTCACAGCTTGGCAAGGACATGACATGTGATGCTCTGAGCTGCCACATGCCTCTTAATGCAGCATTAATTTCAAGACCCGCTTTTCTGTGAAAGAAAGTTAGAGGATAATGGGTGCATGAAAGAAGAGGACAGGGAGGATTAGACCCATTCACTCAGATTCGTTCTGTCATCTGTGTAACTGAAATCCCCTCGAAGGCTTCCTTGTTTTTCTAGTGTTTGTCTGTTGTGGTCCGTGCCCATGCATCTCCAAGACAGGATCAGACCATCATTTCCACTGGGGAGTGGGAAAAGGAGGCCACAATATGGAAATGAAAGGCAAAAAGTCATAGGGTGCTTGTGTGACTAAATGATTCACCCCAGCAGAACCAGCTCCTGGACTAAATCAGGGCCAGGTTTCTATTGTACCTCAGCCAGGCGGCCTTGAAAGGGCTCTGAGGGCCAGGGCACCCTGCAGGCAGGCGCACCGCCTTTGCATTGCCCTCGCAGGCAGTCTGAGCACGCCTGGGGCTGGAGCTGCCCACCAATCCCATCTGCCATGGCAGCCAGGCCTCCGGGCCTTCTAGAGGGGCCCCTGAGGGTTTGCCTTCCCGCCACCATCCTCGCCAGCCCAGCACAACAGGCAGTCGGGGCAGCGCACAGCCGGCACAGCATAGGGAGCCACAGGGATGCACTGGAAGTATTAATTAAGTATGAATTTGGGCCATCCCTAGGACTGGCTTCAAGGGTGCCCCAGTCTGTGAGCAGAGGTGGTGCTGAGTTACTCCTTTGCAGGTGCTTTGGTCCTTTTCCTGCTGACACACTGAGTGTCGAGCATTGCCACCCAGTTTGGCCATGGGTCCTGGGTAGAAGAGGGTGCCTCTGCCATCAGGGAGCAGTCACTGTGCTTGCTGATGGTGAGCCCCAGATTAACGTAATCCAGCTGTCTGCCTATGTTTATCAAGCCAAAGAATTTACAGGGTTTAAATAAAAGGACCATGATACAGCAAGAAAAGCACCAGAAGCATGTAACTTACGTGGAAGATACCGAGCCTGGAGCAGCCGTGCTGGTTTCAGGCAGAGACTCAAGGGCAAGCTCTCCCTGCTCGGTGTGGCACGTGGAGTGCAGGCTGCTTTGAATGCAGGCAAACTTGCATTAACACGATGGGAAGGAGCAGCCACATTCTAGCGCACCACTGATCCATGCAAAATGGGTCATCGAGAGATTTAGAAACTGTACCTTTCAATCCCAGCCAAAGAGATACATCAAGGCACGCTGACGTGAAACACAACTGACACACCTTGAGGCATCTTCAGTGCACTGAGTGGTAGTGACGCCAAAGGATGTCAGCTGGCAGAATCAGAAACAATGCCTCGTAAATAATCTCTACGGGGAAAAGAAAAAAAGGTTTTACTTCCTCTTACGCTTGAAAAAAAAGAGAAGAGCAGTCAATCGATCAATCAATCTCCTTCCCCCAGACGAACAAGCAGGTCTCCAAAATGCCTCTGCACGTAGGAGAGCCCTCGCCAGCGTGCAGTGGGGGAGCCCCAGGTCAAGGCGCTGCCAGAGGAGGAACAGGAGTCTGGCAGCAGTGCCTACGGCAAGGCACCACTGGAGCCGCCTGTGCCGGCAGGTTTCCTGCCTATCTGCACAGGGATGGTGAAGTTTGCTCCTTGCAAAGCCAGAAGTCTGGGGGATTTCAGCAGAGACAAAAAAGACCAGGGGTTTGTAATCTCCCAGCTGCGGCCCTCAGCCCTGTGAGGCGATGGAGCCACTCTCTGGATCCTACGAGAATTTCAGGGAAGCAAAAGTCCTGCTGCTCCCCTTCTCCTACTGAGAGGAGACTGGAGGCAGATGGACCCCAAAGGCCTGGAGATTTGCTTGGCTACCCCCAAGCAGCCCAGAGACTGCCCAGTGCGCTCCTCCATACCCTTCCACTGCAGCCCCAAAGGAGCTGCAAGCAGGACTGCTTGTGGGAGTGCTCTCTGAGCTCCCAAAATCCAAACCAGCCCTGTGACAGCCACCAGACTTGGCTGCTGGAGCTAGCAGTAGCCTGCAGCCAGGAGATATACCTCCTTCAACCAGTATAAGCAGATCTGAGACTCCTGTCCATCCCCTGGGGCCATCTCATCTCCCAGCACAGCACATGGGGTCTCCACTGAGGCCATACCACCTGCATACCCATCTGTACCCATGCTCATGTGCTGGCTGGGGGACATGACTTATTTGCACTCCCCACCAGTGCAGCCATTCTGGCAGGACCCTGATGCATATGATGAAGCAAATATTTCCCATATCAGTAAATTTTAAAATAAGTTTTTAAAGTCAGTAAGCATGGCAAAGTTTTGCCCTGGTGCTGATGGAGGAAGAAGTCTTCCCAGGGAACATGGCCGTGCATGGCTCCAGCTCAGCTGCGTGGATATGATGGTGTGAGGTCACTGCACCAGGATATAAATGCTTTTGGGTCCCACTCTGCCTAGAATAAATTTCTGGGCAGCTTTTGAAAGTCATGGCTGGAAAAGGATGATTAAACTTGTAAGGGAGGCTTGGAGGAGGAAGAGCAACCTACATTTCATGTTGCCTTAATTCTGCAGATTAGACGTTTAGTATTCTGCACATAAATATTTTTGTATCTCTTGTTTGATAGATGAGAAGCTTCTAGAAAAAGTTTCACAAACAGCTGGATCTGGATTTTTGAAAATAGAGATTAAAACATATGTTTTATACAGAGGCGATGCCTTTATTTTAAATGTAAATAAACATTTCAAAATCTAAGTATCTATCTCTAGTACCTTCAACAACAACAACAAAAAAAAACATTTTGGCTAGTAGTTACACTATTTTTGCCATAATTACACCATTATAAGTAGAAAAAAGAACTATTTAAAGCTTCCATAATTAGGAAGGAAAGGAGATGCTGTGAGGTGGGAAGGATACGCTGGAAACACAGTACAGTATTAATAGAAAAGCAACATAGGCCCAAATCCTTGTGTAATGTAAGTTGGTAAACAAAGTCACTCTTCCACACATAAAGGACTATCTGCAGTTACAATACTGGGTTCACAGAGCGATCAGAGGCTCTGAGCCACCAGTGCAGCTTATCTGCCTAACTGCAAACTCAGTCTTGAAATTTTGGGGCCAGTACACTGCTTTTTTCATTCACCACAAATCATTGGCCACCCTTGATGCCTGTGAAGGCTGGGGGCTGCAGTGCTGCTGCCAACAGAGTTCCCACCCTGAGCAGCAGGGACTGCTGCCACCCACTTGTGCCACCAGCCCATGTCCTCCTGGGACCGTGCTGCTGGCTTTGTGCCAGCCCCAGCATGCTTAAAATGCTTGAAGGATGGCTAGTGTACCTGCACTGACACCTCCTGAGTGCCACATGGATGTGGCATTGAGTAGCAGAGAGGGCAAGGGGGGAGAAGCAGCACATGAGCAGTACCAGGAAGGGAAAACAAGCTCCGAGTCAGTGAAGAGAGGGAAGCTGGTATGAACTGGTGGCTACAGGACAGATCAAGGCAAGTGGAAGCTGGGATGAGTCAAAAAGGTGGTACCAAAAAGTCTATGTGAGGGAACTTATTTCGGAAAAGAGAGGTTGAAAAACAGGGTGAGACATGGGAAAGGAAAAAAAAAAGAAACAGGGAAAAAAAAAAAAAAAGAGCAGAAAACAAATTAGGGAAGAAGACAGAAGATGAAGGGGAGACTAGGCAGGGGACAGGGTGTCATACAGGATGAAGCTGGGGTGAGAGAAGCAGCTCCTGAGGCAAACATCTAGAAGTAAACCAGTGAGAAGAAAGGAAGAGGAAAAAGTGAAAGGAGAGGGTGGGGGACAGAAGTTAAAAAAAAATAGTGTATTTTTACATATTTTACTCAAATGGCTTGGATTTATTCAAATAGGGGAACACTTGCTACCAGCCCTTAGTCCCAATCAAACACAGCCATGCTGTGTTCCAGCATTGCTGCTGGGCTGTCTCCTGTTTAGATCCGGTCTGTGCCTGCTCCTGAGGTGGGACCAGTACAAAGTTGGGCTTTGCCAGCAAAGCACTGGCATTGGGAATAGTCTGTGCTGGTGTGGAATGGCATGGCGTACTGTTGCTATGTAATGGATGACCTCATAGAAAAGCATTATGTACACATAGCTGGGCTGAGCTGCTCTGCCATCACTGTGGGCAGCATCCATTTCAGCAACTATAGGACAAAGAGCTCAGTTTTCAGATGCAACCTAAAGGACTATATTTTTTAAATGTGATTTGCCCCCACAAAATTGAGATTACGGCCACATTATATCTTATTATCTGCTTTTTTTCTCTCCACAGTATGTAGCACAGCTTGTCCTTCCCCCTGCTACCCCACTACAGCTGCTGCCTCTAACACAGGAAGAGGTATAGAACAAATGGTGCCGGTGCAGAAGAAAAAAAAAGCAGTGCCAAAAAAAAAATGGGGCAATAGGAGACAGAGGAGCATGGGAAAGCTGGATGTAGGTGGTTCGGGAAGCTCCAGAAAGCTGCAGAGGGGCAGAGCTGTGTGCTGGGACTGAGCCCCAGCAGGGAGGAGGATACTTCACACAAACACAAACAGCAGTCATGGGGATATCAGTCTATTCAGTGTTTGCATTGTGAAAGTCAGGATGGCACTTTATGGCTATAAAAACCCTAGCCCTGCCCCAAAGATAGCTTTACAGAACCTGTTTCTATTTCCAACAAGTTTAATACAGATGAACTGTATGTGTATTGTAACTGGTTCTTTATAGCTGTCTGTAAAATTACCCAGGGAGAGATGATCTTTTAAAAAGTGAATGGAGCCTGTCAGTGCCATAGGCAAGTGTATTGATATTAAGGAGAAATACTAAATCATCCTCTGACATTTTAAGACGCTAGCTACTGGTTTAAATTTAAAAACCAGTCCAGGGACCAACTATTAGAGATACTTGTCACTGCCCCTTTTCAGTTCTTCAGGCTTTGTTCTGGCCACTGAACTTTTTAAATCCTCAGAAGATAAATTTACAGTCTGTGTGTGCTCAGGGGGAAAGTTATTAAACAAGCAACCCCAAACAATTAAATAAAAACTTAGCTACATGCAGTCGCTTTAATTTAGTCCTTTGATATCATTCATCAGATTAAGTTCCTTCTAAACAAACTACACATAGTGCTTGGCCTAGGAGGAGCGGAATAAGCCCATATGCATCCTGACAGGGGTGTTTACTTGAATGGAGTTATCCCAGCCTCGCTGTGCTTACTTGGGAACAAGAAACCAGGGATGCAAAAGGGCCTGGGGACAGGAACTTGGAGAACAATAAGAGTAGAGAAACTTGGAGGAAATAACCTACTGGGAGAACGGGAATGAACTAGGAACAGAAAAATCAGTCAGACAGGAAGAAATCAGACACTGGGAAGATGCCCATGGAGAGGGAGTGAGAGATTCTCATGGAGAGAGGTTTGGAGAGGAATGTGATAGGAAGAGAATTCGGCGGCTGCCAACACAGAGGCGGGAGGAGGCAGTCCCAGGGGTGTAGCACCCAGCAAGGGAAAGGGTGCAAGTCACAGGGGGTGAAGAGGAAGAGAGCAGATGGCCCTTAAATAAGCTTTGACTAGGGAAGCTGTTCTTTGGCCAGCAGACCAATATTTCTGGCTGAAGAATTTTATTTTTTTTTTTTCCCTTATGCATCTGTCTTGCTGGACAGGAGCAGATAGAGAGATGATGCTTGACCACCTATAAAATTTTGGCCACATTTGAGACTGCCATGTCAGCTGCACCCGTGGAAATTCACCTCAGCCTGGGTCAGAGCAGGGCTGGCTAGGGGATTCCTGCCCCTGGCCCCACATGGCAGCCCTCTGTGGAGGCAGGAGACAATGATAACAAGCAGCTGCAGGCAGCAACGCAGCCCTTTCTGCACCAATGGCCTGACCACAGCTCAGATGCTTCTGGTTTTGACTTGCTACTCATTAACAGGTTTCAGGCAGTTTGGTTCCCTGCTGCAGGACCAAGAGTGGTCAGGGATGGGGATGCTGCAGCTTCTGGGACCTGTGCATCCCCCATGGACGGACTATCTCTGAGCCCTGGCACCCTGGTAGCTGGGGCATCCCACGGAGCCAGCTGCAGGGGAATCATCCCCCCTCTTATTGCCCATCCTCCTCTTATCTCCCTCTGGACAGGGCTCCCTGAGCAAGGGGAAAATTTCTCCCTGCTGTTCTAACCTTGTCCTTATTTTGGCAGAGGAGTAGGGCAAGACAGGTGTCCTCAGTCTGGAAAAGAAGAACTTTTGGGGCCCCAAACTACCCACGATGCTGCAGGGAGGGTGCTGACAGTGGCAGTGGGGTGGCAGAGGAGGGGATGCACATCCAAGAGAGAAAAAGCCTCAACACTGTCACCAGGCCTCCCTAGAGGGGATCTGAAGCACTGGTGAGGGGCTTGCCAGGGTGATAAGGGAGGGGAGGTCGGGTGTCGGTGTCTGTGCTCTTCTACCTGCATACCGGGCACAGGTGCTGNGGTTGAGGGGGGTTGCACAGTGGGGCGAGGGTGTCCCGGGAGTTCGGGAAAAGCCACTCTCCTCGGCGCCTCTTCGTCCACCTCCCCAAGCGTGACCTGTGCTCGGCAGCGGGCGGGTCCCGCGGGCGCGGAGCTGCGCTGATGGAGGGAGGGACATGGGAGACAGGAGGGGGCTCCTGGCCGCCAGCACCGCCGCCCTGCGAGGGCCCCGGGGGGGTACCGGGGATGAGCCCCGCGGCGGGGGGCGGTATTTGCGCCTCGCTGTTTGCTCCCAGAGCTGTCGGGAAAGAATCGTCTTCTGCAGGATAAAGTCCCTGTCTAGGAGGGTGAATTGCCCGTGTCCAAAGTCTACTGGCAGGAGGCTGTCTACTGCAATCTCCGCGAGAGGGATGACTTTTACAATATCTGGGCTGATTGCAAATAAGTTACTAATAAGCCGCTTTGGCGTAAGAACGGCTCTATGCAATATTTCCTAAGATCTGTTTATTTGCAAGTATTTCTTTCTTTCTCTCCTTTAAAAAAAAAAATATTTCGTTCGGGAAAATAAAAAAAAAAAGTACAGAAGTTAATATTTAGACATTCATACTATTAAGTAATAGAGCTATAAACTCTCAAATACGGCACTTTCATTTTACTTAACAATAGATAACACAACAGCGACAGTGAAACAGGCCAAACAAAAGCAATCACCAAAATTGTTGTGACAGTACAATTACCCGGCTAGGAAATTTATTCAATATGCTTTACCATTGCATTGACACAGCAGAAAAAAAAATTTAAAAAAGGCAAAAAAAACCCCCAAACGTTCAGAGAATAATACAAC
>VZRU01012651.1:0-10418 GCA_013398155.1 Pedionomus torquatus | reverse complement strand
GAGATGATCTCCAGAGGCCCCTTCCAACCCCATAGCATTCTGTGATCTTAGTATCTTTCATCCTGTCATTAAATCACTAGCTCTTCAAATCTTCTACCTGTTGGACTATTTAAGCACCAATAGATAAATGATTTAATAGAAGTTATTTTATTTAAAACAACTATTTTCTACAAGTTATTTCAGTTTTTTAATTACTTCAGTGCTTTTCAGCATTATGTCAGAACACATGTAATAGTTATTGCAGTATTTCACCCAAGCATCCCTTGAAAAAGATGAAGTTACGAGAGGGATGAAATTCTGTAGGTAGCTATGGAGAAGGAAAGATTTAGGTCTAAAAAATATTACCAACTGGTAATATTAATTAATGACTAGACAAATATGCTTGACTAGCTTTTTATGGAATTCATGCACAAGAGTTTCTTTTCCAAGGAATCTACTGGATTTCAAATGCTCTTGTGTAATGCACTTTCTGGCACTCACTAATTAGATACATCAACCAATGTATTTATAAATTAGCAGGCTCTGAAATCAGGGTTGCCCAGAGCACATCCCTCAGGACTGCAGCCAGGTGGGGCTTGAAGGTCTCCAGAGAAGGGGACTCCACACCCTCCCTGGAGGTTTCATTCTATGTCAGTAATTGCATTCATGAAGCAAAAAGACTTATGCTGTTGTTGACATCCCTGGGTGACACTTGGGTGAGGAGGGTGGGATGGCTGGAGCAGGACCAGAGCAGTCGTGCTCAGGAAGAGCTGCGGAGCAGGAGGTGGGACGTCATCTGGTGCCTCCCAGCTGAGCCCCCACCGGTGCTGAGGGCAGGGCAGCCCAAGCCCCGCTGCACCCAGCCAGGGCTGGGTAACTGCTGACGATCAAGAGAGTCGTTTGCGAGCAGATTTTAATTTGAGAACGCTGCAGAACAATTATCTGACCTGCTGTAGTCTTACTGCCCCGATAGCATTCTGTCACCTGGACCACGGGCTTTCATCAGGCCTCCACGTGACCCAGCCCTTACAGAATTAAATGATTAAACATTAAAATACAACATGCCAAAAAAATCTCCAAATCCTATTTTTTAGCCTTCTGGGAAACTTTCTGGACTGAGAAGCACACCTGTTCCATTCATTTTATGGTTTTCAGCCCACTGTTTAAGTGAGAAAATAGTCTAAAAGCTTAATTCAAGGAATAATTCTGGTTTCAAACCTGATAGGGAACATTAGATTTCCAACTTCTTGACTCAGATTTCAAGTTTCTTATTTAATGTTTACTCGGAGCCTCTCTCTAAATTGACAGCTGATCTTTAAAGACCTGTGGATCATTAAGCAAAATTTTTGGACCCACTCAAAAAGCTGCAAAAGGAAACAGGTGTCTGTAAAAGCCACTGATTGCACTTCTAGGGTTCACCCCTGCTGGAACAGACCTCCTTTGAACTTGGCTGCCTCAACTGCAGCAACGATTGCATCACAGAAAATCTAACGTGCTAAAAATATATCTCATAGGTGTGATCTTAATTATGCCCAGGTTAGAAAGATTTCGTAACCTTGGAGATAAAAAACAGCGTAGAAATGACTATTTTTAGCATCAAGAAACTTCTCCAGGCAACAATACCACACAGTGTAAAAATATACCAGGTCAGTTCACTTTGGAGATTTCAGATTTTTTATCCTCTTATGGGCTGCACTAAAGTACTGTTAGACTATATTCCTTTGGAACGGATTTTTCTTTTTCCTTTTTTTTTTTTTTTTCCCCCCAGATTTATACTCCACATGACCAAAGAAATTACACAGACACTCAGGGATGTACAGGAACTTGTAGCTCACCATCTTTACAAACTGAGCTTGACTCAAGGAAATGGAGTTTTCTACTTGCTTTTCAGGCGAGCACCCAGTGTTTTAAATTTGGGTTGCAACATTGAGAGCAGAAATCCCGAGTGACCATCTGAGCTTGCTTTGAAGATGACAGTCATTGCTCTGGGGTCCTGTGTTTGGTGGGACGTGCTTCATAACCTAAAGTCCTCAGGCTTTAACCACAGGCAGAAGTAATCTCAGGAAGAGTGCTATGGGCTCAAAAATCCCCATGACTTGGTCCTGTTAACTCGTATTTGTGTGCTGACAGTCCCTCCCATGCTCCCTGCTTGGTTTGTTCTCTTTATGAAGAGGCCAAGCTGGTCTGTTGGAACAAACACAGGAACATCCCAGCCCTCCCCATCTCCTCACTGGGCAGTGAGTGCAACCGCCCGAGTGTGTCTCACTCCAGAGGGAAATAAAGTACCGTGTGAGCAGGTATCTGTTAGTAACTGCTTGCTTTTATTAATAGCAGCTTCGTTTCTGCTATAGAAAGGAGAAATTCTTCTAATATTGGTAAAGAGGATCTCTCTGGCTTGATTCCCTATCGGGGAAACACGCCCCATCGTGCTGCCTGCCCGACTTGTGTTAGCTGTGAAAAGCAAGCCGTGCTCACAGAAGTTTCTTAACTCAAAGAAAATGGGATGTTGAGTTTCACTCGGTGACAAAGCCTATGTGGAAGTGGCTGCACCGAAGATCCATCAATAAGATTTACCAGAAGGGCGTGTGTGGACGTCAGTCACCAACAGCCAACATCTCCTGCCGCCGCTCAGATTTGCCACCGGCTCGTTTCCCACGGAACACCGACTCCTGGAACACGTGGTGAGATTTCCCAACTCCAAGGCTGGTCACGCTCCCCTCCACCAAAATCCTTGTCAGCAGCCTGAGGAGACCTGAGCAGCCCTGGGGACGGCAGAGGTGGCCTCCTCGCTGGAGCGGCGCCACGGGCCACCCCTGCGGGGACCCGCACACTCTTTATCCTGGGGAGAAAACAGGCTTGAGGGCAGCCCGGCTTAAATGCAGCCAAAATAAAATACCTAAGGCAGGAACAATAGGGTTCTCTGTGGCAGAGAAAAATATTTATTTTCCTCTGAGTGCAGGCAGACTAGCCCCGGTGCTGTCTGCTTCTCGTTCGCTCTGACTGCTTTTAATTATTGTTGTTATTACTTTTAATACCCTGTTTTAAAGAACAGTCCGGAATTCAGAGAATGGCGTTACCTAGCACAGACCTGCAATGTCAGATAGGAAAATGCATTTCCCCAACGCCACCTCTCACTTCAGCTTGCCGAGCTCCTGCAATAACTGCGGGGGCTGCATTAGCCTGGGCAAACACAGCCGACCCCAGGCTGCTCCTCTTTTCTTGCACAGTTCCCGTGGCTGCCCTTCAGCTCCCGCCTCAGCAGCAATTTTTCTTTCATTTTTTAACATTTCCCTTTCCTTTGCTCCCTTCCCCCATCTGTTGGTTGCTCTTTTAACTACTACTTCTCTCACCTCCTAGTAGTCTTTTTTCTAGGAAAAAATATCTTCTGTTTTCATATCTTTAGATCAAGCTTTTTCATCTGAGCTTTTAATCAGTTCCTTTTCTCTGTTGGAGGATTCAGAGCATCTCCCATTGGCTACAACTGTGTGCTTTCTTCTCAAAGAGATTCTGAATGAACTGCTGCTAAACAAAGTTTGAACACGAAGATTTGTTTTCCTTTAGGAAAAAGCAGTAATAACGCTGTTTAAATAGCTTTCAGACGCAATTTGTAAGGCTGAGTTCAATAGGACAACACTTACAGTATATTAAAATATTGAATAATTTCTGCAGTGGTCTATTATTGCTGTTCTAAATAACTGCCAATAAGTGAGACCTGGCAAGAATTGTGCATGTATTTAATATACTTGTCTTTTGAAACTTCATAATGAGAGCGGTAATGGACAGTGACAAGCCAAAGATCTACTGTACCCACTTATGAGAAGTATTGTTTGGCTGCATTTATTATTTAGCAAGATTTACAATAGAAAAAAAAAAATTAAAACATACTTGGATGAAATTATGTTACTAGTCACCTGCAGAAAACTAGCATTTACTTTCTTTATTTTTTAAAGCATTTGCTGGTGTTCTAACATCTGCACTCATTTAAACTACAGAATATTGTTTTCTCCTCACCAGTAATTAATTCTTTATTTGTAGGAGACCACTGCAGCTGTTGATATTCCGCTCCATCCCACCTCCCCCCATCCTCCTTCACCCCAAGCTGTGAATCCAGAAGTTCTGCAGCAGTTTCCTCTGGGCTGACTCTTTGGGCACAGAAATGGCCAAATGCAGGAATGCAGTACTTATATTAAAGTTATTTATTTAAACTCTCATCTCTACAAGTCCCCCAGCTACGAGAATTCTACTGGGATTCTGCCAGGTGATTTATATCACCTGTCTCTAGTGAAGAGACAGGTATTTGTCATCCATCCTTTCAGTTTGATTTAATAAAGGCAACTTGACCCTACCATCAGTTTACCGAAAGGGAAGGACAGGTAATGAGTATCACCTCTCCAGACTCGTCCAGTTCTGCTCACAATCCTTTTTTTATCTTCTTACTACCTTTTCAGTAGCCCTTTCCAGGTAGCCTTCTGTACCTTTAGTGTCCTTGTGAATCCATCAGTGATCTCTTGAATAAATCCATCCAAGTGACTCTTGAATAAACCATCCTCCTTGAGTCCTTTCCTCAATTACCTTGTCCCCTAACTGTTAGCATATCTATACAGAAAAAAGCAAGGACCAGGCAAGCAACAGGAGAAATCCTGCAATGCAAAATCCGAAAGCCGACCAGCCAAGCACCATCCCTCAGGCGCTTCCCACCGAGTCCTGGTCTTACTCCCTCAACCGCAATTCAGAAAATCAGAGTCCAAGAGCAACTCAGGACTTCGGCCAAACTCCAGCACAAGAGTAATAATGCTGGTCATTCAGGCTGGAGTTGGAAACTTGAAACAAATGGCAGCCAAGTGCCCGCCTGGAGTGCCACCAGGCAGGACACTGACCGCGTTGACTGTCCCCACTGCAGGGCTCCTGGGGACTGAGCAGCCGAACCCGGGTCACTGTGGAAATGAACATTTAAAAACTGTGAGAGTCATTAAGGTTCAATGCTAGTTTTATGTAAAAAAAATATTCTTGCTGCCATGTTCAAGAGTCTTAAAAAAAAAAATATCTAAGGTTAATCTGTTCTTTGATTCCTTATCTCTTTAGTCTCCTGAAGTGTCTGTAGGCCTTTCTTTTTTGCTCTGTAGAGCACCTGTATACAACAGACAGCATTGCCAGGTGATGCAGTGGAATATTGTGATTTGTTGTAACACGACCACATGCCTCTATCAGGCCTATAGTTGTTTGTTTTTTTCTTCTTTTTCCAGATTCAGGAGAAGGTGGGACTGGTTTTGAGAAATATCTCCAAAGCATAGTGTTTTCCAGAATTACCTGGATCTCCCCCAATTTACACAGCTTCTTTAGGCCTCATCCAGTACAGGAAGGACAGAAAACTGATGGAGAGGGTACAGCAGAGGCTACAAAGAGGATGAGGAGCCTGGAGCATCTCTCTGATGAGGAAAGGCTGAGGGGCTTGGGGCTTTTTAGGCTGGAGAAGAGAAGACTGAGGGGGATCTGATCAACACCTAGAAATACTCCAAGGGTGGGTGTCAGGAGGATGGGGCCAGGCTTTTCTCAGTGGTGCCCAGGGACAGGACAAGAGGGAACGGGCACAAACTTGTTATGTTCAAGTTCCATCTCAACATGAGGAGGAACTTCTTCCCTGTGAGGGTGGCAGAGCCCTGGCAGAGGCTGCCCAGAGAGGTGGTGGAGTCTCCATCTCTGGAGACATTCAAACCCCACCTGGACACGTTCCTGTGGGACCTGCTCTGGGTGGCTCTGCTTTGGCAGGGGGTTGGAGGAGATGATCTCCAGAGGCCCCTTCCAACCCCATAGCATTCTGGGATCTCAGTATCTTTCATCCTGTCATTAAATCACTAGCTCTTCAAATCTTCCACCTGTTGGACTATTTAAGCACCAATAGATAAATGATTTAATAGAAGTTATTTCATTTAAAAAAACTATTTTCTACAAGTTGTTTCAATGCTTTCCAGTATTATGTCAGAACACATGTAATAGTTATTTCAGTATTTCACCCAAGCATCCCTTGAAAAAGATGAAGTTACGAGAGGGATGAAATTCTGTAGGTAGCTATGGAGAAGGAAAGATTTAGGTCTGAAAAATAGATGATCTCCAGAGGTCCCTTCTAACTCTGCACCGTTCTGTGATTCTGTGATATAAACAAAGAACGTATCGGAGTGGCATTGAGGCGATTTCTTGGAAATGAACAAATATCCCTTCAGAATTTAAATCATTCTTTAGGGAAACTTAGAGACAGGGGCTTGCCCACAGGCTGTGCCAGTGTCCACCACTACGTGATGTGCCCATCTGGGCTATAGAGGTGCTGCACCGCTGCAGGCCCCCGTGTCCCTCGTTCACAGATGGCTCCAGCAGGACCTCATCTTTGGTCAGTGGGCACCCATGGGTTAGAGGGTTCACTGTTTTTTTTGCAATGTGGGTTTAGTCCCAGACTTGGCATGGCGTAAAGCATCTCACGAGCAGTTGGGTTCCTGTCCTTGGGCAGCTCCCTGTGGCAAAACCCTCCTGGGCTGAGGGTTGCCCTACGGGCTGGAAAGAGCGAGCGCTGGAAATGGTCAGAAATGCATGGAGAAGTCTAACCAGACATCTTGTCTGTCTTAGTTTGTGCCGTCGCGTGCTTCCAGAGGAACTGACCCATACAAATATTCCCTGCAGGTTTCGGTACGTAAACCCTCTCTGACATACTCTTGCTGCAAGTCCCATGGCCAAAGAGCCAGAGTTTTCTCCGTGCTGGTCACCACAGGGAGCACCAGCACAGCAGCATCAGGGACGATGTGACACTCTTGCCCCCTTACATGCCATTTTTTGAGGTAGATTTGGCCCCGTGGGAGCTATGGAAACGCTCTTGGTCTGCCTCCTCTCCGCTCCAATAACCTCCACTGATGTTCTTTACTTAAAGCTGATGTTGGTTCAAACTGGCCAACTGGAGAGGTGACACTGGGCCTGAGCTTGGGGCTTTCTGAATGTGGACTTTAAGAGGTGTAAATAGAAGGGAACCAAACCACAAACTTCCTTCAGCTTCTCTGATTTACTTGTGGAAAGCAACCTGCATGGATTATAGGGAATTTACTTTACCTTATAAAATCTTTTCATTTATGATAGAATTTCCCACTATCATCACCACATTTCAAAGCTGCATTTGAGAGTTCCCCAAAGGCTTATTGCTTTTATGTCACAGGCTGGGAATTAGTTATTTACTGTATTTTCCTCAAGTACCTCATAAAAATATAATTACTTCTTAAGCTTAAAAGCCTCACTGTCTCATTTGAAAGGGAACGAAGCGGTAGGTGCCCCCGCCCTGCCCACGGCAAATGGAAAGCAAAGAAGATAGAGCTGCAGATGCAAAGAAGTTAGAAATATTCTGAGAATTTTACTGTCAATATGATCGCTTTTCTTTAAGGAGGCAAAGGTAAAAGTAAGCAAAAAAGCTGTTGCAGGTGAAGCTGCTTCCTGACCTACTCATACTTGAGTATCTGGGGTGACTTAAGGCTCTGAGAGAGGTGGTTAGCAGAAACTTTCCCAAATGAAATATAGTCATAAATACTTTTATTATGATTGGTGTAAAATTCTCTTGCCTCACATTTAAAGGTATTGATTACAAAAAATTCAGGGGGCAGACTCAAGGAGGAGCAGTCGCACCTTGGAGGTGGGCACCTTGGAGGTGGGATGGAGGGGTGTGTTGGTATTATAATGACATTACTGTGGGCAAAGCTTGCACACAAAAAAAAGACAGCATTTTGTCAAAATTTGACAGACTGTTGGCTCGGAGTAGCAAGGAGGCAGCCTATCAGCTTCATAGGACCGTCTCGTTCCTGTATCTGCTGTGTTATCACAGAGCTGGGCAGTAGAATCTCCACCCTACTCCATCCTCCGTGCTGCTTCCCAAGTCATTTCATACAGGGAATGGCAGAGGGAGTGGACTCCTCCCACACCAGCTCTGGCTGTGTTCTACCCCAAAAGCTGTTTGATTTTATACCTTTCCTTAATGTGTGAGCAATGCTGCATTTTAAATATTCTTTAATTTTAGTAATTATTCCACACCTCTCANAGCCTTGGGCTGTGGTGCCCCTGGAAGTGGTGGAGGCACCGTCCCTGGAGGGATTTAAAAGCCGGGTTGACATGGTGCTTAGAGATATGGTTTAGCGATGGGTTGTTTTTTATCAGAGTTAGATTGATGGTTGGCCTAAAAGGTCCCTTCCAACCTAGACAGTTCTAAGATTCTATGGTGCTAATTTTATGATCTTGTTCATGATGTGCTAGCAAGCCTCCAACCTTCAGTGGAGGACTTTCCTAGGATAGTGGTACCAGGCACAACTCTGCCAGTGCCAGAAGGGAAGGCTTCTTGAAGAGATCTTCACTCACTCTTCATTCATTCAAAGAGGAGGAGAAACTCCTTTGGGGTGAGGGTGTGAGAGCCCTGGCAGAGGCTGCCCAGGGAGGGTGTGGAGTCCCCTTCTCTGGAGACCTTCCAGCCCCTCCTGGCTGCAGTCCTGAGGGATGTGCTCTGGGCAGCCCTGCTTTAGCAGGGGAGTGGGGCTGGATGATCTCTGGAGGCCCCTTCCAGCTCTGACAATTCCCTGATCCTGTGACTATCTGCATGTGGTCTATTAAGAATTCCACTGCTTAAACACAACTTGGCCAGCACCAACAGCATCGGCACCTGCAGCACTTTGCTGAGGTAGCATGGAAATACGGCTAAAGACCTGCTTTAAAGCTAACAGCATAAACAAGTATAAGTTAGATGCAAGTACTCTTTTTTTAAGCCTTAACATCGTTCCTAGTCTGTGCCCTTCAGCCTGTGAGCATTTTCACTCTGCAGCTTGCGGGGGTTTTTAACCCAATATCAATATGGTGTGTTAACCTTCACGCACAGCAGTGAGGAGCTGCTTGGGGGTCTGAATTCAATTCATATTTAGAAAAATCTTTGTTATAGCATTAAATCTTTAGATTTGTTTAGATTTTAATTTGGCAAAGGTCTTAAAAAATAGTATCTGTAACTTGAAGCAAATAGATGTTTAAGATTTAATAGTACTTGTTTGAAATCTAATTAATGCTTAACCTGTAGTAGTTAAGAAAATAAATAGCTCCCCTGACTTTCACTAGAGACCTTCCTTGCAGCAGTTAAATTTCTTGCTGTATTTCCAGGCTGCAGTTCTGTTGCTTCCAATTTTCACTTACATTAAATCACTAAAGGAAATGGCCCATACGAGGCCCTGAATCCTCAGCATGTCATATTCTGCCTCCTCAAGTTTATGACCCTAATTTCCCCATTTCCAATATTAATCATTGTCTCAAGTTCCCTTCCAAATAAACAAGTGCAAACGCAGCGCTTCATTTAATGGAAATTCTCACAAGAACATATTAGAAAACAACCCAATTTTTTTTTCTGTCATAGAGACACTAGCACAGAAAGAAATTACTCTAATGAAATGAGTTTTATGGTGGAGTGTCTGAAATTAGTGGTTTCATTTCAAGTGATATCCACTGAAATCTAAATGGTGGAGTTAGCTTTCCCCATCGCTTAGGCAGTCTTTCATCGATATGGGCAGAAAGGTTAATTTCAGTTTTCTTCATTCTGGAGTTAAAGTTTTAACAACGCATTAACTGCTTGTTCTGCAAAACGAAGCCAGAGCTTCCTATGGTGTTTATAAGGACAGAAATCCCACCTGAACTACCTGACCACCCATCAACATTCAAACAAGCAGAATTACTCACACAATACAGGGAGCTTATTAGATAAGGGAGATACAAACACAGCTACAGGGACATAGGGTCATATGAGTCTCCTGACTGATGAAAGTCATTCTACCCATAATTAACAGTGGCTATAAACTAAACTCACCAGTGAGCAATACTGTAGAGAAATATTCAAATTTTACAGTACTCTGTGTATTTTTATCATCTGTCTGTAGTTATTAATCAACTCTGTGTCAGCACCTCTTCGCCTGTCCTGCTCCTGCAGGAATATCAACTGTATTAGGCAGATGTGTGGCACGGTTTTATATACACCATATCCATTATCTGGGCTGGTGACTTGTGCCAAGATACACCACCTCGTGGCTACCAGGGCAGCAAAACCCCCGTATCACAGAATCACAGAATCACCTAGGTTGGAAGGGACCTCTTAAGATCATCTAGTCCAACCAATGGGAAAAAAAAAAACCAACCCCAAAACAACAACAACAACAACAACAACAAAAACAACACCAAAAAAAACCCCACAAAAACCCCAACAACCATAAACAACACACCACAGCTCCACCAGCTCTTCAGGAATGTTTTTTCCTTAACAGCTGAAACAATTCATCTTTTCCTGGAGTTGGAATTTCCATCCCTGGTAATAATAATCTCCACACAATTTACCTGGTCAATCTTCCTTGTGAAGAATTGTTTTTAGAATGGTTTGAGTTGGAAGGGACCTTGAA
>VZRU01012646.1:299-12620 GCA_013398155.1 Pedionomus torquatus | reverse complement strand
GGTGAAAAGCTATTAATCAAGAAAATAAAAGACGGGACAGAGCCAGAAAATGGAGTTGTATTTCTAAATTTGCAGCATGAGGTCACATAGAGTAGCACAGTTCTGGGATCTTGTTCTGGAGGAGAAAGGGAGAAGATGAAAAGCATGATAGTTTCATTTTTTTCCACAGTGATACCATGGCCCTGATTCATAGACTTGCAGTAACGTATACCTTCTTGTCATGGTTCTGACCAATGAGAAAAGATAGCTGATGTCCCCGCAACCCCCTCCAAGAAAAAAATAGGAAGATATTAAAGAGAGCTNTTCTACCGACCATGATGGGAATGGGATGGAATACCTCTGTTAGTCACCTGTCCTGTCCACTCCTCCTTGCAGGTGGGACCCCTCTATGCTCTTCCACTTCTGACACTCCAACGGGGCAAATAACAAAATTACCTTAAAATTACCTTGTTATTGCTATAACAACCTTGGTTGTTATAGCAGTAAGTATAAGCAAGGGCCTCTCTGAATACTATTCCTTGGTATAATCAGGTCTTCTCACTGTGAGACAGAACAGTTTTCTGAACAATGTGCTGTTAATTTTCAGAGTTTAGTTAGTTAGAAGAGGCCCAGCCAAAAGAACAAAATTGTAAAACAGAAAATTGGTTCATTTTACCTCAAACTAGGACACTTCTGCTTGGACTAATAACATTCTTAAATCTAAATATTCCTTCAATGCATAACAGAAATTAAAACTGGGCTTCAGTTCTCCCCCTAGATAAGTAGTAGTTTGGATTTCTCAGGTCCTCATTGTCCAGAGACAGATCAACAGAATTAATCTGTTTTCTTCAAGGGGCACATTTTGGTAGCTGGGGTGTCACGACATGTCACAAAATTTATTCCCAAGCTCATATGTTCATTTTATGTAACTGTAGCAGTACTGTGATGTAACACATACAAAAGTCTTTTGTGGTCACACACAAAGGCTTATGGGCCACAAACAGTCTGTGGAAAACAGAGACTCCGTCTTTTCAGAATACAATCTTCAGAGTACAAATTCATCCTATTCCTAAATAATCCTGACCTAATCCTAACTCCTTACTTCTTGTGGAGGGTTGACTTGGACTGGACACCATTTGCCTGCCAAGCTAGTCTATCACTCCTTCTCCTCAACTGGATGTAGGAGAGAAAATATGACAAAATGGTCATGGGTTGAGACAAGAACAGAGAGAGATCACTCATCAATTATAGTCCCAGGCAAAACAGACTCAACTGGTGAAAATTAATTTAATTTGTGGCTAATCAAAAGTGAAAGTAGTATAAGGAGAAATAAAAACAAATCTTAAAGTACCTTCCCCTACCCCTCCCATATTCCGAGGCTCAACTTCACTCCTGATTATCTATACCTCCTCCCCATGAAGAGCACAAGGGGATGGGGAATGGAGGTTTTGATCAGTTCATCACATACTGTCTCTGTCTCTCCTTTCGTATGCTATTTCTCCGATCCAGTGTGGGATCCCACTCACAGGACACAGTCCTCCATGAACTTCTCCAGCACGGGTCCTTTCTGAGGGCTGCAGTTCTTCACAAACAGCTCCAGCACAAACCTTTTCCATTGGGTGCTGTTCTACAAGAATGGAGTGCTCCAGCATGGATTCCCCATGGGGTCACAAGCCCTGCAAGCAAATCTACTCCAGCATGTACTCCTGTTCCCATGGGTTCACAGGACCTGACAGGGGCCTACTGCATCATAGACTCTCCATGCTGGTCAAACCTTACTCGGGCATCCACCTGCTCTGGCATGGGGTCTTCTATGGGCTTCAGTTTAGATATCTGCCCTACTGTGGACCTCCATGGGCTCCAGGGGCACAGACTTTCACCATGGTCTTCACCGTGGGCTGCAGGAGAATCTCTGTTCTGGTGCATTGAGCACTTCCTCCCTCTCCTTCTTCATTGATCTTGATGTCTGCAGAGTTGTTTATCTCACATTTTCTCACTCCTTTCTACCAGCTGGTTTTGCATGGCAGTTTTACCCCATCTTAAATATGTTATTACAGAAGCACTACCATTGTTGCTGAGTGCCTCAGAGCTGGTCAGCAGCTGATCTGTTTTGGAGCCAGTTGGGGGAACATGGGAGAAGCCTCTGGCATCTTCTGGCAGAATCCACCCCCACTGCCTCCTCACTACCAAAACATTGCCACATAAACCTGATGTTCTTGACAAATGCACTCTCTTCCTGCTTATGTCCATCCAGATTGCTTATGCAAGGATCATTTTTCAAGCCTTTCACCTTGATCATGAGACACTTCTGTTTCAGTCTTCTACTGTTCTTCTCTTATTTTCTTCTGTCTTTCCTCCATATTTGAATGATATCCAGTAAAATAGGGCTTTCTCTCTAATACACTACGCTACACATATAATTAGAAATACAGCAGATTTTTAAAAAGACAGAATGAGATAGTTATGTTTGCCAAGGAAATATAAAGTTGAAATGATCTACAAAATCAATACTGTTGTGAAGGACTGCACCTTTCCCCTCATGTCAGAAGCTTGGGTTATTGTGAAAAAGATACAGCAGTCATACACAAATGCCCAGCAATGCACAGTCCATTAACAATTACACTACCAATGATAATTAGTATTCTTGACAACTAAATATGAGGGGTGTTAGGAAAGCATGCTGGAAGAGGCCACCCATATCCTTGTTTGAAGGAGAAAATGCAAACATATGTCTATCTTGCATAGCTCAACAGGAAGGGAAATGCCTGTTCCATTATATATTAATATGGTGTAAGACTACAAAAAAATATGATGTAAGAATACAAAACTTCTTCCTTGAGTTTTGTATGTTTCTAGCTTGAATGTTCCAGTGTTAAATCCAAGACAGCTCTAAGTTAGCACTGAAAGAAATTAGACAGCAGAGATAAAACTCCTGGTATAGAACATCAGCACTGTCTCAAACAGTACTCAGTTTTACAGCTGAAGAACTCCTTCACCACAACCTTGATAACAAAGGAGAATTGCCTGTGAAGAAGAAATCAAAACATTATCTCCATAGAAGGAGAGGAGATAAGGCTGCATGATCCCAAGCAAAGATATCTTGAGTGACCAAGCTGATAGTCCAGCAAGATCTTCACATGAACAGAGGGGATAAGCTACCAGGCAGCCATGTTTCTATCTATCAACAAGTAAAAGTAAGGTCCGTGGAAGATATGAATGGTTACAAGATTCCTTTTTAATTCCTTTCTTTGCCCAAAATGAGTCAAGTGACCTCCAGAAGTGACTTGCAAACTATATTATTCTGTTCTGTGACCTATGAATTGAAGAACAAATAAGCCAGTAACATATTGTTATGAGAATTTTCTTCTCAGTCATTTGGAGCATCTCAAAGTGACTGAAAGGGAGTCAGGCTTGGTACTCAGTGTGCTGTGAGGAATGACAGACTGGGAGAAAAGCATGAACTGTGGAAATCCAACCTGAGAACTCCGGTATCTGTGGATGCATCATATGCAATTCTAAACAGTGTCAGCAGCACAGACATTGTAGTGACTGCAACACCATACAGAGTAATCATTAAAGAACACAAAAGCTTTTGTCCTTTCCAATCTCTGATCACATGCCAAGTGCTAGATCATAGACTGAGCTATCGTGCATCCCACGGAGCAGAACTGTGATATTTTTATACTTTACAAAATTGGTTCATTTATTAAGCCAAAATAAAACACTGGGAAATATTCAATTGTTAAAGTGCATGGTATTCTATGAGTTAGTTTTGCTTCTTTTGAAAGAAAAAACTTCCCCTGATCTTGTCCTTTGGCCCGACATTAAAATCATAATCCACTAATTAGGATATTACTTTCTTGCTGTGGATATAATTATTAAGAAACTGATGAACCTTTACAAACAAATAAACAGCCAGGAAAAGAGAACTAAGCAGCAGCTAGAACATATCTCGTTCTTGTCATTGTTGATGTGGTTTTAATAACACATCCTTTCTAATATGGCACCAGTGGATTTTAATTGCTTATTAGGTTATATGAATTTAATATCACATTTTTCATATTTTTCTAAAAATGCATTTTTCTGTTTTTAGGAAGCAGGAGAGGAGTGAATAACTCCAGATAAGACCATAAAGTTACTGTATTTGTGCTAATCTTTTCTATGCCTTTTAATACTCAAGTAGGTTGCTATTATCCAGAGGCAGAAGTAAGCCAAAGATAAGTCATTTCTGGATATAATTATATATAGTCTTTCTTTCCAAAGCTAAAAATACATTGTTCTAGGAGCATACTTTGGCATTTGAATTAGCCTCACTGGCTTTATTTTTCTAACACTGTGAACATTTTACAATGTTTCATCTTGACAGAAAGCTTTAGGGGGAAAATAATAATGAGGAATTGGGGAAAACCTGAGCAAAATAAAGTGAAAATATAGAAGAAATAAAGCAATATTTTGGCACTCAAAATATGGAGTACTATAAACCAAAGAGAAAACACAGATAAGGCATGTAAGACACAGGTTATTTTTAAGTGATCTTTTGAGTAGCAATCTTGGAAATACAGTGTATGACATTTTGGTAGGTTGGCTATCGTATGTGCTGTGAAACAGTCATGGGTAATCTCTATGAGCAAACATGTCATTTTGGCTGCTGGGGTGCCAAACAATGAAGAATAAATAGAATAGGTATCACAGAAAGATTGAAAGAAGGACAGATTTTTTCTAAATTAAAATAATGAATCTTAATAATTTCTTCTGGTTTGGAGATGGTGTTTGTTTTGTCTCTAAGCAAGAAAGATATGCTTTGATATGTTTCAGTTTAGCAAGACAAAGGCACTTGAAAAAATACAGTTATCCAAAAATGATCCACTTGTCTGACTTTCTATATTTCCCTTTTCAACATTTTGTTTCTGTGATTTCTGGGCTACTGAGGGTATGATTAGTGATCATCTTTATTCTGATTTTGCTACTGTTGAAACTGATATTATTCACAGTCAGTCCAATATATTTCTTTATCTAGAAAGTCAAGGAATGTGAGCAAAGTTAAAACCCGGGTCTTGAAATACAAACTTTTTGAAAGGTGCTGTCCTGAGTATGTCACAATGATCTTCACAAAATCCACAAGATCACTTATTTTTAGTGTTTTGTCTACAAACTGCATTATATCAAAACAGGAAAGACACACACACTGTACCAGTATAAAATCATAGAATGGTTAGAGTTGGAAGGGACCTTAAACATCATCGAGTTCCAAACACCACTCCATGGGCAGGAACACCTTCCACTAGAGCAGGTTGCTCAAAGCCCCATCCACCCTGGCCTTAAACACTTCCAGGGATGGGACACCCACAACTTCTCTGGGCAGCCTGTTCCAGTGCCTCACCACCCTCGCAGGAAATATTTTCTTCCTGATGTCTAGTCTAAATCTCCCTTCTTCCAATTTAATACCATTACTCCTTGTCCTATCACTACACTTCCTGACAAAGTCCCTCTCCAGCTCTCTTGTAGGCTCCCTTCAGATACTGGAAGGCTGCTATAAGGTCTTCCCAGAGCCTTCTCTTCTCCAGGCTGAATAGACCCAGCACTCTCAGCCTATCTTCCTAGGAGAGATGCTCCATCCCTCTGATCATCTTCATGGCCCTTCACTGGACCATTAATCTTCTCTGTGTATCAAGAATACAGTCCTAATATGGCCAACAAGATAATTAAGTCAGAGACTTCAGAAACAAAAGAAAACAAAAAAGGAAATCCCCCTATGAAGGTCACAAATTACTTTTTCAAGGTTATAAAATCAAATCCTACTGAAACCTTTTTTTCATGTCTCATAATTTTAATTTTTTCACTGAACCCTGGAGGGTTTTTTTAAAATATCTTTTCTAGCTGCAGTGTAATGTTATCTTTTCTACAGTACATTAAAAAAATAGCAAGTAAAATATTTGCTATTATTCTCTATTAAATAATGAGAACATATTTCAATTCCTGTTCAATTTGATTTTCCTGAATCACTTGGGAATTAATGGAAGGATTTTGGTTACAGATGAAGGAAGCCTGACTGTAGCAGAGCTTAGTCCAATAAATTTTTTTAAAATCACAATATTTTTTGTACTGAGGATTGTATGGTAATAACTAACTTATGAGAATTCTAATATTGTCTGAAATTAGACTAGTCCACAAATATTGTTCAGAAAAGCAGAAGGAACTCCTCATTCAATAGGTCATTCTTGAAAAAAAACAACAACTCAATAAGAAGAAATATTAATTCTGTCCACTAAACACCAGTACATAAATGGTGACATGCTATGATTCAAGAGTTATCATCTGCTATAAACCCTAGAGAATTTAACACGGGGAACTATCTGAAGTATTTAAGTATTTAAAATATGGGGAAAGATCAGTAAGATGTGTTGTAGAGTTACCTTTGAGTTCATACAAAAATACTTTTGACTCATGAGTTTGAATACTAGACTGTCAAATCTAGTTGATAATAGCATAGAAATAGCTGACTATCTTCAGAATTCTCTACCAATTGGTTATCAGTCCATAGTCAACAATCTCTGAGAAAAGTATTGAATATTAATACCAAATGTTTCTTTAAGAAATTAAAATTAAAAGAGATTAAATGTATGGATTATTCATTTTAAAAGATTATATTTTACTTACAGAGAGTTATGTTTCTTAAAAAGTTGTCTGTCACAGAAAGAACAACAAAGACTTTCAGAAATGCAAAATTTAAGCACATATTTCATACAAACACAAATTATTTTTTTTCACCTCTGGAGTCAGTAATCATTAGATTCAATAGCTTAAAACGTTATTGAGAGCTGGGCACTGAATTTCCCCCAGCCTCCCTGTGGCTTGGTAAATTGCAGCCCAAATTCCTGATCAAGACCCACTATACATAAATATGTAAATGTATTGTGCTTCAAACTCACTTAAGTCAAAACCATAAGTAATTGACTGAAGAGAATAGCATTATTTACCAAAGCTAACTGCAGCACAACTCTCTCCCTCTTCACTGGACAAAGAAGCTTCTTGAAGTCCTCAGTTTAATGATGAGTTTCCTGTTTTGTGCCATGTCTGTTTACTTCAGCTTTGCAAGTACTGTAGGGGAACACTTCCACTAGGATAAGATTTGAACATTTCTCTTATCTCCCCTTCTGTGCATTTAGAAAATTTTAATACTGTTTCTTGAACAGTAATGAATATGTATAACTCTCTCTTTTCCAGTATACTGTAATGTACATAAGTAAATAATATTCCACCAATGAATTAGTAATATGTGAAAGGAACACAAAAGCCATCTCGGCAGCAATTTTCCTGTTTGAGCAATGTTTGTTTTGGCTAAATCATCATTAGCACCAACAGATTAGCTTTTTGATTAGTGTTGCTTTGCAATTTACAGCCAAGTGACTAATTTTTCTACCTAAGAAAGAAAGGAATGTTTGTCTAAATGAAAGAGGGAAATAACATTTTAATTTGCTTGAAATTTTAGAGGCCCAGCTTCTTTTGCTAAGAAAACTCCAAGTTTAAGGATGATGGAACTGGGTTCAGTTCATTGCTCAAGAAGAACTTGTTTTGTGTTGAAAATTCTTTGGTGAAATAACTCATCTTGTGCTACTTACATGGAAGATGAACTGAAAGTTGCAAGATCTCCTGACTCAAAGCACAGTAAGATAAGACAAAAGACTTTTCAGAAGTCTTTTGATTCCAGAACTGAATCCAGGTTTTTGAATCACTAAAACTATCAACTGTTAATGGTTCATGGAAGCAGATATAATGCCAGCACAAACTCTAAAATTGAACAAAAGAACCAGAAGTGTTTACAGTGGTATAGATGTGTGAAAATGTTCTCTATTGAGTAGAGCTCCACAGTCCTGCTAAGAGAAAAGTCTAATGAAATGTGTTTGGTAGAGAGGGTGAATCTGTTTGGTAGAGAGGGTGAATCAGTTAGTGCCCCCCCTCACACTTTAGGGAGCTATGTTGCCTCAGTAGTACAAGCTCTGAACAACACTGAACCATGCTATGAAAATATATGTGATGGACTTACCAGATTACTTGAAAAAAATTACTTATCAGTAAGATGATGATGCATGTAATGGTGTCACAATGCCTTGGCCAGATTTTCAAAGTTTCCAGGAAGCTGACATTTCTCACCACAGACAGCAGTGCTGAGAACCTCTGGAAATCAACAATTGTTACTTCATCCTTTTACAAATACTTCATAAAAATGAGGCAGGATCTAAAAAANAAAAAAAAACAAAAAAAAACAAAAAACAAACAAACAAACAAAAAAAAAACCTACTGGTGCAGTGGGGGAGAGAAATTTTGAAAATTTTCAGGAATATAATCCTTCCAATCTTTCTATTTACTCAATAATACAACTGCTGAAGCATTTAGAAGGCAGTCACCTACACAACTGTGCACACAATTGTGTGCACAAAATTTAAAATACTCAGTCTACCTATTCAAAAAAAGGAAATTCTTGTCTTAGATCCTTTAGAAAGTAGGACTATATCAAGAGGTCAAGGGGGGAAGAAAATAATTTTAAAAATAGATAGGAATTTACACCAAGTCTTTTACCTAAGGCTAATTTCCTAATAAAACAGACAAAAGTTTACTATGTCTATGATAGTATGAGATGGAACAAACTGCTATTATAGCCAGTTCTGGACTGTCCTCTCTCTCACAATAAGGCATGAGCTTATTCCAGTTTTTATATCTGTGTAAGGAGTTAAATGGTTTTATTCGTAGCCTCTTTAGGAGGTATAGAAAATAATAGACAACAATTTCTTAATCATCCAATACTATTAATACTAAACTGCATCATTGGCACAAGCCACAAGCTCTATTCACTCTACTTACATTCCAGTTACATTCCATCAGCCAATGATAGTTTCCTGACTTAAAGCAGAAAATTATAAAGAAAAAACCTAGATGTGGTCACAATAAGCTAAAGATAAGCAATGCTATAATGGGTTCTGGTGCCAGATGATACATACTCATCTTGAATTTATTATTCCCAAAAGTGTCATAGTGGAAACATGTCCATCCTTAGTTATGGCACATATTAACTCTAGTAAAACAGTCTTTATAATAGAGGAAAAGTGCAGTGTGGTGAAGTCCTTTTACTGCTTTCACTGTCATCATGTTACATTGCACCTAAAGCAGAACCAGCAGGTATCTTAATGAAAGATAAAAGCTGAGTGGCAGCAAGACTATTAAGAAAGAAAAAAGCGAGGGTAGACTTTTATTACTTGCTCCTTAATGGAGTGAGGAAATGTATTTAGAGGTCTCATTTTTAAGAAACTTATAGTCCTTAACGCACTATTTGTGTGACTCTCCTATGTCACTTACAAATGTTACCTGTACTCACCAACAGGCAATATTTGATGCTGCACAAGGAATCATTTTCCATATCCATGGTGGTAAAATTTCATTTGTGAGTTATGCTATTTTTTTGTTGTTGACCACAATGATATGTAATGACAACACGTTGTGGAAGCATAGGGAAACTAGAACCAGTAATAATAAAAATCAATAAACTGTTGAATCCCAAACATCATATAATGTCTGATGGTATAATAGGTTAACATCTTAATGCTAGTTTGTTTCTAGGATTACAGATTGTTTGTTCTAACCAAATAGCATTACAGCATTTTAATATCCTTTCAGTGAGTATATATTAAAAAAAAAAAAATCTTTACTGGAAGCTTGTTGAAACTAGGTCTATTCTGTAGCAAACTATATTGTGGCACATAATTATAGGCAGCTCAACAGTATAACTTTAACATAGATCAATACTTTGAGATTCCCAGCACAATTCTCCCTTTGTCTTTGCTGATATAAATGAAGCTTTCATGTTGAATTATCTCAGCTAGGGTGGAGTACATCATGTCAAGATCTAGACAAAGTGGTTGAGTTTACTTAGGGTGCAAAAGTCTGAAGAATAAGATAAAAAATGGATGGAGGAAAGGAATCACTAATACAATTATTTAGTCAAAATATGAAGTGCAACAAAAACTACCAGATTTAGAAAATATTTTAAGTGTCCTATGAAACACACAATAATACTTCTTGAGATCAAAATTTTGTCAGTTTTGTAATTAAAAAAAAATTGAGGTTTATCTTACTTTTTTTTTTTTTTTTTAATGTTTGTGGANTTTAATGCTTGTGGTAAAGGTATGCAAGAATTTCACTCTGCTCAACAAGCCTTTCTCCTTCTGTCACTTCACTGTTCATAGCTCCACTTTCCTGAAATATAAGGCTAGCTTTCAAGAAATAACCATATAAGAAGCTTATGTAAAAGCATTCCAGTAACAAATTCTCATTTTTGAAAATGGGCTCCAGTCTTCAGTTTTATATTGTGCTCAATCTGTACTGAACATAATTTTGAAGTTAGAGTAACCATTTGCGAGAAAATTCTGATCTCCTTGACTTGCTGGGCTCAATAACTTGTAGCTTGTAGATGTCATTAAAAATAGAGTTCGTACTGACTGCTGTGACAAAGCTGTATCTGAAAGAGTTGCAAGTTCCTTACATTCCTAGATTTGTTGTAGTAATGATAACTGTATGATAACATTTGTAGTAATGCTAACTGTAATGTAACTGTATGATAACATTTGGCATATATTCCTTTGAAATTACTTCCACACTGTGTGAATGATACTATATGAACAAATACCATATGATCCACTAAACCTAATGCCATTCTATTTCAATAAACCAGTTACAGTTTTACATAGTGTTATCATAGCATTTGAGACTATCAGCTTACAATGCTACTTTTTTGTTCTCACTTTTAAAAAAAAAATACTTCTTTTCGAGCAATTTGGTATTTAAAGCTGGTCATGCTTTAGAAACACACCTAATTAGCTCATGCATCTGCCTTATGTATGTACCTCTTCATTCTGATTTCTCACATGACCATCCTTCTTTCCTTCATTTGGATTACTTTATACTTATTTTCAACCTATTTCATCTAAGTTTACAAGGCAGACGTATTTGAGGATGAAATAGATCTTTCTCTTGAAAATTAACCTGGAACAACACAGATATGGCAAGCAACAAGGCAAATCTAAATTTGAAGCATAAGGCTGAAATAGAAGAAATTACTTGTAACCTATAACAATTATTTTCCCACCTTTAATTACATATATCTCAAGAAAGCCCAAGGAGAAGAATAAAAAATACATTGCAAGTCCTTACTCTGCATATAAGAATGTTGTAGTTAAATGCTCATGACAGTCCAACAGATGTTTAGTGTAGTTTTCTGTCCTGATCAACTTTCCTTCACAGACTTAGGTTCTTCGAAAGTCATTACCTTCTCATCATCATTAACTAGACATAACTTTATTTGCTACAACTCATATGACTTTCAGATTTTAGAATTAGTGCAATCCCTATTATTACATGAAATGTATGGCCTTTGAATTCACACCTAATGAAGTAAAGAGGTGTTACCATCTCCATTACATGCTGTAAATTGTGTTGGTAAGACAAAAAGGAGTAAATCAGTAATTATTCTGCAAAATGCTTTCCTACTTTCCCTTCCTATGTTTTAGGTTTTTTAGTATATGCATTTCTTATTACATCACCAGACTGTCAAATGAATACCAAGGCATATTTTCTAAATCTAGATTTTCAACTAGCTTCTTATCTATGAATAGTCATTTGATTATCTTTCATTTCTTTTAAGGTATGTGAAAGGTCCAGATTGACAGCACAGGAAATTGCAGTCTGACTTGGCAGTCTTATCTATCAAAAGTTACAATAACGGCAGTAGTGTTATGAGCTTCCTCAAAATCCTCTCTAGAAGTCTACCACAATAAAACAGTGTATCTTAAAAAATGAAAGATTTGTTCACCTTCTGTACCACACAGCAGTTTGGCTAACTACAGTATTTGAAGTTAGAGCTAAAAAAAAGTGGTAGAATCTGGACCAAGGAAGGCATTCTTACTTTCTAAGAAATTTACTTACTTTCTTTCAAAGATTTTAACGTAGAACAAAAGTAGTAACCCTAAAATTGAAATACTGAAACAATAGTCAATTTTATGAAAAAAAAATTTAATCAGTATGAAAATAATTGTTTTCCAGAGAGTGGCCCACCAGTTATGCCATGTTGATGATTGATTATTTAAGAATTTAAGAATATGGTACACAGAGCAAAATGCACTCATGGGAACAAAGTTTCATTTCAGAATACATTATTTTGGTTGGATTCATGCCTGCTGTTTTAATAAGTCAGAACTAGATTCAAATATGAGTCTGCAACACTGAGACCATAAACTGTTGCCTCCTAAAAAAAAAAAAAAAAAAAAAAAAAAACAAAAAAACAATTTTTTTCTT
>VZRU01012643.1:0-17122 GCA_013398155.1 Pedionomus torquatus | reverse complement strand
AAACAAAAAAAATTATCTTAGGCCAAGGTGTCTTCTAGTGATCCCTTCCCCACCACCCCAAATTTAGCCAGAAAAACGTAAGCCATTTCACCAAATCTGCTGGCCATGTAGACATTCACACATTCATCGTTGATTTAAAAATATATAATATATAGAGCGCACACATACACACACACAAATATATATTAGAAAAGAGAAAAAAAAAAAAACAACAAAAAAAACCAACCTCCCTCTGAAAACTCAATCTATTAAAAAAAAAAACAACCCAACCCCAACAAAATCCACACAAAATCCACAGCCGGTGCGTTTATCCCGTGATCATATACAGTAGAAGACAGAAATCCCTTTTGCTCCCGTAGCTCCTGGCAGAGCGCTGGGGCCGGGAGAGTGGGAAACACATCAGGATTTCACAGTGGATTTGTCAGCGGAGAAGGAACGGCTCCTCCCTCCTCCCACACAGAAGGGCTTTAATTTATCGCAAGTTAGGTTAAAACTAGGAGAACATGTTACAAAGTCCATTATATATAGACATAAAATGTACAACTGTCGGCAGCCCCTCCCTGCGAGTCACCAGGGTGAGGATCTTGGCTGACACCCCGGGGGGCAGATGGAGGGGTCCAAAGGCAGTTTGGGACACGAGAGGGGCAAGTCCGGCCTCCGAAACCAGCGGTGTCACAGTGTGAGGTCTTACACGAGCTCCAGGTCGGGAGATGGAGCAACGTTGTGTCTTCTCCAGGAGCCAGGGAAGGCGGAGGCGTGGGCTGCGAAAAGGCATGAGATGCCCAGAGAGGGGGGGACGGATGAGGAACAGCCCTCCCAGCCCAGGGCTGGGGGTCCAGAGGGGCAGCGCCCGGGGACCTGCCATCTCTCCATCCCCTTGTGCCTGCGTGGGGAAGTGAGAGCGCTGTGTTTGGGATGAAGTCCCACGGGCAGATGTGGGGAGAATGAGCTTGTATCAAGTGGGCTTAGCAAAAAAAAACAATGCCTTTTTACTTTTTCTTTCCCCCAAGGGAGTGGCACATCGATTGAGGGAGGGGGATGCCCGGTCTGGTGCTGCCTTGAAGGGTCATGAAGATGTCGAGCCAGGAATTAAAACAGCTTCTGATGTGAACAGCAGTGAGTCCCACAGCCCCCTAAAAAGGTGCTTAGGCTCCTGGGGGCAGAAAACCAGGCCCAAAGGGAAGGTGAGCGAGACCAGATGCCGGGGAAGGGGCTTTGGGCAGGCAGGGGAGAAGAGTGGGGCAAGCGCGGCAGCATTTCTTCTCTGTGCCTTGCCCAGGCAGCAAAGAAACACAAACCCCTGTGCTGTGCAAGGGAGGGGAGGGAAGGGGAGATGCCCCCTGGCACTCTCCACCCCAGCCCTGCTCAGGCACCACAGGCAGGGTCCTCTCCCCAGGAGGGATATGCTGGTGTCAGCAGGGAACTCCCGAGCTTTCGGTCTCCGTGGCCAAGTTGGAAAGGTGGTGGCTTCAAAATGTTCATCCTTGGGGATTTCATTTACAGGGCAAAGAGAAAAGAAATCACGAAGCAGGATGGGGCCAGAGATGCCCACGGGTTGGGGAGGTGCGATTTGTGCAAACCACCATTGACTCGAGTCCTCGTTCGCTCTTCTGCAGGGAAGCCAGGATGGAGGGGACTGCACAAAGCCGTGAAGTTTGAGTTAGGAGTCTTCCCCGAGGATCTCTGTCACGAAGGAGGCCATGTCAGTCTCTTTGGTGTCGTGCAAAGTAAAGAAAGGGTGTTCCTGCCAACAAGACCAAAACCAACATCAGCTGACACCCAAGGACAGACAAACCCAAAAGCAGTCCCTGCGGGATGTCACACAGCTGGAGAGGGGCTGGGGAAGAGGTAGACACCAACCCCCTCCCCAGCCTCCCACAGATGCCATCTTTTAGCTTAAAGTTGAAGTAATGCTTTCGAGTTTGGCATTTCTAGGTTCAAATCCAGCGGGACAGCCCACCTTGGCAGCTGCACTACCATCATCTGAGGTCTGAACTCACCGAGAGCAGACAGGACAGAGAGAGAAAACACCTAGAAACCCTGACCTTAACACCCATGAAATCAACACACCCTTTCACCTTAGTCACACTACACCCATCCCGCCTTAGACACACTGCACCTATCCCACTCCGCGCCTGAAAATAAATCACCCGCACGTCCTGCTGTCCTGTTTTCCTGCTGGACCATTCATTTAACTTCTGAAGCACATTGTGACAAAGACCAGCAGAAATGGCTTCACACTTACCATAAGTTCTAAATAGTTCATTCGCTCAGTGGGGTTCTTCCTTAAGCTGGAAGACACAAAAAAAATGGAAGAGAAAGGCTGTAGAATCTTTTTTTTTTTTTGTGCTGCATGCACACACAGGATCATCCCTTCCCAGCCAACGTGACATCCTTCTCATAGACAGCACCCATTCCTCTCCCTCCTTGGTCAAGCAGGTTTGAACCACCAGCAAAGCATCCAGGCAGGTAACTGGGAAAAGCCAAATCATGGTGTTTTGGCACAAAGAGCACAGGGCAAGCAGCTTGATTGCAGTCTGGCCACACAGCCTCGCTTCTTCCCCAGTCTATTCTGGACTGTGTGGACGAGAGGAGGCAGCTTCCCACCACCTGTAGACCATCTCAAGGCTTGTTTGAGCCTTGCCCTGGTGGGCTCACCCCTGCCTGGCAGCTCTAAGCAGTGCCCACGGAGCTCAGGGACACGCTGAGGGGAGCAGCTCCTGTACACGGTACCCACAAAACCACAAATCAGCTTTCACCCAGAGACACCCAGACACTGCCAGGGGTTTGTTCTTGTTTCATTGCCGTTTGCCAGAAACCACCAAAATTTCAGCTGCAACCAGGGCAAAAGGGGAAGAGAAACTTCTGTGCCTTCCAACCAGCCTGGGTGAGTCAGGCTGAGAGCAAAACCAGTTTGGGCAGTGCTTCCTCTCCTGGCTTAGCACCAGCCTTGATACGGCAAAGCGGAGAGAAATGGACTCTGGAAGGACAACAAACCCAGTCCCACGCTTTTCTCCAACCTCCATCGATCAGAGCTCCTCTTCAGCCAGGCTGAGAGAAGCCACCATCCCCTGCTGGAGACTCACCACTGGGCCGTGAAGTCCACAAACTCCTTGGAGAAGCGATCAGTGGGCAGCTGGGGCGAAGGCTCCTCCACCACTTGCTTGAGCTGTTGGAAGGGGGTCCCCCAGGACTCGTATGGGAAGCGAAGAATGGCCAGTTCAATCTGAGGATGGAGACAAGCTGACGTGAGACACTGGAACGAGCACAACCCCAGGCAGCCTGCCCACCTCGGCCTCTGCAGCCAGTTTGGATTCAAAGTGAAAAACCTCTTTCCTTAGAAACAGTTTTCAATTTGGGTCATACCACTTTTTCTCTTTTTTTTTTTTCTTCCTTTTTTTTTTTTTCTTTTTTAAATACAAAGACCCCGAGGCCAGAAATACTTCCTTTTGAGGCTAACTCATCAAATTACTGCATTTACAGGAAGCCACTAAAGATATGTAAAATGGGATTATTTAAAAAGATAATAACAGCACACCATTTCTGCACCAGCTTCCAAAGTGCTTTGTTCTCCTTAAGCCAGCCTCTGGGTTTCAGACTAGTACTGTATGAGCTAGGCATTAAAAAAAAAAAAAAATCCACAAACCTAAGAAAAACTAAGCGCTAGAACACCATTTCGGAAGATCTTTGCCAAACCACCTCCATTATAGAGTCCTTCCTGCAAGTCCCACTCTGCTGCATCACCCACTCAAGCAGAAAAAAGCCCATCACAGCTCTTGGGCAGTTGCCTCACGCCAAGGGTTGGCTCCCATCTGGAGACAGGCAGCAGAACCTCCAGACCTGCCTGACAGGGTGGGGTGGGATGGGAGGCCTGAAAGGATGCAGTGCAGAGCCAGGGACCTCCACCTGCCTCTGCCTCCGGAGCTCAGCTCCTGCTGCTGGAAAACTGAATGAAGCCACCAGCTCAGAAAGGCCTGGATGAGTCCTGCAACTCAATGACCCTAAAACCGGTTGGTCTGAAACCAATCAAACCCTTTCAGCAATAAATTACAAACATCAATGAAAAATAAAACTAAAAGAGAAAGCCAGCTCAGGAGGGAAACATTAGAGGGAGTCAGACAGGTCAGGCTCCGTCCAGCTGCAGGCTGGCAGGCTTTCAGTGAGACCCCCTCTCCCACCCAGCTTAGAGGTTCTGTCATTCACGCCATCTCCCATCCCACAGCTTCCTGCATCTCGGAAGGAAAGCTGGAGCTGATTCCATTTCCAGCCAGCCCAGCTCTGCTTTGCACTGGCATGGGGGTCACCAAGGAGAGGGACTCAGGTCTGGCACTGTGGACAAAACAAGCTGGGGAAGAGGGAACGTTTGCTGAGAGATCTGTGCAGCTCACACAAATGTGGGGCTGCATCGCCCAAAACAAGTCACAACTGGCAGGGTCCAGGAAAAAATCCTGAAAATAATGTGCCCACAGAGAGAAAGTCTCCTGGAGAGCAGGAAATGCGTTTCCGGGCGGGATCCCCTTCAAGCCAAGAGCTGGGATTTCCTTTGTCCTCTGGCACCAGAAGATTTCAGCTGCTTTCTGCAAGATCCATTTCTTGCAGGTGGTAAATGAACCATCCTGAGTAGCTGCAATTTTGGAACCAAAAGTATTTCCCCTTCCTGTTGGCTGCTCTGAGCTCCCCTGCAGGCAGGGCTTGCTGCAAACCATGCACAACGCCCCTCACTGCAGCAGGACAGGCTATTTCACCCTGATCCTCCTGCAAGGCTTTGCCAACACAGGAGGGGGGAGCACGCAGGAAAGCCGTGACCCAGATGCAGCAAACCCTGCTCCACCGACTGCCTCTCCAACCAGCACAGGAGGAACTGTAGGGTAATCAAAAGCCAGTCTTGGATGTCCAACTAAGCCCACTGTCATCCAGATATTGCCCCCTTGGAGTCTTTCATCCACACCAATGGAGTTCAGAGTTAACTGGAGCTGTTTAGAGCTGGCACTGTACACCAGTAGCTCTGTGAAACCAAGTAGAGGGGTACAAGGGAACCACGTAGGGGTAACAGGCCCCAGGATCCAGCAGGAACACACAAGAAGGGAGAAGAGGAAAGGGAAGAGGCAGAAGATGTATCATCTCCTGGCAAGAGCCACAGCAGAGGTGGCAATGTCCCAGCTCACAGCCATCTGAGTACACAAGGTATCCCTGTGTGCACAGGCAGCATCACCACCCGGTGCTCTGGGTAGCTCATCCCGTGACCCTCAGAACTTAGCCCCATTTGGTGGGCATCCACCCAGCGGGAAAGCCACCAGACACCACTGCTTGTGGCGGGGTTAGAGCCCCACCAGTACAGACCCCATCCCAGCCCCAGGGCAGCAGGGTGCCAGTCCAAGCCCTCGGTATTACCATTGTGATCCCCAGACTCCAGACGTCCGACTTCACGTTGTAGCCCTTCTGGTTCAGCTCAGGGTTTATTCTTTCGGGCTGTAACAGCAAAATGGAAGATGTCACAACTCCACCTCGTTTTCCCAGTGCAAACCCCACAGAGCAAATCTCTGACTCAAAACACAGGTTGGGTGAATCTTCCCGGCTCATGTCCCCATGGAGGAAGGGTTTGAGGTTAAATCTAGCACTGATTGCTCCTCACAACCCACATGAACTGTCCCCCTCAGCTCCCAAGTGAGACTTGTACTACCCCTGCACCATGATCCCTTTCCCGGGAGCGCAAGTTACTCACACAGACACCACAGATGGCAAAGGGAAATTCATACTGACTTAAGAGGATGAAATTAAACAATCCTGCCAAGAAAAGCCTCAGCATTTTCTAGATAACGAGGAGCAGCCCTTCCAACCACCACAGCCAGCATCAGCCAGTCTTTTATCCTTGGTGGATACGGAAGGTGGCAGAGGAAGAGTTTGCTGGGGGATTAACGCACACAGCAGGGCTTACAGGGAGGGTAATCTTGTCCTTGGAGGACTCTGCCGAGTCAGGAAACCCAGAGCGCTCTGAAGTGGTTTCTATCTCAGGACAGAGGTGAGTCAAGACCCATTTCTAAGCAGCAGCCTCTTCGAGGCTGAAGGCAGCTGGAGGCCACCAGCTCTAGCCTGGCTCAAGCACACTTACAGCCATGTACGGTTTGCAGCCGGCATCCATGGTCTTCGCAACTGAGTCCACCAGGTAGCCACTGATCCCAAAATCACACATTTTCACATGTCCCTCCTTGTTGATCAGCACATTGGATGGTTTGACGTCTAAGAGAGAGAACGTGAGAGGGCAGATTGAGCCTTTGTGGGGGCATCACAGAGCCTGAGACAGAAAGGGAACCTCCCCACCGACCTGGGAGGGGAGCAGGCAGACCCTAACACAAGGGAAGGAAGATAAAATCCCACTGGTCTTTTAATTCAATAGAAGCTCTCCACCAGTAAAGCTATAACCGTGCCCCTCTAGGCAGAACAGGCCTCCTCTCAAATGAGGCAGGTCAAAAGATTGAAATAAGGTGTTGAGGAGTTAATGTCCAGCTCCTGAGGGGAGGTTTATGTGCCAACACAGCCTTAAAAGCTCAACTCTACCAAGTTCTCAGGACAGCTTGTCTCAAGCCCATCATAGATCATGATAGATCATGGATCATAGTCCACAACTACACAAGGAACTATACCAGGACAACAAATAGGACTCAAGTGTTAAAGTGATTCGCAAGGTCTCCTTCAGCCCTCATCTTGTAGAGCTACCAGGGATTTTGTCCCTTTGACACACCTCTGTACTCAAAGAGAGCTAGAGATGCCTACAAAAATACAAATAGTGAGGAATTCAGTTATTATACCCAAAGCTTCATCTGGAAAGGAGGATGAGAACAACATCATGCAAACAGATGCATAAAGGATACATCTCTGGAATAGACCTTAGGCATACAAATCTGTCCACCATGGTCCCAAGTGCCATTAGACCTCACTGTAGGCATCCCAGAGGCACACAGCAAGCATCTCTTGGGAAGGATTCCTCACATAAGTTATTTCAAGGCTAGATCTCCAGCCACATCACACTAACCCCATCCAGTACTTACCTCTATGGATTACGGAGAGTTTACTGTGCAGATGTTCCAGAGCTCGTACAATCTGGGAACAAACACAGTGAAAGGGTATCTGTTAATCACACACAGCACCAGCTTTCCACTGCAAACACACACACCCCTTTCCACACACCATGGGCTTGAAGAGAGGCCTCCAGTAAGCTCAAGGGATGCACAAAACCACATAAGAACCCAAGAGATACTCACAGACACGGCCATTTTCCCCAAAATGTCTTCAGGGATGGTTTTCTTCTTCTCCAGTACTTTCTTATAGAATTTATCTAGGGAGGTGTCCATGAGCTCCATGCAGATCCACACATCGCCCTGCAGACAGGGAAAAAGCAGTTGAGAGCAAAATCCCTCGAAATCCCCAGGAGCTGAAGGGAGAGGTGGTGACTGATGGACAGACACTCTTCCTTCCACACAGGGCAAGCCAAAGTCCCTGCTGCACAGCTGCTGTTGGCCACACCATCAGCACACAGGCTCCACACTGGATAGTACCAGGCACAGATGTCCAGGTATTACCAAAACTATCTGCGATGGTTCCCTTTGAGGGTCTACTCCAAAACTAGTCCAGGCCATGACAACAAGCTTGGGCGCTTGCCGTGGAAGTGAGGAACGGGACCTGCTCAACACTGCCTGATGAAGGTAAGGCTTTGACTTTACATCATGGCAGCATCTCAAACAGCCCAGCTGGGCTGAAGAAAGCAGAGGTGGTTTGGGACAGTTTAGTGCCTTCAGTGCAAGGACAGGGGTCCCAGGTACCATACAGCCCATCAGCCATCCACTGGCTCAGTACCTCACGGAAGAGGGCTCCATAGAAGGTGACAGTGTAGAAGCAGTCAACTGTCCTCATGGAGATGTCCAAGTCCATCAATAATCTCTTCTGCTCCTGAGTGTTCACAGTTGCTCGGATCCTCTGAGAAAAGTATGAAAGAAAAAGACTTTGATGTAGGTGGAATAACACCATTATTCCTCAAGCTAATTCAGAGGACCTGCAGTTCTGAGGCCAAGGCAAGTGTTTTGGGATTATTTTGTGGCCAGTAGCACCCTGGGAGATGCCCAGATTCCCTCTTCCAGACAGCATCTTAATGAGTAACAAACCCTTGGCAAGCTCCAGAGTGGATGCAGGATGAAGCCCGGCCTGGACAGGCACTCTGACACCCAACTCTTGCACTATCAAACTGTGGGCAGCAAACCTGGCTTTCAGAGCCTGCTGATCAACGCCACAGTGTTCTGCTGGTATCAGCACACACCTTCCAGCAGCCTAACTCCACCAGGGACACCAGAGGCTGCCAAACAGGGATAAAGCTGTGCCCATTTTGCTGCGACTGGTGGAGTTCAGCAGAGTGTCTCTGCTCCCTTGGAGCTGCAAGTCCCCAAATCCTTCTCCCTCAGCAAGCTGATATCACAGAATGCATATCCTCACCTTCACAGCCATGATGGTGCCACTTTGTGCGTGTCGGACTTTCTCCACCACGCCGTAGGCACCACGGCCCAGCTCTGAAATCGCCACCAGGTCATCAGCTTCCACCTCGAAGTTCTTGAAGAAGAGAGAAAAAAAAAAAAAAATCAGACACAGATACAGTTATCACCAAGGACATTAGCAGAGGTCCAATGCTTGCAGCTTGTTCACGCAGAGCACTTCCAAAAGATGGTACCTAAAGGACCCCATCAACTCCTAGATGTACCAGAGGCACCACGCTTAGAGAAGATGCGTATATTTTTTTTTGGTCTTTTGAACCAGAGCCCAATCCCTCTCAGCCTGTGCTCACCAGGGCTCATTCAGCTCCTCATCTGCAGCTAGAGAGCAGGACTTCCACCCTGTAAGCCAGGGCACGCTGCCACTGGAAAGGGCACCAAAGGCTGGTGCCTCTCTGCCTGCCCTGGGGTTACCCAACACAAGGGTATTTCTGCGGTTGCCGAACTACTGGCAGGATTTTAACAGCTCCTGTGCCAACACGGGCAGCGCTCAGGAGCCTCTGCCATGGTTCAAAAATCCTGTTCGCAGCCGGGGATCCCCCATCTTGCCCCGTATCCCAAGAGATCGTTGGTCATAAACACACCTACGTGTCTAATAACACCTCCACCTGTGCAAAGCCTCTCTTAGGTGGGATGGAGCACACAGCAAACTCGGCAACTTAATTCCTAATTATTGGAGAGTTCAAATAGGTGTTATCTGCTTCCAACATTTTCTGCCACCATCAGAAAGCAGGCAGCAAGGTAAAACGTGATTTAGCACCAACAAAGGAGCTTGGGCGAGCACAAATAGGTAAATCTCACTTCAAGCTGGGAAAAAAAAAAAAAATAAAATAAATAATCCATTGCCAAGTGCTCAGACCAGCAAGTGCCCCACGCAGCAGGGAGCCAGTGAGCTCCTGCACAAGCCATGAACAAATTTCCCTAAAGGCGTGTTACCCTGTAATTGCCTGTTCTGCTGGGCAGGGCACGAACTGTTAGAGTGAGACACGGGCTATTTTCGGACGCTGCGTTCATCACTCCTAATAAGTCACAAGCCTTCTTTTAGCCAGGCTTTATCCAGCCTCCAGTTTTCCTCCGGTCTCAGGGAACAACAAAAAAAATATAATACCAGGATGCCAAATTGCCCCAGCAGCCACAAAGGCAGCGAGGGTGGGAAACATCCACGGCACAGCGCCGGATACCGTGCCTGTGAGCTACACCCAGAGAGGAAACAGCCTTTGGCATTAAGGAGCCACGCTGGGAGATGTGGCTTCTGGGCTCCTGGCCAGCGAGCTCCCCTCAGCACCGGCCACAGCATGGCCAGCAGTGACCAGGTCCACCAGACCATCCCACCAGCCCCAGCTCTGTTTATTCAAGCCAGATGTGCCTGGCAGGAGGCCGAGGCATGGAGCAAGAGAGGTCTGTGATTGAGCTCAGCACTGAGCTATGCGCTGCCCGGCACAGGAAACGCATCGGCCCTTTCCTGGGCAGGACGATGGATCCAGAAATGAGAAAAGCTGGGCTAACAGGAGATGCATCCAACCCCCCACCCTGCAGCCCTGGGCAGCTGGCAGAGGAGCAGCACCAGCTCACAGCTCCTGCAGGGGCCTCCAGGAAGGATCTGGTGGTGCTTTTCAGGACACGTGTTTTGCAGTCATTCCAGGTTATTGTTCAGGTTTTTTTCCTGGCATTTACCCTAAGGTTTCCCCAGAAGCTGGCGTTTCCCAGCACACGCCACGAACCAGCATCTGCCCAGCAACAGAGGTGATCCATCAGCATCGCTCACCCCCTGCCCTGGGGATATTGAGGTGGTAACAGGGATGCATGGCATCACCTGCACGGATCTGATGGACCCCAGGTCATCACCCACTCCCAAAACTGGCCTTCTGCCCAAGCCCTCTTCCTCCATCCCACACTGCGCCGCTCCAAAAACAACTGGACCTGACCCCTGCTGCAAACATTGGTGCAGGCAGAGCAGGAATGAGGTGACTCTAGAGAGCTTTCCCCGAGCTACAGCGCTCTGCTGTTGCACACAGCATACCCGGGCTGTTACAGAGAGCATCCCTTCCTGAGCTATTAATACACACAACACAATGGGCAGAACAATGACACAGGCGGTGGGGTTGTTCCCTGGACCCAGCCAAAGCTTTCTCTACCCTCTCCTATCTGTCCCCCTAACTCTAAAACCTCGCACCAAGGCTAAGGGGTCCAGGTCCCATCAGTCGAGCCACCTCCCAGCCTGGAAGGTAAGCAGATCGGCTAGACTCAGGGCTGAGACAACGTATGGTATTTTTAGCTCGTTTGCAAACAGCCTTCTGCAGCCCCAGGAGAGCCCATAACAAGAGAATGAAATAAAAGAAAGAGAGAGGCTATTTCTAGCAGTGTTTTTCATCAGGTCACTAGGAAAGGCTATGGAGAGCCAGGAAGGCGTCTTTGTGCCCAGGTCCTCCTGGGTCACAGGCAGTAAAACAGCCCTGCGGGTCAGCAGGACAAAGGGGACTTTGTTCGGGGCAGCCAGAGGGCATGGTGAGGCCATGGTGATTTAGGGTGGATAGGCTGGGTCCATGCATTTAGAGCGAGGTGGCCAGTGGGGCTGTCAATGAACCACTGTGATCTCCCACTGCAGACAAAACTGCACACCCTGCCTTTGGTAGGAGGACAGTCCACAGGCAGGAGAGACCAGCCAGTTAGTCCACAGGCTCGGAGACAAGCCATCTTGCAGGCAGAGTGACATGTCACAGCTCTAAATACACACAGACACCCCACTGCTCCAAGGGAAAAAGGTCCTGCTATGGGATGTCTTGTCCCTGCAAAGACGCATCCCATGAGGCTGCACCAGGATGGCACCGTCCGCCTCACAGGGTGCTCCAAAATCTCAAGATTGGATTTGACAGGTGGTCAGGCACGATCCATAAACTCTCCATACAAGGGGCAAACAAAATTGGAATCAAGTGAAAAATAAACCACATTGACACGTACTTTATCTCCGATGGTAATGAACGCTCTGGAGTCCAAGTTCCTTGGGGGCCTGCAAGAAAAGAGAGAGAGTGAGGACAAAGCCCAGCTTTATTAATCCTCTTGGCCAGAGCCAGTTTTCATGGTCCTTTGAGCACTTTCAGCTGCTTTTTTTCCCCCACTGTGCGTTGTCCTGGGTTCAAACCAGCCCCTCTGAACACTCCCAAATGCTTTAATCCTGCCAGGAATACCTCAGCCCATGCCCAGGAGGCACTCACTGCAAGCAGCCAGCGAGAACCCCAGGTGACACACGCATCAAACCGACCGGCTACGAAACCATCCCCGCTCGGGAGCCCGAGGAACCGAGATGGAGGGGGTGAGACATTTCTGTGGCAGAGCGGCTCAGCTGTCATGTTTTGACAGGCAGGTGTTGCAACAGGACAGCCACATAGCCCCGAAACGCGCGCCGAGGGAACAAAAGGTAATTCCTCACCCGTGAGTCATGTGTGTACACTCGCAGGCAGAGCTTCGGTGTCACCCTTCAGACAACACCACGCAGGCAAAAACCTTCCTTTAAGGCTTTTTTCCCCCCCCCTCATCGCTGCCCACTTCCCATTATGGGCAGCAGGGGACTTCTAGAGCCCACAGGAGTGTTTTGGCCCTCCCGCCTCCTTTCTCTGCTCTCCCCTGGATGCCCTGGGACCTTTCAAGAGCAGAGGAGATTGCCCAACTGGTTTAGCCACCCAATTCCCATCAGAGCCATAGGGGCAACCTCCGGCTTCAAGGAAATACTTCGGGCTCCCAGCGAGCACCTTGCGTTGTGCAAATATTTGCACTGCAGCTTGAAAAGCGCAGAGAAAAGGAGCTGTGGATGGCTTGCACCAGCTTTTACGGGAGCGCTCTGGGCACGCAAGCGCCCCGCAAACTCCGGCGTGATGCCTCCTCCAGGATAAAGTGAAACACCAACAGGAGCAGAGACAGACGCGGCTGTGGGGGAAGGAGGTGGCTGTTGCGAGCAGGGCTCGGTGGATGCATGCACAGCCTTAACAGGGGAGCTCCTCTGGCTCCCCCTCTGACAGATCTGCCCTATCTACCTGGGGGGTTTCGGTAGTGGTATTTCCCCTTCGGGAATTTCACTCCTCTCCTGGAGCTGGGAAGGTCTCTAGAATGGGTTTCTGGAGCTAACAAGGCTCAGCAGCAGAGGCGTAACCCAAGATGCTTTGGAAGAGTACCATGGAAGAGGAATTTAAGCCGTCTGCTCTTTGTCAAACCAAGTGCCACTACTCTGGGCTCTGCCTCACAGAATAACAAGCATCAGCCGCACAAAACAAACAGGGCAGAGAGAAATTCCAGTGTCTTGAGATAGAGTTGGGCACCAGCCCCCGACACGAAGTGGTGTGTGGCACAGCAACACAAAGCATCCATGCTAACGACACAAACTAGCCCCAACATAGAGATCAGGGGGAAGATACCCTGTCATGCTGAGCAACCCTCAACCCTCATCTCCCTCTTCCTGACATGGTCGAGCTGCTACCACCTCTTATCTCCCCCCTGCATTAAAAACCTTTCCCCTCTTCTTTTCTTGGGCGGATTTGCTCTTTCTATCATGCCTTCGTCCTTTGGCACTGGCACAGACGTGGCAGGAAGACTGAAGAAAGTCCCCCAGCAGTCCCCGAGCCTTTGCCTTTCAACCATTTCAAGTTAGGGACCTCCCAGGGAGACACACACTGTGTGTACACATGCATGCACATGTGCATATGTGTATTATTCCTTCTCATCACCTGCAAGCCAGAGCTTAAGGGAAAAAAAAAATAACTATCCTGATTCTGTAAAGTCTACAAGGGCCGTTCCTCTCGACACAGTGTTGAATTCATCTCCAGAGAACCAGAATGTAACAGAGACACTTACGTTGTGTTGGCAACGGGCTGCTTGATGGGGACACATGTTATCCTCAGCTCCCGTTTCTTCTTGCTTTTCACTGGAAGAGAAGATACATTGGTGAGCAATCGGCATTTTTACTTTACTTCCTTCAAGCATCCTCTTGCCTGCGGCCACTGGGTAGGGGAGGCAGGGCCTGGACCCCTTACACTGTGCAGCTACAGCAAGATGCCAAGAAAGTCACACTGCTCACAACCATTTGCCCAAAATTTCAGGCAAAAGCCAGAAGCACAAGTGGGTCTTAATGTCCCTGTTGAGCACTTGCCTGCAGAAATACCCAGGGGTGCACTGCCAGAGACCATTTTCCAAGTCTTGCAGCCAAGCACTGCCTTGCAGACACCCCAAAAGTGCTCTTTACCCTTCATGGCCATTATCAGTCCCCTCTCTTCAGGGATTTTAATTGCTGGCGTTCAGGAGATGGGTTAAAGCTGTGGTTTCTGCTGGGCGCTTACCCGGTTTGTGCGGCTCCAAGGATCCTTTGGAATCTGAAAGGGAGAAGGGAGACACCAGCTCAGCCTTCATGCTCCAGTAGAGCTGGGTACCAGCCCTACATCTCTCACGGTCCCACACACAGCCCAAGGAGAACAATCCCCACCGTGCTGCGGGCAGATGGAGGCAGAAGGGCTGCCAGAGTCCAGCCCAGTCAAGCCCAGCCTGGCCCGATCCCCATTTCTCCAGCCACAAGAGGTCCCCACGCCATTAGCCATGCTCCCAAAAACGCTCCCTTGTCCAGTTCCTCCTTGCCCCACAGCCCCCCAGCCCCCATCCAGGACAGCTTGGGAAGAGCTGGCCCCATTCTGCAGCGTAGGTCAGAGCTGGTAAGGAGGATGACGGCCACCAGAGCTTCAGCAAAACCATGGAGTCCCTCCCAGCAGGTGAGGGGACACCCCACAGCTGACAAAGGAAAACCAGGGTAAAACCAGACATGAGCTGACTGTAAACCAGCAAGGGCTGAGACCCCCCCTCACGAGACAAAGCATGACCCCACCAGAAATGACTAGCAAGAGGACATTCTCTCTTTCTGCTCCTCCTCAACTCCAAACAGCACTGAGATAACGTAACCTGCTGCTGCATCGAGAAATGTTGTTCAGGCAGCTCCAGAGCAGGTCAAACACTCACAGATGAAACTACAGGGACAAGAGGTAACCAGAACAGGGGGCCAGAGGGCAGCAATGGGCAGGGGAGAGCTGCACAGGGCAGAGAATCATAGAGTGGTTGGAGTTGGAAGCGACCTTAAAGATCATCATGTTCCAACCCCCCTGCCATGGGACACCTCCCACCACACCAGGTTGCTCCAAGCTCCATCCAGCCTGGCCTTGAACCCCTCCAGGGATGGGGCAGCCACAGCTTCTCTGGGCAACCTGTTCCTGTGTCTCACCACCCTCACAGCAAAGAACTTCTTCCTAATCAAGATCTCCCCTCTTGCCATTTAAAGCCATTACCTCTTGTCCTGTCACTGCAATCAAGGGCCAGCTCCCTACGGTGCCACAGTCCCCAGGCTGCTCACCAGCCATTTCTCCATCAGTCAACAGCTCAACCCCAGCTGGTTGGGAAAACAGGATGGGGGCTAAAGTGCTACAGCTGAGAGCATCGAGGTCCTGATCCCCTCCAAGAGACAAGGCAGCAGCAACCAGCAATGCTGGTTAAAGGTGCTTCTGGCTGCACAGACCTGGGAGATGCATGACAGAGCAGGAACAGCAAGGTGTGCTCCGGGCACAGGGCTGGGAATGGGCTCGGCGTGGCCTTGGACAGCCCTTCTAAACAGCTCCTACTTGCCTGGCTCCCGGGAACAGGCGTGTGGACAAAGTCCAGCACTCCAAAGGCTGCCAGGAAAGGGAGGGGAAAGGCGAGGAGCTGGGTTCTCAGCAGGAGACGCTGCACCATGCGAGAGCTCCCACAGCAGCAAGGCAAAACGAGACACATCCAGCACGTTCCCAGCACAGACAGCCCCCGTTCCCCATCCCTCTCCTCCACCAGTACTCTCCCCAAATATCTCAGCTAAGACAGGTGCCCAAAAGCCCCTTGTCCAGCCCTGTCCTTCTCCAGGCACAAACCTCACCAAGGCTGCAGGGGAAAGCTGATCTGCAAGATACTGCAAGGTCCCAAAGGCATCCCTCCCTGGCTGAGGGACTCAGCACAGATTCAGTCCATATCCTCATCTTATCTGCCACCTTTCCTGCATCAAAGCCGGCCCAAGAGGTCTGGGACCAGCACAGTTCCCATGAGCTACGGAGCAATGTGAACTTCCAGCTCCATAAAACCAGCCAGCAAGCCACCCCATCCCAAACCAATCCCGCTTGGCTGGAAACCACCTCTGGAGACCTGACCATGTCACAGCCATCACAGCTTCTAATCTGTGAGCCTGCAAAGCTTCCCTTCACCCACCCAGCAGGGCTGGAAGGGGGGGGGGACTACCAACAGCCCAGCATGGCCACCGATGACACTTTGCAAAATCATAACATTTTTCAAAAAATACCTGATTGAGCAATGACAAGAGCAAACACAGAACGGAGCCAAAGGAAAGACGGTGTTCACTGCTTCAGAAATGCCTTCAGCCTCTTGCTACTCAGCGTGGGGGTCTGACCACAGAACATAAGAACTGATGTCCCCAGGGTTCTTCTGCACCCAGGTGAGTTGGGGACCTCGCCATGGCCACACATCCCATCCCATCCCATCCCATTCCAGGGGATGGATTTAGTTGGCTGCCAACTCGCAGTCTTGGGCCAAGGGGTTCTCCCCCATGACCCACTCCAAAACACAGACAGCAGTTCGCACACAGCTCCCCCCACACACACCCAGGGAAGTTACCAGCCAGATCTCTACTCGAAGCCCTGAAATTACTCCCATCCTGGCTGGTATTTTGCTTCATCTGTTTGCTCTCCCTCTCCCCGATTGCCATAGTAATCCTGCCGCCGGCACAAAGCGCCTTCTGTGGCGGCGCCGGCCGCAGGAGGGTGACTCAGGCAGCGGGAGCAGGGTCCACAGGCTCCCTGAGTCAGGCTGCAGCATCAGCCCTTCCTGAGCCCTGGCTGCAAAAGCCAAGCTGGAGGGAGCCGGGAGCACCCAGCCCAGGGTCAGGAATCAATGTGGAGCATTGTTTGGTGGAACCCAAGCTCGCAGGCAGCAGGATTTGCAAGCACAGGTTAGAGGGACACCAAAGGATTGGAGATTCCCCACTGCAACCCCCTATACCATACAGGAGAGTCATTTAACATCCCTGTGCATGGGTCATCCCCCACAAACTCTACTATTATGGGGATCCTGCACATCAGTCTGCTTCCCCGTACCCACAAGCTGCTGCCCAGCATCGTACTGCCAGGAACAGTGACAACCCCCTTCCCACCCTGTCACAGCTTAGCCCCAAAATGCATTTTCTCGCTCCAACCTGATAAAGCACCGATTAAACTGGAGGTATTCTGCCACTGCTCCCAGGCTCTGGCTGGGCCCCCTACACGGGTGGAAAACCCAGCTCAGCCCATGCCTGCAGGAATAAAATCTGCTCTGCAGCCAGGAGAGCAGAGGCGGAGATTGGATTCGCTTGTTAATGGCTCTCCCAAAATTTACCACGAGCTTTCCAGCACCCTGCAGGCTGGCCCAAACTCCTGCTTCTTGCTGCAAGCTTCTCCCACTGCTCGCGGCAGCAGCACGGGTCCAGCTGGGCAGAGAATGAGTGGGCAGGCACTGCTTCTCCTCAAGCACAGCCAGGAAAAAAGGGG
>VZRU01012639.1:12743-29085 GCA_013398155.1 Pedionomus torquatus | reverse complement strand
TAAAAAAAAAAAAAAAAAAAGCCTAGCTCTGTCTTCTTTGGACCCTCCCTTCAGCTTTTTTGTACACATTGATGAGATCCTTCCTGAGCATTCACTTCTCAAGCTAAACACCCCAGTTCTCTCAGCCTTTACTCACATGAGAGATGGTCCAGCCCCTTCTCCATGTTATTGCTGAGTAGAGGGGATGGACAACCTCACTTGGCCGCTGGCAACAGCTTTTTGAACACAGTCCAGGGTATCATCAGCCTTGTTTATCATAAAGGCACATTACTTGCTCATGTTCAACATGATGCCCATCAGGATAGACCACCAGGGTCTTCTCTGCAAAGCTGTTTTCAGCCAGTCATCCATTGGCATTTACTGGTGCATGGGGATATTCATCCCCAGATACAAAATAAACTACCATTTCTATGAAATCAGCATATCACAGAAATACTTGATATGTCTTGGAGCATTAATCTAATAGAAGCAAAGTCTGTTCCATTGTTTAAAAATTCTAGACTTCAAATGGACCTACATGTTACATATTGATGATTCAGGTTAAGACTGATTTAGAATAATATTTTATTTGCTTTATGAACTTTCTGAAGACCTAATACAGTTAAATTCTCTATTGTTACAAATCCATTGTTCCATTTTAAACTACTTCTCTGTATATTGTTATTTATTTCAACACTGAACAACAGACTTGTCACTACTTTCCAACATCTGGATTATATAAGAATGATATTAATTTGTTTTATCTTTAACTGAAATGCACTGATATCTCCAGACTTTGTTTTATATTTCCTTGGTAATTATTGTTTCCAGCATTTTTCTGTCACATATTTGTCTTCAAAATATTTGTCACTAAGTTCATTCACTGTTCTGCTGCTTTTTGAATATGCTTTTTATACATGATGTATTATGCTTATATTCCCTCATTTTGGAATTTTAGCTTACCATGTTTATATTACATCAAGTTTGAGTTTGAATGTTTTGTTTGATCTTGGTTTCATAGGTAAACAGCCAAAAAGACATTCCTAGGCAGATTTGCAGATATGCACTCATTTTAGTCATTCTTCAATTTTTATTGCAATGACTGTCAATATGATTGAAATTTGTTATCTGTAACTGCTGTATGTACTTGAGCACTTCCTGATAGGTTCTGTCAGTTCTGAAACAGTTCCCATAGTTCCTTTTGATTAGTTTTAACCAACCTTTGATTTCAATCCAACTGTCTAGGCTTTGGTACTTGCTCCCTATTGGAATAGGTTGATTGCAAAAAACTGAACATGAGTTCCTAGTGACTTCAGTTTTATTCCTTAGTCAGCACCATAAAATACCTAGAAAATAAGATCATGAAAAATGTAAGTATCTCACTGAAATGAAGTGTGTATTAAGATATTTGTTTATGCATAATTTCCTGTCTTTTTTTTTTTTTTTTCCTGCTTTCTCTCTTAGTATTCACACTGAGAATTCATTCTTTTTCTCTCAACCATTGCTTCTCATTAGCAGTTGTAGTTATAAATCAAAAAAGGTATGGACAGTACTGCATGTACTTTGGAGTCAGGGAGCAGGATATAGATTACATACAAAACCTGCTAACTACTTACTTAAAGCAGATTTGTTCCTTTGAGGATTTAATAGTTGCCTGTTTAGCAGCTCAAGTAATAGAAACTTCTTCCAAGATACTAGTAATCTAAATGGGGGCAGCAAAACGGGATGTACATTTCTAGATGTGAAATAATGGATGCCAAGGAAAGTAAGTAGCTCCCTTGATCTACTTACTAGCTATGTTTTGATCAGATTGCCTGAGTACTGACTGGTTGATGAAACACTTTGCTGAAAAGGCCCAGGAGATACCAGTGGGCAGCAATGTGGAGGGTTTGTCCTTGTACCATTGCAGGGCTTAGTCCGTACCTGACATATATCTTCTCTCGGTTTTTCCTTTTGGCCCATTCCTCTGTGTCATCCATGGCTCCCTGAAAGGAACCTTGTTGTCACATATATCAACCACAGGTTTGGTGTCATCCACAAACTTTGTGAGGGCACAAATTTAATGGGGTGAGTTCAAGACATTCCTCAGAGAAATCCCTTTAACTGATCTCCATGTAGAGTATGACTCAGCAACCATTACCCTCTGTGTTTGAAAAACCCTGTCCAGCTGTCCAGACCGTAGAGCTCCACACTGAATATAAGGACATTGTGACAGATAAAAAGGTAGAAAATATCCTTGTAAAAAGGTTGCAATGTAGGAAACCCTCACTGCTCACCTGTTATCCACAGATCTAGTCATTTTACTGCAGAAGGCAGTCCTGCCAGTCAGGCACGATTTTCCCTTAGAAATCAGTTCTGGCTATCCCCAAATATTCCCAATGTTTGGGTTGTGGTTTTTTTTCTTTTTTTTTTCATGCATGAGGCCAGAAATTTCTTCTAGGAAAATCCATTTCATAGTATCCCTAAAGATTAAAGCAACACTTTAATTTACTGAAGAATTTTTACATTTCTGAAGAGGTGTACCTCAGTTGCCTTTTTAAAATCACCTCCACAGCCTTTCAAAAATGACAAAAATCAGCCCATCAGTAACCTAAGACAGTGCTCTCACCAAAAAATAAATGAAATTTTGGTTTTGTTTTGGTTTAATCACAGCTGGCAACTAAGCACCACACAGCTGCCCACTCACTACTCACAGTGGGATGGGGAAGGGAATTAGAAGAGTAAAAGTGGAAAAACTCATGGGTTGAGATAAAGATCATTGAATAGGCAAAACAAAAGACACACACACAAGCAAAGAAAAAGAAGGAATTAACTCAGCACTTCCAATCAACAGACAGGTGTTTAGTCATCTCCAGGAATTCATTTACTTGGAAAGACTAATTCCATAACTAGGAATTTGTCCCTTATTCCATCTTCCTCCTCCAGCTTTGTATGCTGAGCATGATGGCATATGGCATGGAATATCCCTTTGGTCACTTGGAGTCAGCTGTCCCAGCTGTGTCCTCTTCCAACTTCTTGTGCACCCCAGCCTCCTCGCTGGTGGGGTAGTATGAGGGGCAGAAAAGGCCTTGACTCTCTGTAAGCACTGCTCAGCAGTATCAGAAACATCCCTGTATTATCAACACAAAAGGTTTTTAGCACAAATCCAAGTCGTAGCCCTGTATTAGTTACTATGTATCCAAGCGAAGACCAAGACAGTTTTCTGTATAGAATTGCTCATTTTGAGTAAGGTAATTTTAAAGTTACTTTGGCCTCACATATAAACAGGATATGCTAACATAGGACTATAGGGCTAAGCATATAATTAATTTCTTACATAAGAAATAAAATCAAGGGGGAAAAAATTAAAAAAAAAAGTGTTATTTTTTTCACCTTCTCCCCCACCCAGCCTTGTTGGAAGTGTAGAGGAGAAAGATCTGTACAGAAATGTTCTGCTTTTTTGATATAATTCAGTAAAACCAGGCTTCAAGAAGTTCAAAGAGAAATTGGTTTCTATGCACAGATTTGCAGAAGTACTGATGTAGTTTTCATTTAATATCCTTATCTGAGCATATTCTTTCAAATCAGGTACAATCACTTTTCTGTCCTCAGGTAAACTTTTACTGGCAGCTTGTTCAGAACAATTAACACTATTACTAATAATATAAAACTGCTGATTTTAATTCCTGTCTAGGAGACAGGTTCCATTTCATTCTCCTAAAAAAAATACAATTTTATGGATGAAATACATCATACTAATATTTAAACCAACCCAAAGCTTTTGCATAAACAAATATTATTTATTTCCTTGAGTATCCTTAACCCTACAGATTCCCATCAATAAACCTGAAATTCAGGATTTAGGAGATTTTTTTGTTGTTGTTTATTAAGCTTCTCCTGAAATATTGTCTTTTATTTTAAAATATGCTGTATCTCTAAACACATCACAGCCTACACTGATAATAGTTTATAAATAAACATTGGTATTCATTTGCATTTTAGCCCTCATTATTCTGTTCATGAACCTGATGATAATTTCTACATTGTCTTTTTTAATTGCTTTCCAAGTTCATGGCTCTTGTTCTACATAATAATCTTACATTTACATTGAATCCTTTATCCTGAAAGATACCAAAGCCCTTCAAAAACTGTGAGCTGAATTCTGTCTCAGTTTTATCCAAACACCCACCAGCTGCAAAGAAATGGAAAATCTCTGAGGAGATAATTTGGTTACTTGAATGAAAGAAAATTGATTGATTCAGCAGAAAATACAGAACTAGTTCAAACTGGTAAGAAGTAGCTTCCTGCAATTTAATTTGTTTTTCTTCTGGGATTGCTCATTTTTTCATAAACAGGTTTCCCTAGTCATCTGGAAGTTTGTATTAAAATGTAAAGGCCGTACTTATCAAAGACTGATTTGTGTTCTACTTTTACACTAGTTTTCATTGAATTGCTTTATCTCTGTGCTTAAGTCATGTTTTGTGGGTTTTGTTGTGTTTTATTTTCTCAAAGAGTTTTTCTTAAGTTGATAAGTAAGAAAATAATGCCAATGTTCCAGGTATTCTCGAATCTACCATGTTCAAGGTGGAGCCATCATATTAGCTATCATATTACAAGTTTCTCCCTGATTAGAGCATTCTAGTAGCTTTCATCAAAAATATTCTTGTGCCCTCCAACAGTATTTTATGCTTTAAGTCTCTGTTTCCAAAACCCAATATACTGTGTAGCCCAAGAATGTACATGAAAATCAAGATTTGATTACCATCCAAATTACAGATTCCAAACACTGCTTTTAATAATCAAGTAAAAGAAAAAGTAAAAATATTAAAGAAATTGTCAATTTATGGATAGTATGGAGTCTAGTGAGTAAAGTAAATCAGGTGTGTATTAACTTGGGATTTTCAGGATAAGATTTCTTATTTTTTTAAGGTTGTTTTAGTTTATAATAGTTTTATCAAGGGCTTCTTCAAAAGCTTTATTTCTTCCTCTGTCTTTGAAACAAACAAGCACTCCTTGTATAGATATATGTGGGATAACACTCCAGACTAGGTAAGTCTTGAAGATTGTCAAATAGAGGCATGTTTAGAAAAGTGATGATCAAAAATGAATGTCAAATGGTATTTCTAAAAGAAAAACTTATTTTTCACCAAATATTTTTCACCAAAGCTTTGCTCTGATTCTAGACTACTGTTTTCCCACACTTACAGATCTAACCATCTAATAAAATTTTTTAAAAAACTTTATAATGTATACATTACTTTGTTCTGCTTCTTAAAATGTTCTGGTGGCCTCTATTCTTGATGTATCAGGGCTTTCTTTAACCAGTCACACCTAGTGCCCTGATTTTTAGGCTTTTCCCTACTTTTGTTCAGCAAGAATTCAGTTACAAATTTTCTGAACATTTTTAAAGACTGTGTTGTACAAAATATTCTGAGAACTTGTCTGGCTTAATAACAGAAGATTACAGGCCTCAGAAAACAGTGCAATCTTTAGGTGAGCAATGGCAAGGCAAAACTTTTTATCCACCAAAGACTCTGTATAACTGGGGTGGCAGGGGAGGACCTTTTATCTTAATGTAGAAGTTCAAAGAGAAGCAGTGATTTAACTTCTTACTCTGTTAATGGTAATCCTTCTTTGGGCTCCTCTTCTGATATGTGGGATCTCTGCTTTTCCTTGATCTTTGAAAGAACTTAGAGCAAAATTTTTGCTTGCCTGCACGAACATACCTCCCACACACATACACACCCAAGTATTGCAGAATCATGTCCACAAAACAGGAATAAAAAGAAAAATCCCAAGACCAAGATACTCATTCAAGTTTTGCTACAAAAGTGACTGGAAAGGTTATTAATAACTATGCTCATAAGTGAGTACAAATATGAACATAACTTCCAGATATTGTCAAGATGGCTCAACATATCCCTTGCCTCTGAGTTTGTGTGTCTTCCCTCAGATATATTGATTTTAATTCTAGAAGACCAAGAAGACCATTCACTTCAATTCTTTTCTTTGCAAGAGAGACACATAAATCCCAACAACTTTCATTTAATTTCATTACCCATGTATGGGTTATGAATGTATACTCTGAAAGTAGGAAAATAATTTTTTTTTCAATAGACAAATTGGCATTTGTATTACTGACTAAATGTCATACTCATCTCTAAATAGTTCTTTGATTTTTACAGGAAGGATTCTTATAACTTTTTCACATGATAAATAATCCAATACTTGAATGTGCAGCTGCTGGTCATCTGGGCTATCTTGTTTCTGATGCTCAAGAGAGCACTACCACAGACCTTCAGCTCTGTAAAACCTTAAGGGGCCACACATGCCAAAAAGAGAAAAAGTAATTGCAATTCATATGAGACTGTGAAGTGTTAGTAGAAAAGGTCACAACATTTATGTCATTTATTCCTCAGTAACTGAAATCTGGAAGGTGAATTCATACCCTAGAAAAATAAGAGAAGGATAGGCGAGGTCATGGTCACTAGAGGAGGATCTTAGAGGCACAGAATGCAAGAATTTGAAGCAATACAATTGTTCTCCACTATCACTGGAGAGGTCTTCAAAAACCTCTGAGACAACCAAAAGTCAGCTCAGATACAGATGTCCAACAGACTCATTAATTTATTGTACAATGGCTCAGTCAAAATAATTTTCTGTTAGGGCAGTCCACCATGCATGTTTGTGCTAGGGCAAATGGCTGATTGAAATTGTGTATGAAACAGAGAGAATCTTCCACTGTATTTCACCCACCTATTGTGATGATAAATGCCTTTATAGATCTTCCTTTTTTCTCACTCACCTTGTCAGTAGCTTCTTCCACTTCATTCTTGGATACATCGAAACAAAAAGGCTAGAGAGGATTTACTTGACAGTTTTCAACTCTGGCTGCTAGTTACTTCCCCTGGATGGAAACCCACAACACTTGAGGGGCCTGGAGTTTCGTGAGTGCCAGATTTGAGAAAGCATGCAGCCTGCGCTTCAATAAACTTCTTCACAGATTACATTTCAGGCAACTGAGTTACGTACAGTTGAAATAGACTGGGAATACATGTAAAGCTTTCACCTTTTGTAATGGGAAATTAATTGGATTGTTTTTAATGNTAGCAAAAATTATCAAGTTTATCCTAATTATTTATTTATTTTTGCTGTTGCAGATTGCCAGCAATTTGGATCTAAAAGACTTTAGAGCATCTGCTTTCTGAAAGATTTGTCTTACATTTGCTTTTCTGCAGAAGTGTTAATAACGTCTACAAGAAATCCTACAAAGGATAAGGCGATACAAAGGCTTGCCCCACTGTAATATCAGGGTTCCTAATAGGTTTGCCTAAGGCCTTCTTTTACCCAGGTTGAATGACCTTTGGACCCACAGCTTCCCTTCACAGGGCATGAGCTGTGGCCCCCAGCTAAGCTTCCCTGAATTCAGCCATACTGAATGATGTCTTTCTTGCACGGGGTAGCCCAAAATTACATATAGGATACCACCTATGGTCTAATAAGTCCTGAACAAAAGGGGATAATTCCCTCGCTAAGTTGGTTGTGCCCCTTTTCATACGTCGGAGAATGCTGTTGACTACCTTTATGACCGGGCTTATACTGCTTGCTGTTCACCATTTCCTACAAGCCTGCTACAGAAGAGCTGTTTGTCAGGCAGTCCCTAGTCTGGATTGTTGCAAAAGGGTTTTATTTCTTTGTGTGGTATGAGTGTGTATTTATCTTTATTAGATATCACTAACTTCCTGTAAGTCCATTCCTCCAGTTTGTCCAGGTCCTCCTGGATAGCAGCCCTGCCCTCAAGCTTCCTGTCTGGTATCTGCTGAACACCTTATGCACAAGCTTTCCGTAAATTCTCAGGTCATTGAGCAAGACCTTAGACGGGACCAGTCTCTATGTTATCCCATATGTTACCAGCATCCAGGTAGATCACAACTCATTATCCACTACCTGCTGAGTCTAAATAGATAAAGAGCTTTGTACCCACCTGTATTATCCTAACTTGGATATAAGAATAATGTGAAAGACAGTGTCAAAAGCTTTGCTAAAGCTGGAGTAAATTACATCAATTTCTCTTCTGCTGATCAAAAATCTAGTTAGGAAGGCAATCCACCAATCAAGCATGATCTACCATTGATAAATTTATGCTGGCTATTTGACTGTTCCTAGTCACCTTCTCCTTCACAGACATGAAAATGTGTTTTAATAAGACCTGCTCTATGATTATCCCTGATATTGAAGTTGGTTAATGAGTCTGTATTTCCTCAGATTGTTATTTTGTTGCTTTTTATAAAGACTGTAATTTTCGTTTTCCTCCAATCACCACCAACCTCTTCCAATTTTCACAATTTAGAAAGATGTTAAAGAGCATCCGTCTGAGTACATTAGCCAGTTCTCTCAGCATCCTTGGATGTAGCCTGTCTTGTACCATGGGTGTACAATGGATCAAGTTCTTCCAATTAATCCCTGACTTTGTCTGCATCCACTTTATTCTCCTCGAATAATCCTTGCTGCTAAGAGTGAGGCTACGAAGGCCCTTAATGTCTGTAAGAAAATCTGTCGTTTACTGCATAATACCTGTTTTAATTTGGAAAACAACATATCAGCAGTAGGTCATAGAAAGCAGACATCTAAGACTTGTAAATTAACAGATATCAGGTAAAGATTTTATGCATACAATTATTTTAAAAAGCCATTAGTCACTAGAGTCAATGAAGAAATGAATTGATTTATCAGTTTTCCATCTTCTGATGACCAGTTTCTGTACCTCCAGAAACTACCATTCTGGACACAAATCAGCCTTGGTGGAGTCACCTGCAAATTTAGCTATTTGTTCTATAACCTTTTTCATTATAACCAAAACCTGGGCATAAATGCATATTTATTTAGCCCATATTCTAAAGTAAGCGTGCACATACCTTCTTGTGTAAATTTTTGTATTCCTTTTCATAATTTCTTTGTTACTCTATGTTATTTACTTATGAGCCATAGGCTTCCTTATTTTAATTTATTGAACATTGAAAGAGTTTTGTTAGTGCTAGAACTGCAGGATAAGGTCCTGTTTTTTAACAAAACTCCCTTACAAATTATCTCTCCCTGTAGTTCTCACATAGCTGCTAGCACTGCTGGTTCTGTGGCTTTCTTTACAAATGAAGACCAACTCTTTCTTCCATTGAAACCATTAGGAAAATTCCTCCTGGCTTCAGTGGGTATAGATTTCAACTCTTACATCTCAGCTGTCAAGTAATACCTAGCACCTATAGTGATAAACACTTATTGTTTATTTGTTAACCTTGACATTATAAGTAGGTTAATAATGTCAATGAAAAATTTTATGACCATTTAAGTTGATGATGCCATCACATTACTTCGCTCTGTAACTGGCTGAAAAATTCTATTCTTCTTTCTTATACTTTTGCCACAGATTAGGTGTTCCAGGGTTCTGAAATTAGCTTACTGAAGATTAATGTTTCACTTTGAAATTCTAGCAGTGTCATGCAGGTGAAAAACATGGTTCCAGGAAATGTTTTATCCTTGGATAATCAGAATTATTTTTGTGGCTGTACCTAACATATTATGGCCACATAGTCCTAAGTATCATAACATTTTCAGCATATTCATCACCAAGTGAAATCAGTGAAATATTTGTTAAATTGCAATCTGATTAATGAAATCTGCATCTCACAAGTGTTTGCTGTCAAGCCCAAAGCACTTTAGGGGTGACACACTGGCCATCACACAAAATCTCATTCTGTGCCTGAGTTTTATAATATTAGCACTCAATAAGTAACGAGGTGCTGAACATCTGCTAAGGTGATGACTGGCTAGGTGGAGACCAGTGAATGTTGTTTATCTTGACTTTAGCAAAGCTTTCAACACTGTTTTCCAGAATATCCTTGTAGACACACTGATGAAATCTATGCTAAATAAATGGACAGTGACTGGATTGAAAATTAAACTGCTGGGTAAATAGCGTTTTGATCCAGCACAAAGTCCAGCTGGAGGCCATTCATTACTGATGTACCCCAGAGGCTAATACTGAGTCCAAAATTACTTGGGCTGTGGAGAGAAGGGACCCTTGGCAAGACTGCATAGCATGCAAAACTGAGAGAACTGACTGATACTCCATGGCTGCGCTGCCATTCAGAGGATTCTGGACAGATTGATGTCAATTTTCACTGGTGCCAAGTGACAGGACAGGAGGAAGTGGGCATAAACTTGAACATAAAAAAATTCCATCTAAACATGAGGAGGAACTTTTTTACTTTGAGGGTGGCAGAGCACTGAAAGAGGCTGCCTGGAGACGTGGTGAAATCTCTGGAGACATTCAAAACCTGCCTGGACACGTTCCTCTGCAACCTACATTAGGTGGGCCTGCTTCAGCAGGGGTATTGGACCAGATGCTCTTTAGAGGTCCCTTCCAATCCCATATAATTCTGTGATTCAGTGATTAAATGGTTGGGAAAAATCTCATGAAGTTCAGTAAAGAGGAGAGGAGATTGGAAAGGAAGGGAGGGGAAGAGAGGGGAGAGAGAAGTGAAATGGACTTATTCCAGCAAAGGAAAACAAAGATGATTAAGGGACTGGAGTATCTGTCATATCAGGAGAGCTTGAGAGATCTGGGAGTGTACAGTCTGGAGAAGAGAACAGTCAGGAGGACTTCATTCATGTTGATTAAGACCTGACTAGGGGCAAGGGTGAACAGACAGGATGGAAACAAAATTATCTTGGTGGTGCCCAAGTGATAGGACAAGAGGTAATGGGGGAAATTTGACGTACAAAAAATCAACCAGTGTGCCACATTTGGCATAGGCAACATTTCTAGTGCACAGGAAGGTATAAATTAAGCCAAGGTATATAGAATGATGCACAGACTAAAGGCAGCTAGTTCCAATACAATTACACTGTTTTCCTTATTCTAAAGATGAAGTCAAACCATATAATTATGCAGATTTTATCTAACACAAACCCAGGAATGCTCCTTAGTGTACCTTTATATAGTGACAGCAATGAGCCTAGTACATGTAGTGTTTTAATATCCTGTTAGACATTTTCCTTTCAAGGAATCACAGAATCACAGAATGGTATGGGAATGGAAGGGACCTCTGGAGGTCATCTAGTCCAGCCCCCCTGCCAAAGCATGTCCACCTAGAGCAGGTTGCACATGCTACTTTTTTAACTGTAGGATGCAGTGTTCAGCCAGAGCTTATATAACTGACTACTTAGATTGGTTTTTTTACTGTCCTTTCAAAACATCAATATAGCACTAAAAGACTGAACACTGTTCACACATTCTCTCTGATTTTCACTATTTTCTGGAGAAAAATCTACTGCTTCAAATAGATGATCTCAGTTTATTCTGTTTCCATCCCCTCTGCACACACACTGAAGACTCACAGGCATACTTATCACTCGTGAAAAACTTTAATACATATTAAGAAAGATACTTGAATGGTGACATGTGACATAAGGAGAAATGTTAGACCTCAGGACTTTTGCAAAGAGTGTGTAGAACCGTTATGGTCTCCCTGGAACAGAAAGTTTGCTATGACCACAAATGATATGGCACATATATGAAGTAGAAGGTAGAATATTGTTATATGCCTATAATGCACGCATCTTATAGCTCTCAAGACTAGAGCTGAAAAAAAAAATAAAAACCATCATATTCAGGAGATACAAGACATGAACATAAATTGCAAGGTCAAAAATCTTTCTCAACAATGGAAACATGAAAAATATTCACAATTTATCAGTCACTAACCTATGCCTCTCAAAGGAGCTTTTATATTAAATATTATGTTCCACTGTGTTCCAAACCAGCTTTTTTAATACTATTCTCACAGTTATCTGTTCTACAAACACACAATGTAATTAGCATTTTTTACATAGGACCAGGATAATTAACAGCATCAGGCCTCAAACAAAGCTGAACTGATCACAGTAGGTAGATTAAATTATTCCATATTTTGATATTGTTAAGAAAATGACACTCCTTAGGAAGCTATTGTATGAGGTTTTTCTGATTCTAGGCATTCTCCCTGTCATTAGGATGTCTTCAGTTTTGCCATCTGTGTGATGATAACCTTCTGCTGACAGTTACAGTCCAGAACAATAATGTTTCAAGTAGCTATCAACAATGGTAGCAGCAAGCACTGTACTCCATTTGATTTCTTAGGCATGTTAAGGAATAGATTTGCATTGAAGGAAAAGTTTCAATCAAGGAAGAAGGATTTTGACAAAGAAGTTATATATTTCTGCATAGCAATTTTAAAAGAAAGTATCAAGACCCAAATCTAAATTTCCAAATTCACTTTAGTTGAGACTTTAATGATCTGGTGCAGTTTCTATTAGAAAGAGCTGGAAAGTATTTTCCACCCTTGAAAATCTTAACAAAAAAAAACCCCAAATTTACTTACAAGACATAATGTCAGACTGCAAATGAGTCTAAAAATTTCAGCTTTGAACAGAGATGGGAAAAAACATTTCATTTTTATCTGTGCAAAACCAATATGCTTTTCCCTGAAATCTTGAGTTGTTGAACAACTGTTTTTACCATAATTTTATATCTAATATATAATGATCACAATTTGAAAACACTGTCTTTCAAAATTAAACTTTCTTAAAGCCCTTTCAAGTTTGCAAATGTTTGCTTGAAGTATTTCCAGTGCCAGTAAACATGGCCATGTGGAAATTGCTCAGGTTCTTCCTTTCTTTCCGGCTTCCCCAGTCCCTCCCTTGAAAGATATCTCCTTGAAAGAAAGATCTACGCACTGACTGCTGTCATGCACTGAGATTATATACCTTTCACTGTACCTATGGGAATTCACTGGGTAAGTTAAAAAAAACAAACAAACCAGTCCCGCACCCCCGAATTATGTATTATGCTACCTCAAAACTAAGCATTCCATGTTGCTAAAAAGCTTGGAGAAGTAAAGGAAATCAATGGCCATTTAAAAAGGAAGCAATTGTAGTATTTCAGTAGTGCTTAAACAGGGTGAGATTGTATCTGACCTCCACTTGTCTATGTCGTCTATAAAGACTGGATCATAGAACTCATAAAAAAAAAAAAAAAAACAAAACAATTTCTGCGCTCTGTGAAGGACTGTTTCTGCAGGCTCTTCATTTCTGGTTTTGTTTAGACAAGTGAAATGTCAGAGACAAATGATGCGTATACAATTCATATGAGCATACAAATATAGCATCATATAGCATCTTCTTTTCGGGCAAACTTTTATTTATTTATTTACATTGCTGTGGGCTGGAGGGGTGACTAAGGAGGTGGAAGAACTGTTTTACTAGCATAGAACTGTCAAACCATGAGAAGTAAACTGCAGTCAAACTGTTAAGACAATAAATTCCCTAAATCCTTCCCTTAAAGTGCTGAAAATCTAAAAAGAAAAACAAGAGCGCTAGGATGATCTGAAGTTCATTTTTCAGCTGTATAGTCCAGAAGCAAATAACTTGAAAGCAAAATAAAATAGAAACTTGTGCATAACTGAAAATGCATCTGATTCAACATGATAAGAGCACCATGGACCCACAGGTCAATCTCACCAGCTGCCCCATGTACTGGCAGTAGCTCAGATATGAAAACTATGCACAGTGTACCTGGTAGCAAGTCTACAAGTCTTAATAAATACCCACAGCCCAGCTCAGCCTCTCTTTCAAAACTACATGAAATTAGACTGAAAATTTTCATGCACAAATTTTATGCTTTGAGCTTTCTGGTCTGTTTGGATGGGCAACATTAATCACTGAAAAATCTGCTTGCCAATAGTGAATTGTGCACTTTCTTAGCCTGTATAATGTTGTTTTCTGTTTTATTCTCTTTTGTTAGGATTTTAGGTAACTGGCAAAAACATTTTAAAACAGCAGCTGTGGGGAGCAACAGAACCAAAAAGTTCCTAATTCATCTGGTTATCAAAATAAGCAACAGAATGTCTATGAAACAAATCAACAAATTCCTATGATATAATTTGACATGACTTAGTTGAACAGAAGTGGTAATGCACTAGCACAGGAGCAATTGCATTCCTCTTTTAAGTATATTGTAGTAGTTTGCAATAATAGCAAATGTAATTCCAGTATTATTCCGTTGATTTCTTCTTTTGGTTGGGGTAATCCCTAAGGGCACTTTATACTTCTTGATACAAGAGAATGAAAGAAAAATAGCAGAAAGTGTTTTTATCAGGCATGTCTTTTTTGCAAGTGATATAAAACTGCAAACTTCCCTCTATCTTCAGGGAAGAGTTGCACGACTATATTAAGTGTTTAAGTTTTGCAGACGTGTTTAGAATGGGATCTTTTATTTAAAATACCCTTGAAGTCTCAATTTTCTACACTACACCTTTGATATACATCAGACTTTGGAGATATAAATGCCTTTCTACTGAAAAGAATAGTGAGACCACCTTATACCAAAAGAACATGCCAAACACTTCTCATTGAGCTTGGAAGACTGAAAAGTCACTAAGTATGTGAAGAAAACACATTTTATCTTGTATGACCATTACCAAAAAACCTCCTCTATGATAAACCTCCTCTATTCTATAATAACTGTTCATATATTCAGTCAAGATGTGGTGAAATCAAAACCTAAGTTATATTTACAGATTTTGTTCACAAAAGCATTTTCTTTTAAATTCTTTAATTACTTTACTGGTGATTTGATCCATGATCATAGAGCTATTTGCCTGCCATCTCTTCCTTTTCTTGCAGTATTTTCTGATTATGTATTTTCGAGCAATCATGCACTAGACATGAACAATACAGGTGTCTTCCTATTGTTTTAGTATTCTGTGTATTTCAGCTGATGAAAACCACTCCTTGGAGTCCTCCAGTTCACATACTTGGTAGTACAACTCAAAAAATGAATACTGCAAATTTCCAATAAAAAATATGCAACTAAGCTCAAGATTTCACATAAATATAAAATATACTATTTTACTGCAGTAATACACAGTCAAAATCAAATAAGAGAATATAATGTTTTTCCTTTGGAATTCTATGGTGTGGCAGTGGCAATACTGCCAAATATTGCCAAATATCGCCAATATTGCCAAATACTGCCAATATTGCCAAATATTGCTAAACCTGAAGTTTTTTAAAAAGCAACAAACCTGCAGCATTCCCAAAGGCATAAGGGCTTATTCAGTTTATAGGCTTTTCAAAAGCACTGCCTGCATAGTTTTTCTGTGACCATAGCCTTACAAAACTCTTCCTATCAGAGAAGTATTATCATTTGCTTCCAGACAAGAAACTGAATCATGGCAATCATTAAAGGACATGTCTACATTTGTAAGTAATACAGTGTGATAGGAATGAGTTTGTAGACCAGAACAGCTGGGTACAACTATTTGATATTGACACCAAGTGAATTCCTGGAACCATTGCTTGGTGAAGAAAATGATCTCGAATGACTCTAGTACAATATTTAAATTTCAAAACCAATTGAATTCAGTGGTTTTGAGACAAGTCTGGTGAATTATATTCCTGAGGAATGTTTCCAACTTTTTATTTAATACACTTGCTCCAGCTTCCTGTTAGATGACCCATTGAGTACAACTTTGGTGCCTGGAAGCATCATGGAACAGACCATCCTGAGTACCACTATGCAATACCATAGTACAAACCTCATCTCCTTCTGTGACAAAGTGCCTTGCCTGGTGGATGAGGGAAAGGCTGTAGGTGTTGTTCACCTAGAATTCAGTAAGGTCTTTGATAAAATTTCCCTCAGCATTCTCTTGAAGAAACAGCACGTGCATGGCTTAGATAGGAGTGCTTTTCACTGCATGAAAAACTGGCCAGGCCCAGAAAGTTGTGGTAAATGAACTTAAATCCAGCTGGTGGCCAGTCATGAGCAGTGTTCCCCAGTGCTTGGTACTGGAGCCAGTACTCTTTAATATCTTTATCAGTGATCTGGATGAGGGGATCGAGTGCAGTCTCAGTAAGTTTGCAGATGACACAGTTAGGTGGGAATGCAGACATGCTCGAGGGTAGAAATGTTCTACATCTGGACAGACTGGATGGATGGTCCAGGGCCAATGGCATGAGGTTAAACAAGTCTAAGTGCTGGATCCTGCGCCTGGGTAACAACCCCATGCAACACTACAGGCTTGAGGAAGAGTGGCTGGAGAGCTGCCTCACAGAGAAGGACCTGGAGGTGTTGGTTGACAGTGAGCTGAGTAAAAGCCAGCGGTGTGCCAAGGTGTCCAAGAAACCCAACAGTATCCTGGCCTGTATCAGGAACAGTGTGGCAAGTAGGTTTAGGGAAGTGATCGTCCCCCTGTAGTTGGCACTGCTGAGGCCCCACCTTGAGTACTGTATCCAGTTTTGGGCCCCTCACTATAAGAACAACATCAAGGTGCTGGTGTGTGTCCAGAGA
>VZRU01012639.1:0-12265 GCA_013398155.1 Pedionomus torquatus | reverse complement strand
GTTTTGTATATACTGTATACTTCCTTTTTCCCTTTTTCCTAAATTTCCTTTTTGTTATTTATTTTATTATTATTATTTATATTTTTCATTAAAGTAGTTTAGTTTTTTTTTCTAAACTCTTGGATCTCTTTAATTTCTTCCTCTCCTTTCTTTTTCCCACAGGGGGGCGGGGGGGACATCTGTCAGTCAGGTTTTGGTACATTTGGCTGAAACCACGACAAGCCTAAAGCTGGAGAGAAAAAAAAGAAAGTTGAACTGGAGTATGTACAGTCTTGAAGTCTCTGCCTAACTCTACTTCACCTAACAGTTTCAATCAAATTAATCCAAGGAGTACTAATTTTGTTAACCTTTAAGAACAAATTACTCCATGATGCAAACCATAGGATACCAATAGCTGTTTCAATAGGACTGATCTTAACCCAAACTGTTAAACCAAAATAAACATACCGAAAGTGGTTGTTTGCCACAAAGGTGCTGCAATGCAAGAAATTGAACCTTCATTGTATCTTCTGAGTTTCATTTTAGAGATTTCACTGTGAAAACATTTTTCCTGCGCTGACATTCATAATTTTTTTGAGTGACAACCTATGCCAGCTCCAGGTCATCCTCAGTCCATAATCTGAGTTTGTAGCATGTTCAGGGATTCTGGTGCTGCATAACAGTTTTGTATGCTACCTGCCATCCTATAATACACAATTTTGTCTCAACCAAACGAAATGTTTGTGCAGCTAAATGCACCCACAGACAAAATAAATACAATAAACTCAAATATAAAATAAGTTTTTCAATTCTTTATGAACACGGACTAAGAGATAATGAGATATTAAAAATTTTATATTTTGGAATATGCAGACATAAGTAGAAAAAGAAAGAAGGGGTATTATTGGAGTTTGGATTATTATGATCTAGAAAATTAAAAGAAAGAAGCATGAAGAATGTTAGAAAGAAGCAGAACAAGGTTAGAAGAGGGAAGATAAAAACATGATGTAAATACAATGTCCAGGAAATCAAAGTTTTTGAGAAATCCTTCAGTGTGCTTGAATTATAGGTTCAGCACTTATTTTGTGAGATCCATAACTTGAGTGGCGATTTCATACTGCTAAGGCAAATCATCAGACTTGGGGGAGATGTTATTCAGAATGTGTCTTGCTACCATCCCTCTTACATTCATGCAGCTCTTGCGTTTTGTAGTCCCTCAGGGTAGACTCTGCAGAGATCACAAGTGAGGTGAGGAAAGTCAAAACAAACAACAGCCAAACAACTACAATAATTGGTAAATAACAGTAAATCATCCAATGTGGCATTTTTGGAAGATTAAAGGATCCATATCTAGGAGAAATTAGTGCAGTGAAAAGTTAGGTGTCCATCAAGCCCCTTCCAGACGTCACTAGTCCAGCTAATCACTACTTAGGAAATATTAGGCTTGACAGCATGACCTCTGTCAATCACAGTTGGTACAATGCAGTGCAGAAAATGGAGCAGTCACTAAAGATGGCACTATTTCTAGCTAACCTGTTTTGGCAGAATGTTTGTGTGCATCAACAGACTGAAATACCAGACAGCTGAAGATGATGTGGGTGAACATGAAAAAGCAGAAAAGACTGCAGAGAAAAAGGAAAAAGCCAGAATAAAAAATGAGCAAGAAACAAATATAAGAAAGAGCAGAGGATTAAAGATATGCATCACTGTTGCAAAGAATATTCTTAAAACAACATGCAGGGAGTTTTGCAGCAAGAATATAGTTCAATCAGGTTGCTGTAGCAGGCAGGATAAGCATGAATGGAAATTGGTCATTCAGGTCATTAAATTCTTTGTTTCACTAGTGCCCTTTAATCAATTGTTACACTATCCAGCACTTTTCATCCTAAAATATAGGATGGAAGGAAAGCAATGCAAGTCCCAAGTCTGAAGAATTTTGTATCATAGAATCATAGAATGGTTTGGGTTGGAATGGACCTTAAAGATCACCCAGTTTCAAATTCCCTGCCACGGGCAGGGACACCTCCCACTAGACCAGGTTTCTCAAAGCCCCATCCAGCCTGCCCTTGAACACTTCCAGGCACAGGACATCCACAGCTTCACTGGGCAACATTTTCCATTGTCTCATCACCCTCATACTAAAGAATTTCTTCCTAATTTCTAACTTAAATCTGTTCTCTTTCATTTAAAAACTGTTACCCCTCATCCTATTACTAATATGCCTGATAAAAGGACAGTCCCCATCTCTTCCTGTAGGCCCCCTTTAGGTACTGGAAATGCTTCCATAAGGTTTCCCTGGAGCCTTCTCTTCTCCAGGCTAAATATCCCCTATTCTTTCAGCTTGTCTTTATATGAGAAGTGCTCCAGNAATGGACCTTAAAGATCACCCAGTTTCAAATTCCCTGCCACGGGCAGGGACACCTCCCACTAGACCAGGTTTCTCAAAGCCCCATCCAGCCTGCCCTTGAACACTTCCAGGCACAGGACATCCACAGCTTCACTGGGCAACATTTTCCATTGTCTCATCACCCTCATACTAAAGAATTTCTTCCTAATTTCTAACTTAAATCTGTTCTCTTTCATTTAAAAACTGTTACCCCTCATCCTATTACTAATATGCCTGATAAAAGGACAGTCCCCATCTCTTCCTGTAGGCCCCCTTTAGGTACTGGAAATGCTTCCATAAGGTTTCCCTGGAGCCTTCTCTTCTCCAGGCTAAATATCCCCTATTCTTTCAGCTTGTCTTTATATGAGAAGTGCTCCAGCCCTCCAATCATCTTCATGGACCTATTCTGGACTTGTTCCAACAGGTCCGTGTCCTTCCTATGTTGAGAACACCAGAACTGGACACAGAACTCCAGGTGAGGTCTCACCAGATCAGAGTACAGAGTACCTCCCTTGACCTGCTGGTCACATTTCTTTCAATGCAACCAAGGATATGGTTGACTTCTGGGCTGCAACACACATTGTTGGGTCATGTTGAGCTTCTCATCCACTTGAAGTCCCTCTCCTCACAGCTGCCCTCAATCCATTCTCCAAACAATAACACCTGTATCTGTGCTTGATCAGACATGCATTCCACTGAAACTGTCAATGATTAACACTCTGTATTTATTATCTGCACCATTAACTAAATTTCTAAATAATATTTATATTATAGACATTTTGCAGGTTTAATATATATTTCTGTTACATGCCATTACTACCTATTTTCACTTAGCTTTTATAAATAGTTTAGGTTTGAAAAGTTTAATATTACTTTTATGTTGCTTTTGTGGGGTTTTTTTAATTGAAGATTAGTATTTTTTCTTTTTACTTGTATGGAGGGTTCGTGCTGAGTATATCTATGCCTAATTCTTATGCACTTGTATTAAATGCAACAAAGCAGAGAATGTGCAATCGGCATTAACAGCAGAAAATTCTTGTTGTTCAGATAAGATACTGTAGATATCTGCAAAATGTGATGCTTTCATTATTCTCAAAGAGAATGAAAATAGGTCCTTCCTTTCTCTAAACCAAAAATATTGTCAACAACTCAGTTATTTTTGGGGAGTGAAACATGCCAGAATGGCATGTTTACAGCAAGCAGATCAGCTCAGACCTCTTTATTTTGCTGCTTATTCTGTATCTATGCTTTGTTTCTCTTCTTTTTTCTTTGCCTTATTATGATAGTGTAACATGCTCGGAAAAGTGTATGGCAGGTTTTTCAGTGGCTCTGTCAGTAGAACCTGGTTAGCCAGTCCAGGCAAAGAGGAACAAAAATATCTTGACATAACAGAAAATTTCCTCTTGGTAGAAATAGACTATTGGAAAGATCTTGCAGATGTAAAAGTCTTTGAATAATGTCATGGCAATAGTACATGACAATAGCACTACATCCTACTGTTATTGTCCACAACCTGAGGCAGTTAGAAGTGTTATCTAGGACTGGTTTTGAACTAGTAACTACCATAAAAGCAGCTTTTAATGGCTGTCTTCAGCTTGTGGTTACAATCTTTGAAAAGAAATACCCACAACTAAATGCCCTGTGTAAGACAGAGTGGAGTCTGCTACTTGTCAGGTTCACATCAAGTGGCAGCACAATCACAGAACCACTGAACCATAGAGTGGATTGGATTGGAAATGACCTTTAAAGGTCATCTACTGCAATCTCTCTGCAATGAGCAGGGACATCTTCAATGAAATCAGGTTGCTCAGAGCCCCGTTGAGCCTAACATTGAACGTTTCCAGGGATGGAGCATCTAGCACCTCTCTGAGCAATCTCTGGCAGTGTTTCACCACCCTCATTATGCAAAATGTCTTCCTTATATGTAGTCTAAATCTACCCTCTTTTATTTTAAAACCATTAACCCTTATCCTATTGCTACAGNGCTGTAGCAGGCAGGATAAGCATGAATGGAAATTGGTCATTCAGGTCATTAAATTCTTTGTTTCACTAGTGCCCTTTAATCAATTGTTACACTATCCAGCACTTTTCATCCTAAAATATAGGATGGAAGGAAAGCAATGCAAGTCCCAAGTCTGAAGAATTTTGTATCATAGAATCATAGAATGGTTTGGGTTGGAATGGACCTTAAAGATCACCCAGTTTCAAATTCCCTGCCACGGGCAGGGACACCTCCCACTAGACCAGGTTTCTCAAAGCCCCATCCAGCCTGCCCTTGAACACTTCCAGGCACAGGACATCCACAGCTTCACTGGGCAACATTTTCCATTGTCTCATCACCCTCATACTAAAGAATTTCTTCCTAATTTCTAACTTAAATCTGTTCTCTTTCATTTAAAAACTGTTACCCCTCATCCTATTACTAATATGCCTGATAAAAGGACAGTCCCCATCTCTTCCTGTAGGCCCCCTTTAGGTACTGGAAATGCTTCCATAAGGTTTCCCTGGAGCCTTCTCTTCTCCAGGCTAAATATCCCCTATTCTTTCAGCTTGTCTTTATATGAGAAGTGCTCCAGCCCTTCAATCATCTTCATGGACCTATTCTGGACTTGTTCCAACAGGTCCGTGTCCTTCCTATGTTGAGAACACCAGAACTGGACACAGAACTCCAGGTGAGGTCTCACCAGATCAGAGTACAGAGTACCTCCCTTGACCTGCTGGTCACATTTCTTTCAATGCAACCAAGGATATGGTTGACTTCTGGGCTGCAACACACATTGTTGGGTCATGTTGAGCTTCTCATCCNGCAGAGAATGTGCAATCGGCATTAACAGCAGAAAATTCTTGTTGTTCAGATAAGATACTGTAGATATCTGCAAAATGTGATGCTTTCATTATTCTCAAAGAGAATGAAAATAGGTCCTTCCTTTCTCTAAACCAAAAATATTGTCAACAACTCAGTTATTTTTGGGGAGTGAAACATGCCAGAATGGCATGTTTACAGCAAGCAGATCAGCTCAGACCTCTTTATTTTGCTGCTTATTCTGTATCTATGCTTTGTTTCTCTTCTTTTTTCTTTGCCTTATTATGATAGTGTAACATGCTCGGAAAAGTGTATGGCAGGTTTTTCAGTGGCTCTGTCAGTAGAACCTGGTTAGCCAGTCCAGGCAAAGAGGAACAAAAATATCTTGACATAACAGAAAATTTCCTCTTGGTAGAAATAGACTATTGGAAAGATCTTGCAGATGTAAAAGTCTTTGAATAATGTCATGGCAATAGTACATGACAATAGCACTACATCCTACTGTTATTGTCCACAACCTGAGGCAGTTAGAAGTGTTATCTAGGACTGGTTTTGAACTAGTAACTACCATAAAAGCAGCTTTTAATGGCTGTCTTCAGCTTGTGGTTACAATCTTTGAAAAGAAATACCCACAACTAAATGCCCTGTGTAAGACAGAGTGGAGTCTGCTACTTGTCAGGTTCACATCAAGTGGCAGCACAATCACAGAACCACTGAACCATAGAGTGGATTGGATTGGAAATGACCTTTAAAGGTCATCTACTGCAATCTCTCTGCAATGAGCAGGGACATCTTCAATGAAATCAGGTTGCTCAGAGCCCCGTTGAGCCTAACATTGAACGTTTCCAGGGATGGAGCATCTAGCACCTCTCTGAGCAATCTCTGGCAGTGTTTCACCACCCTCATTATGCAAAATGTCTTCCTTATATGTAGTCTAAATCTACCCTCTTTTATTTTAAAACCATTAACCCTTATCCTATTGCTACAGGTCCCACTAAAATGTTTGACCCCATCTTTCTTATAAGCTCCCTTTAAGCACTAAAAGGCCACAATGTCTTTCAAGAGCCTTCTCTTCTCCAGGCTGAGCAACTCCAGCTCTCTCAGCCTGTCCTCATGCAAGAGGTGCTCCATCATCCCTCCGATCATTTTTGTGGTCCTCCTCTGTGGACTCACTCCAACAGGTCCATGTCTTTCCTGTCTTGAGGACTCCAGAGCTGGATGCAGTGTTCTAGGTGGGGTCTCGCTGTAGTGAAGCAGAGGGAGACAATTACCTCCCTCGATCTGCTGGCCATGCACTGTCAAAGCACCCCCTTAGTTAAAAGCTCTAGGAATTAACATAAAATTGTTATACAGCCTCGTAGCTGTTTTGGCTACTTTGACACCACCACCTCCTTTTAGCTTCATGTCAGTGGCCAGTGACAGTTTCTGTACTGCTCTACAACTTCATGTATCTACCAATGGATCCCAAAGAGCTGTGGAGAGCTGATTCCGTGAGGTCATACACGGCAATTTGCGATGCAGGCTCATAAAAATACCCCTGAATTTTCAGGAGCAGCAGTCCATTTAAGTTTATGCAGCCGCTGAACACAGGTAAGGCAGGACCGGACTGGGAACAGCAGGAAGGGCGGCAGGCGGGCCAGTAGACCCTGCTGGCCGACGCCACATGGGCAGGTGAGTTTTCTCCCTGGTGGGAAGGGCGGACGCCGGGACAGCAGACCACCGCCGAGGGCCCGACAGCGGCGACTGCAGGAGCAGGAGCGCCACCTGGCGGTCTGCCTGGGCAACGCAGTCCCTGCCACCCGCCCGGTGCCCTGGGCGCGCCCGGACCCGCGGCCGCCCCGGGCCTTCGGGCCGGCCGCTAGAAAGGCAGGGCAGCCTCCATCTTCCCTTCAGGGATGACCAACGCTTTTTCCAGGGCGGGTTTGTTTTGGGGCTTGGTGGTATTTTTCCCCCCTTTTCCTTTTCTTTTTTTTGTTTCAAGGCAGCATTACGTCATCCTTTTTCTCCACTTGAAAATCTCCTGGGAAATAGGATTTAAAAGACTCACCCTCATGATTAAAATTCCTCATTTCTTTTCTCCATGTTCTGCTTTCATATACCCAGTGCATTCGGATACTGAAATGTGTCAAATGGGAGAGAGATTTCTGCCTGAAAAATACAGCTTATTTCTCTTTCCATATTCTGCAAACAAAATACTTACTGTTGGAACAACACTCTAAAAAAAGCAAGCCACAGTTTGAGACATCCCTTTGTTCTTTAGAATCCTAAAGAAAAGCTTTTGATAAGGAGAAAAAGAAAAGAAAAGAAAAGAAAAGAAAAGAAAAGAAAAGAAAAGAAAAGAAAAGAAAAGAAAAGAAAAGAAAAGAAAAGAAAAGAAAAGAAAAGAAAAGAAAAGAAATAGATCTGCTATCATAAATGTCAATTCACCTTAAGAAAAGAATTCCACCACCGTCTTATTTTAGTTCTTTAATACAAAAGTGCTGCTGGCTGAATCAAATTTGGTTCAGTGGTTGAGTGTCTTTAACAAGGTTTCCACTATCATCTTCTCTGCAATACAGGCAGGCAGGAACCATGATGTGCAGAGCGTGAGCTGTGGGAGAGAGAGGCAACGGATAAAGAAAGCACAGCTCTGTGGTTCTTTTACAATACTACTTTTTATGAGGTACCCCTGTTTCTGGGCATATAAACAAAACAGTAAGTACTCCCTTTAAGGATTTAGTGCAAACAGACACTGACACACAAGAATTAAAGGAGTAAATAAACCTCCTTAGAACTAATGACCAAGCAGCTGGCATTTTGATATGGCCATGTCATATTTGATATATGTCCATTTCTGATGACACAGCATTCCTTAACTCTTTGTGGCTAATTTCTTCTGATGTTTAATTAATGTTCTAACTCTAACCCTTTTCTCCCTGAGAAAAAAATTGTAGGGAGAAAAATGTGATTTCATTTGTCGAAAGCATTTGCTATACTGCAACCAATTACTTTACACAATGATATAGTAGACTTTTAGTGGATGTTAGGTTTCAACATTAGAGAATATCTCTGTTTACTCATACGATTATGACTTCTTGTCAGTAACTTACAAGCTAGGAAATAAATCAGTGAGAGAGAGAGACTATGGCAGAAGTACTAATTTCACTGTGATACACCGAGCTCCTAAAAATAGACTGTACCCTTGCTCCCAGCAGATATCTCTCCAAGGCATGGTTCCTAAATACACAATTTACTGATTCCTAATAGCTTGATCTTATCATTGTGTGTTATTTGAGTAACTTGACATCTGCAGCAAGACATATAGAAATATTTAAATATATAAATTAGGATAATAGTATTTTTCATAGACTGAAATTTCATGTGGATTCAGTGTAATGTTTCATGTGGATTCAGCTTGATTTGAATTTGAAAAATTGCCAGAATGTTTCAGGCCTTTATCAGGGTAAGTGAAAATGTGGCATTTAGATACTTGGGCTGAATCAAATTGAAAAAACACAAGATTTTCATTACTAAAAAGCTCTGCTTATGACATATCCTGAAAGTTTTAACTTTGGCATCACATTCCCTCTCTTTTCCCAGTTTGAGGTTAGTTTTCCATCTGGACTATCTCTCTCATGAAGTACCAGTTACAAGCAGTAGCAGAGAATAGAGTGGTAAATTGCATATCAACTAAAAAATTCCAGTGAGATTTGTCAACAATTAAATGCCCTTTATTAAAAAGTGACATTCTCCATCTAATTTCCAATCATGGCTCATCTATCTTTTCTTCACTTTACCATTCTGCTCCATAGTAGCAGCATTTATATATTCACAGCTAATATGAGCAATATGCAAAGAAAACAACCGATTTGCTTTGAAAATAACCAGGCATAACATTATATAATCTTTATGGGAGAAGTAAAGGATGCTCTGATAAATCTGATATAGTTTTTGTGATAATCTATTATCTATTGCAGTTAGCTTTTGAAATTCTCTATTGCCCTGAGTTACTCTGTTTCCTGTTCTCTTCTGAGCTTCTGTGTGTTTCTTTCTAGGCCTGCTTTGCAGTTCCTTATTGAAACTTTTATGTCTGTGCAACTGGCATAACAGTTCTCCCATCAAGAGTTGTCAACTCAGTGGGTTTTCCTGTTGCAAACTGAACATTTACAATCATTGTCCAAAAGGACACTACAATGGTGCAAGACCACCTGGCCTTCCTGAGTTGAAGCCCAATTACTTGCCGGTACAGCTATTCAAACACGTTCCTCTTCAAGTTGATCAACGCATCATTTCTTCAATGAATGCACTGTACTAATATGTGGTGATAAATGTTGTACTTTTTCAAGTAAGGCACAAAAAGTAAGTTATCTGAAAATTTGAAAGAGCAATAAATGACCCTTGAGCATTCCCAGTGGTTTTTGCTAAAGCATGGCGAAAGGGCATTTAGTGTGCCCAGTACCTAACATAATGTTGCCTCTTAGTAGTAAGTAGTCAGGGAAGTTTCATAAGATATACACAAAAGCAGATAATGGTTCAATCCTAGTTCAGTGAATTACCTCTCAAACACAAAATAGATAATTTTTATTCCTTTTTCACATTTAGCTGATATTACTTAATTTAATCATTAACTCAGACATTAGCAGTGACGTGAAAGTGCTGTGTTCAAAGTAGCACTATCAGAGTAGTGCAGAGAACCTTTTTTTGTGAAATCAATGTGTAACCATGCTCTGTTTCCCAAGCTAAGGGACAGCAGTGTATACTGAAATCTTAACTTTTATTATTCTCTGTCCCCGCTGTGAATTCCTTAAACAGAATCTGATTTGACTAAGGAAACAAGCCTAGGCTAAACACCCAGAACCACAATAGATTTTTATATTTTTATTTTTTTTTTAATATAACATAACAGATCATTGTAAAATCTGAAACAGATTTAGTACAGTAGGCACTGCAGCTTTCTCCCATATGGATTAGCTAATAATACGTTTTGTTATTTTGGAAGCAAACAGGTTGTTTTCTCTTCATGCTGCTCACATTGGCAGTGAATGTACAAATAGTGCTACTATGGAGCTCAGTGGGAAGAAAAGAAAAAGAGAAGATGGATATCATTACAGAATTCCTAACATCCTCTTATTATATTTAGCCCAGTGGGAACTCAGTTTTTTAAATTGCTGTGCTGTTTTTCAGAATTGGACTTACTGAGAAAACAGATTTTTTCCAAAACTCTCATGAGTCTCAAACCTCAGTGTCAATCCTCAGCTTTCAAGAAGCACAGGACCACCTCTGAAGGTATCCAAGTATTTAAAGAAAAAGTATTATCTGCAAGTATAGAATACTCAAGAATTTTTTTTGCACCCTGAGCTCTTTCAAGTAATTGTGTCCTGTATCTCAGTGAGCAACTGGCAGATTCACATGATTTTCTTCAAGATAGTCTAGGTTTTCTTGTTTCCCCATATTATGTCTGTCTTTCCCTATATGGAAGTTCCTCATAGATCTGACTGAAACTGAAAGTTCTATATAGCTTTTACTAACTAACACAGAAACTGGAAAGTAGAGAATACTGGGAAGCAGGACCCAAATTCTATTTGCGTTCATTTTTCTGCTAGTCTTTGAGAAAGCAGAGTGTCTCATAATCACATGGTACTAAATGCTGCTTATTTCATTGTCATTTAAGAAAAAATAAAATAATAAAAAAAAATGAGCTATTTAAACGGTGAGTTGTACTGGTTATAATATAATATTATATCCATGATGCAACTTATGGCACCTTTCCCCAGTGGAATCATCAGTTAGTTCCATTTTCATTTATGTCAGTGCTTTTTACCTGACTGATGTCCTGATATTCAAAATTTTTTAGTATTTATTTTATATTAGGTTTAATATGCTGCAGAAGGCATTACATTTTATTGGTTACACTCCTTTCATTACCGATATGTTAGTGTGGTTTTTTTGTTCTTTTCCTCTGCCTTTAGTTTGTTGGGAATAAATGTACGGGATGATTCCCAATCTCATGATACTAGTGATCACTTTATTAAACAGTATTCATTCTTGAAGGTAAAAAATGCCATATCCAATATGAATTACACTGACCTATGTTCTGTGTTGTGTACTTGGTAAATAAATGAGGAAAACCAGTGACTGAAATACAGCTTCCTGTTTGGCACAAACAAGTTTCTTTTCAAGCACCCAAATCTCATTCAAGATGTATGCAGGTAGAAGGAACATTCATGTAGCTTTAAGCTCTGCCCCCACTGTGCTTCATGAGGGGTTAGAAATAGGAACTCATCTGTACTTTTATAGATTGCCATGCAGTGGACATTCTTAACTTGCAAAGTTTCTTCCTAGTGCTTTGTAGCTCCACATTATTCTAAGCAGAACACTTGCAAAATCCTGCTGTGAGAACTGAGGGTAGTTAAAATATTAAGGGTGTGAGTGCTCATAATATCCTTCTTATGTTGTTTCCCTTCGGTTTGAGTGTGTGGTTAAAAAAAAATAATAATAATTTTTTAAAAAAGGCCAACAGTTTTGTAAAATAAATAAAGTGCACTTCTACCAATAAAATCCTAAGCTACTATATTTACTAAAATTATGGAAAAAAAGGGGAGAGAAAAATGTCATTAACAATAACAATTGTCTTGTCTAAGCTAATATAATTTACTGTTCCAGAAAATAACTGCAGACTGGCTGATTTCTAAAAATGCAGTACAGAAAAAGAAAGAGGGAGAAATAAACCCTTGGCTCAGTAAAAAATCCTGCACTGTGAGTCTTGAGAGAGCTTAAAAATAAAAATGAGACAAGGTAAATCTGGATTTGAATGTCCTATTTTATTTTTGCAGTTTAATTTGCACACTGACCCTTTAAACTCTGTTCCAAGCACTATCGCCCCAGGCACAGCCACAAGGCATAACCATCCCCAGTAGTGTGACTTCGTCATAGGTTCCCACCTTCCTGACCAGCAGTCCTGAAATATCTAGTAATTTTTCTTGCCCCATTTTATGTATGCTTTCATATGTTTGAACATAATGAAAAACAGCTGCTACTGCTAGCTCTTTATACATGATTAAATTCATTGGAGAGGTGAAGATCAAGAAAATTTGTTGATTTTCAAAGTAAAATGTAGC
>VZRU01012638.1:661053-672677 GCA_013398155.1 Pedionomus torquatus | reverse complement strand
TCTGTGCTTCATATTCTTTTCTTTTGTACAAATTTAGCATTTGTTTGTACCTGCATATTTTAACTTAAAAGCTTTCTTTATTTTTTTTTTTTTTTTTTTTTAAGCTTCAAAGCCATAAACATGTATATTTATACCACAGTATTGTACGCTGGTTGTAAAGCTCTGAATTAAGTCATTCTGTGCTTTAGTTTTGATTAGAATGATACAATTAGAACCTGTTATTCCACCAACTAATTACTTGTAGAATGTGACATCTGAAGAATACTACAAGATTACAAATTTAGGAATGAACTGAGAATGTGCTCTGTTTATATTATTCCCCTATCTTCAGTCAAATCATTGTCATGGAAATGGATTAATACTGGGCCAGTTTCTGTCCTCATCAAAATCTTTCTCCACACACCCCCCCCCAAAAAAAAAAGAAAAAAAAAAAAGAAGATAAATAAGAATTTTAATGTTTCTTGTATCAATAAGATTTTAATAGCAGGCTTTGATCTTGCCAGGCTCTCACTCGATTGGCCAAGCTGCATCCATCTTCCTGAATCACCATTGTCTTGTCTTCGTTTCTGGGAAATTCTTTCTTTTTCTTGGGTTTTGGGGTTTTTTTGTTTGTTTGTTTCTTTTTTTTTTTTCCACTTTGGTCGTTGTTGAACCATTTCTGGGTGCCTTTTGACATTTGGTGTCTTACAGTGTGGGCTAAGTGAAAGATGAAAGCAGATTTTTTCACTCTAAGTCTCAAATACCAAATTTTCTCCCTTCAAAAAAAATAATATTAGAAGATTGTATGTTTGCACGTGTCTTCAAATGAAGGCAGGCTGGGACCTAGGAGAAGTTGAAAAGGTGGGAAAGAAATGGTGTATACAGTTATTTTTTGCCTGTGAAAAACCCTTTGGAAGGTTAAATCTTTAGGGGGCTGTACGTGCCAATACCTGTTGCATGCAAACTAAAAAATGAGCAGCAAGAAACCAAGCTTGACAGGTTCTCCCAGGCAGGCTGAAACGTCCTGGAAAAGAAGTTTTCTCCCTGGTGATGGAGCTGCATCTGGCTGTTTTAACACACTCTGAAACCCCGGGTTTGTGGAAGCTAAACCAATCCATGAAAAACACATAGCCCAATGGTTCTCCACCTATGGTGCTCGTTTGCATGTGAATCAACCCAATTTATAGCCATAAAGGGCAGACGGTGTCAGCTGAAGACGCAAACAAATCGTATGGGCAGAGAAGAACTGCCCACAGTTGAAAATTTGTCACATTTCTGGACCACTTGATATTAATACATGCTGCTCTTCAGAGGAGGTTAGGGTGACGACGGCAGCTCAGAAGATCTGTGTGACGATAGATAGATAGGAAGAGAGATACAAGAACCTTCTTGCATCTTCCTTTTGTATTTGCAGTTTGTTCCAGGTAGAGATCTCACAGTGTCGGTTAACTGATTATTTCTTTTAAAGATGGAAAAAAAAATATAAAATAATATCATAAAAAATAAAAGAAGAAAAAAAAACCAATCCCTTTTTATCACCTGGCTGCTTATTAGATTCGATATGGGGAAATGCCCTTCATTTAGTCCCAACAAATAGTTCTGTTTTCCACCACTCGCTGTCATGTTTAAAGTAAAGAAGTTTCTCCTTGTTTCTCCTAAGTTTTTCCTTATTCTCTCTGTAAAGTATAGAAGTTTCTCCTTATATTTGACTCGTTCAGTCGCCAGAACAAAGCCATTGTAGAGGGGGGTCCACACCAGCCCTTTTTCTCTCCTTCCCTGAGCAGCATCTTCCCTCTCCCCGTGGCGCGCTCCTTAGCTTTGCAGAGCAATTCAATGCCGTGCAAAACACTAAAAAAATGTGTGTCTCCTTATTCTGCAGAAGAAATGAAGGAAGATTATGACACTATGGGGCCTGAAGCCACAATCCAGAGCACCGGGAACAACGGTACAGGTAAGGCAGCCGCGCCGCCTCGAGCGTCGCCTTCCCCCTGGATCCCGTCGCGTTCCCTGTGCGCGAAGCAGCAAAACGACTCCTTTCTCATTTTCAGCTGAACGACTGGGAAATGTTTACATAATTCCCCTGTTTGGTTGTTAGTTTTTTTAATTTCCCCTCCATTTCAACCCCAAAGATGCAGCGACAAACCCATCCAGTGAGAGCCCTCCCGTGTGTGTCCCCCCACAACCTCTCAGCCCCTCGTAGCCGCATCCTCGGGTGCCTATAGCTTTCTATGCAGCGTGAGGAGATGTTTTCCCAGGGGAAGGGCAAATTTGTAGAGTTTAAAGTAGATGGACCAAGACACTGGAGTCTTTTAATGAGAGAGACTGTACGAAGAGCTTGGTAATGAGGATGGGGTGCACCCTTCATGGCAACTCCAGACTGGCATGGAGCACAGAGGAAGCTGCTCCAGAGGCTGGAAACATCTTTTTCAGCAAGACACACATAAACCCCTTACGTAGATACACAGACACACACACTTTAAATGCATATTTATGAGATTATTACATTTCTGGCTAATCCTTTCTCTTTTTTATTATTATTATTTTTCTATTTTTCCTCCCACTTTCCACATCTCTTTCTTTCCCTTCTTCTTAGAAATCAATACAATTTGTGGAACAAGAAAGGGGACAGAGATATGTAGCAGGCATCATCTCCGAGTCATCTCTTTTCTTTTATTTTTCTTTTTTTTTTTTTTTCTGCTAATAGAGAAAAACAGCAAGAGGTTTCTGTTACTCTTTCCTAATCCAAATGGATTCAGGGGTTCACCATCTTTTCCAAAGGCCACAGGGCTCCACTCCATCCTCAGCTCAGCTGAATGTCCTACATCACCCAAGGTTTCTTCTGCCTTTTGCCACGATTGGAGGTGTTGCAGGTAGCCCTGGTTTACACAGTGGAAAGGAAGCGTTTCCTAGCAGAAGTCCATTTCTAGGCATTCTATCATGAGATAGAAAATTTTCTATCTTTCTACAAACCTCACTGCAAAAGGTGGCACCTAGGTCTTGCAAGGGTTTTATTACTCACGCTTTCCTCCTGTTGGCAACACCCACATAAACCCCCAATGCTCTTATTAAGTAACACAAGAAATTTACTTTATAATTCTTGAGGGAGAAAATAATAGGAAAATAAAGCCATGTCACTGCTTTTTTTCATCCATTAGCTTTGTTATGCATGAAAGGAGGGTGGCACCAAGGCACAGTCTACCGCTACAAACACACTTAACGATGTTGCCATACAGAACTGGATACATAGGTATTTTAAAAGCTTTTTTAGTTCCAAGGGACGTTAATAAAGTGACAAATCGTGCTTAGCGCTTGGAGAAACAGGACTTGAAAAGACATCTGATGCAGAAATAAGACTTGATGGTTATCTGAATTACCATTACCAGAGCCTTTGAGGTCCCCTATCAGTCCGTGTGACTTCCTTTGCACATATTTTCCTTACCATAACAGGCCTTGACTCTTTCATACTTGCAATGTGGTCTGCTCGAGGGGGAAGACTTCATGTCCTCTTAGCCCCTTCCCTTCCAGTATCTGATGGTCTCTTCTGCTTGTTAGTCTCTGGCCTCACGGCATCTCTCTGAGGGCAAGGTGCCACCAAGCCCTGCCACTAAGCGGGTCAGATCCATGGCTGTGGGGTGTCCTGCCTCTTCCAAACCCCGTTTTCTGCAGGGAAATGATAAAGGTTGCCCCTATCCGGCTTGCTGCACTGCGCACTCGTGGTTCAGAGGGCTTTGCACCTGGCGATTCCTCCCCCAAATGTCCCCTGCAAAAGTCCCAGCCTCTTTACTCCAGCTGCTGTTTGCAGCAATGGGTGGCTTACTCAGATAACTGTTATGAGTTTCCTAGTGCTCTGCTAGTGTTTAATTCCAGTCTTTCATCACTGAGGTGTTCGGAGCCACCTTCAGTGGAGGCTGTATGGCCAGGGTAGAACATGTTTCTCTCATGGCTGCAGTCCTCGCAGTCTCTTAAGAGCAATGTCAGGTTATTTAGTCATACTAAATCACCTGCTAAACTAAATGCTTTTGCCAGTCTTTTCACCTTGAGTAGAAGATGCTAGGTGACAGCATCCTCCGTTAGGAGCTGAAGCATCCTTCATGCAGAATGAGAACTCCCCCGGCTCCTTGGCTTGACTCTCGAGGTGCCCCAACCATTATTTGAGGAGAAAAGGGAAGAGGCCAGTCGCTGAGCCGCTGGGGATCCTTCCTATCTCATCTGGGAAATGTTCAAAGTTTTCTCCTTCATCCTCACTGTGTAGGCTTTGGGCCTGTCTTGAGTGTCTGGCCTCAATTTTTCCCTGCAGCTAGTGGGGGGATTTAATACTGTTTAATACAGCTGAGATGAGGCTGAGGCTGGACCTGATGAAAGAAATTGGATCGGTGACTCCATCTTCAGCTGCACTGCAGTGACCTTCTGGTGCCCAAAAAAGCCATTTGGGTCTTCCTACAGATTAACATGGGCTCTTCCAGATGGGCCAAGGAGGGTTCTCTCATTTAACACAAGGCGCCTCTCCCTCTTGACACCAGATCTTGTAGAGCTCCATGACCCGGGCTGTGCCCAGAACCAGGAGATAGAGCTTCAGACTCGTTCCCTTACATCCAACTGGCAAAGCTGCTGTAGGTGCATGCAACAACTGTGCTGTATTTTTAGCACCAAATTCATTGCAGAACGTCATTAGTAGGGAAAGAAAACTAAAAGAAAAAGTCTCTGTTATTAAATTATTTTGCTGTTGTCAGAAGGGCTGCTTCCTAGTGGTACTGAAAAAAGAAATCTTGTTATCCATACATTAATCAGCTGCATTTTCATAATGAGCCACGGAAACCTAATAGTGGAAAAGCAAAAGTGACCATTAGAGTGAGAATTTCAGTCTTTGGTCCTGCTAAATGAATTTGTAAATATTTCTAGGGATTTCTGAAAGTGTTACTTGCCAAAATGTTATTTTGCAGAAGAGGTTTTTCAAATAAACATCTGTGGTTTATTTTATTGTACCTGCTACAGTTTCTACAACTGGGATGTTTGCAGGAAATAGAGGAACAAGTTCCCTGTAAATGAAGACAAAAAAGAAAATTTCCTGGTTTTGATTACTAACATCTGACAAGCTTCGAGTAAAGATTTCTTAATATAATTTAAAGAAGGGGGAGAAAAAAAAAAAAACAAAAAACAAAAAACAAAAAACCACCCAACACTTTGGGGAGAGGAAAACAGAAGTAAAACTTGGCAGGTTGGAGGACAGGCCGTTTTCAGGCTGTAATCTGTGTGTACCAATGGGGGCCTCTCACTTCCTGGCTAATGAAGGCTGTGGTTTTATTAGCTTTGTTTGCGATTAAGGGCAGCTATCACCATCTCGCAGGACGAGTTCCCACACAAAATAACGGGTCTCCCAAGCTCCTTGAACCTCTCTCGCACTTTATCTTGAGAGGTCCTAAATGCCTCCGAAGATAGCTTTCCTTAATGCGTTTTATTTTTATGTGACACGGCCACATCAGCTTTTGGAGCTGAAAATATTTTTGCTCTCCAGGCTCCCATAATTAATTAAAAAAGGACTTATTTGGTGAGGTCACCCGCCGTAGATCTCGCTGAAATTCTTGCCTCGCAGGAGGGGATGTTCAATGTGTGTGCGCAGGGTGAGCCCACGAGGAATTCGGGAACATGTCTTTCTGCATGGAAAACAAATTAGGGCACGGGGAGGGGAACCAGCCTTCCCCCCCAGACATCAAGAGAGAAAACCTAATGGTTATCAAATGGGTCTTTTTAGTAACACTGGGAGAGCTCCCAGCCGCGTCTGAGTTGTCAGTACCATTGCTGGTGAGGAACCAGATCCACATGGTCACCTTTTGCTATCTATGTTAATCTGCAGCTCTGCACCTCTGGTTGTGTTGTTTCAGTTAAGGATCTATCAGCTTTTCCATTAAATCCCCTTGTTTTTAGGGGTTTATAATATAGACATAAACATTTGCTTTAGCTCCCAGATTGCATGAACAGACATAGAAGCCAAATAATCCAGAGAATTAAGAAGCCAAGGCTGGTAATATCGCAGCAGCCCTCCACCACCTGTTGGATCAACCTCCAGATAGGCTTGGGGGAAGGAAGAACCTCATTTGGGTTTGAGTTTGGGACTGAAGCTCCAAATACTAACTCAGCCCTTGCTTGGCAGCTTCAATTCCCCATCCTATAAATGCAATTGCAAGCTCCAATCTCTCCCCAGCCTACCTGGAGGAGAAGGACAGGTGGAGCCATCCCTTGGGGCCACACTACCCTTTGCCTTTCCTGCTTCCATATCTCCTCTCTGGAGAAAAGCTGTCTCTCCCTGCTTCACAGGTAGCAATTACTGGGTCATGGCCTGAATGAAAAAAATGAACTTGGTTTCCTTGCATCTATTGCTAAGCCAAGAGAAGGAACAGAGGTGAGGAAGCGTTAAGCCAGAAGGCTGGATGATCTTAAACTAGCTGGAAGATTTAGGCATAGGAAGGGAATGGAAAGTCACGTTTCCAGCATGAAAAGTAACATCTCAGCTTTGTTTTGATAAAAACGAAGTAAAAAAGCATAGTCTGATGCTCCTGTGCATAAGGTGTCCTTCAGCAACCACCATTTTGTTACATTTCTTTCACAACAACAAAATGGAGGGAAGGTACTCCGTCTTGTTGTCCGTACTTACGCTCCCTTTCCATAAAACTTGCTTTTTTGAGGAGAAAAAAAGAAGGTATCGCTTCTCATGATACTAACCAACAATAGCAAGAGCTCCAGAAGGACCAAGGGAGGAGAATTGTAGCGGTGAAGTGACTTCCTACAAAACCGCTGCAATGGAAACTGAAGTTTCCTTCCCAAAACAGGGTCCCGTGCCCTGTGCCATTTGGTCACTGTCACTAAAATACTGCAGAACGGTTGAGGAGCTGCTCAGCTCCTGTGAAAAATAGGGCAGGTTTGTCTCAACCAGAGGATTTGATTTTGTTGGCCAAAGGGATGAGGTTTGCGTAGATGAGTATCTACTTTCATCCATGACGGCGAGATCAGCCCTTCGAATCGGGCGCTTTCAAGCTCCCAGTTGTGCCCCAGTCAGAGGCTACATCTCATTTTGACCGTCACCATCCCCTCGCAGTTCTGTAGGAAACTGAGGCAAAGCATTTACCCATTTCTAAACATCAAGGAGCTGCTTGTTCTCTCATTTCCAGTGGTTACACACCAGTATAACCCTGTAGGGCCATAACCCCTTTGATGTCCATGAGTTTACTCCGTATTGCTCCCTGGCGTCAGTGAAAGCAGAATTATGCATTTAATGTTTTATTTTTACATGAACTGTAGAATAGTTTATGGTGTTGCCTCATTTTCTTATTTCACCTAAGGAGAAATACATTAAAAATGTAATCAATCATAAGCAGTTCTTTCCATTTACGGTCAGTTAAAAACAAGTATCTTTAATTCCCTGCCACCAACTGTGTCTTCTGAGATTTGTTAATAAAAAAAAAAAAATAAAAATCAGAGAAATAAAATGATCAGCTCCCCTTTTTTCTTTTTTTTTTTTCCCTTGGTATAATTATATTAATAATTGTCTATAACATCCCAGAGTTTTAAGGTCTTTCCTGTGTGTAGTGTTCATACATGGAGGAGAAAAAGCATATTTTTAGTAAGGGGATGTTTTGTGGTTGAGCATATATTACGTTTCACGGACGTTGCATGGACAATAAAAAATTGGATTTATATTTAAGGAAAAGAAGGCGAACTCTTGTACAGACTGTAAAAGTGGTTTTAGGCTCAGTATCCCTCTTATGGTCCAAAACATGTGGTTCTATTTCTAGGAGTCTATGAAGCAATAATTAATTTATTTTTTTTTTTAAATAGCCTATTGTCCCATTGTAAGTAAAATTTTCAGGGTGAAAAAAATAAAAGGAAGAGGTTGTAGGCAATTTTCTTTTTTTTTCCCGAGGCAGGACTTGTCATGGAGGAGAAGCAGTTGAGGTCTTTGCCACCTGCAGCTCCCCATGTGGGGACCGTCTCAGGGTCTACGGGTCCTGGGGGCAGCTGAGCTCCATGCTGTAGGTCCAGGTCTGTTCATGCCAAAAAGCCCTGGGTCTCCCGGGAGCCCCTTGAAGGTTCAGGTTCCACAGATGAAGGATTACCTGCATTACCCAAGCCTCATAAACTTCTCCTGCTGCCCCGTAGAGCCCGTGTTCCCGTTGATTTAACTGCCCGCCCTTACTTCTATCCGTGCTGGTGGAAAGCCCGCATTAATTTTATTAGGAGCTGGAGCAAGACCGATGAGAGCGGGGATCCAGCTCCAAGCTCCAGCTCCCCATGTTCACTGACCCCAGCTCTCAAGGAGGAAACACTCAACCCTCCTTTTTTTCTTTTTTAATTCTCTTCTCTCCTTTCTCTCCTTTTAGTGAAGAACGCAAATTGCACGTCGGACTTTGAGGAATATTTTGCCAAGAGGAAACTGGAGGAAGGAGACGGGCATGCAGTCAGCATAGCAGAGTACCTGCAGCGCAGCGACACGGCCATTATCTACCCCGAAGCCCCCGAGGAACTGTCTCGCCTTGGTACCCCCGAGGCCAATGGGCAAGAAGAAAATGGTGAGGCTGTGATTCATTTTTAGCCAGTATCCTGACCTCGTGCAGCTGTTGCAATTATAAATGCACCACATGCCTGGGTGTTTACCTTAAAAATTGAAGAACAGCTGCAGCGGCATGGAATTTCATGAGCAAAGATTGGGGCTGTAATTTCAGTGTATTGTGATGTTTTAGTCAGCAAATTTGTATTATTTGGCCGGGCGAGCTGAAAGGCTGAATTTAAACGGAAGAAAGAGGCTGCCACACCGGTTTGGGAGTTGGGGAAGTTTTACTCGAGTTTTAATGCCTGGGAAGATGGGGCGACCGACCCATCGCTCCCCCACGCCTCGATAAATGCTTGGAAAAGCATCGGTAGGAGAGGTTGGGTCAACGGCGTAAGTAACGTCACGAGCTGGGGCTGGAACGCAAATGGCCAATGGATCAGGGAAAAAAGTATCCCTCAGTTTTCCAGCCATTGAGGTCTGTGGGAAGAGGGATGCCCATAATTAATTAATTTCCTAGCAGGGTCCGGGGCGGGTGCTGCGAGTCTGCCGTGGGCGTGCGCGGGTGCCGGTGCCTCCTGCCGCTGGTTGGAAGCGGGTAGCAGATTGTAGCGATTCCTGTCATACCATCCCGGGCAATCAGCCCATGAGCTGCCATTGATTTGCTGACCTTTTGGCCTGCCTCTTCTTCTTCTTCTTCCTCCCCCTTCACTCCCCCCCCCTTCCCTGGCTTCATCCTGGGGTGCAGACCTGCCACCTGGAACTCCAGATGCCTTCGCCCAACTGCTGACCTGCCCCTACTGCGACCGGGGCTACAAGCGCCTGACGTCCCTCAAGGAGCACATCAAGTACCGTCACGAGAAGAACGAGGAGAACTTCTCGTGCCCTCTCTGTAACTACACGTTTGCCTACCGCACCCAGCTCGAGCGGCATATGGTGACACACAAGCCAGGGACAGATCAGGTGGGGGGGCTGGTTTTAAGTGATTTCTTTCTGTAATAACCCCTTAGAGGAACGATATTGCTTTGATTGGCAATCATTATTAATTTTTCATGGCATTTTGAAGATGCAGATCTTTTAATGGTAATAGCTTTAATTGAGGTCTAAATGATTTTTTGATGGTCTCTTCTAATATGATTTAATAGTCTTATGTTCACGATCGAATGAGTGTGTTAATTTCTAATTTAGAAATTTTATTTGCACTTTAACTTGACTTTAGTTTCGTTTTTATGTTCCTCAAAAAGTGAATGAAACTGTAGCATTTTAATTATACATTATTAAACATCTCAGCAATTTTAATTCCATTTTTCACCCAGTTTTACTTTGCAGTGGTGCAAATAGGAGCTCCAAGACATACTAAAAGACCCGCTAATATTTTTTCATTACTTTCTGAGTAACCTCTTCCGCCACGTGGAGTTATGCGCATTTTGTAGAATCGTTCGTTAAACGTAATTAGACGCTTTTAGAATAACCCTTTCCAACGGTACATAGAGACAATCGTGGGGGTTGAGGGTTGGGGTTTTTTTTTTTTTGGGGTGATCGTGCCACTAACACACACAGGCGTGCACCAGAGCAGCGGCATCGCTACCCGGCAGCCTATCTGCAATAAATCACAGCAGCTCCTTTTTTTTTTCCTCGATGGGGATGCGTGTAATATTATATCAGCGCTGCACTGAAGGAAACGCTGCGTATCTCAAACAGGTGACCGAGATTCCCTAGGGCTCCCAAACGGGCTGGCGACAGACCCGTGCCACGCAACTCTTTACGTACCAGCAGGAAAACCTACCCCTCTCCTGGCTGGAGAATTACTCCTGAAAACCCTCCTCACGGAAGGCTGTGATGGGAACTCAAACGGCGGGGTGAAAACTTAAACAAGTAGATGTGCATGTGGTGTTGAATGATGAAGGTTTTATGCCCTTATCTGTTTTTCTTAAAAACCTAAAGATTGTGATGGGCTGTATTTCTCTTGGTAGGTTTTTCCCACCACAAGGCAAATAAGCATCTCTTAATCGCGCCATTTTTGCGATTAGCATTTTTAAAAGAACCGTCTCCTTTTGCTTGATCTTAAATCAAAAGAAATGATTCCGGAGCGGTTCCTCTCCTTCTTTCCTTCCCCTGGCTTTTCCAGTAGACAAACACGTTATCACACATGTAATTTCTTTTTTCCTGACCTGATCAGCCACAAGGGTCTTGTTTTGTGCTTCGTATCATTAAAAACACCGGGGTGGGGTGGGGTGGGGGAGGAAAAAAACCCAAACCACCAAGCCCATAAAACCCAAAACACAACCCCAAACCCGTCTAGATATTTATCCAACGCAACCGCCTGGAATTTCACATGCGAGAGCGCGCCGGTGCTGGCGCATTATGAATGGTAGCTTTGGTGTTGAAAAGTCCCCTCATTTGCTCGTGGCATTTACAATTAGTAAATTAAAATGATTGTATCATATTAACAGTGGCACAACTAAAGTTTATAGTGGTCCTCGGAGGGCGATGGGGGGAGACAAAACAGCTGTTGCTGTTTGTTTATGCAACTCAGCAACATATGAGCGCGGGTCCCTCAATGGCGCGCGGCGGGCTGGGCTCTGCTTGATCTTTGAAGGTTGCTGCTGTTTGAACAAACCTCCCTGTGTCCCATGTAACACCATCTGTCTCGCCAGGAATGTGGGAAGAGGCAGCACCACCCTCGCAGTTGTCATACCGTGGGGTTGTTGGGTTTTTTTTTTTTTATTATTATTATTCTTTCCACGAAGAGATGAACTAATGACAACAGAGACAAATGCAGAAAATAAGATCACTNCCTTCCTCTTTTTTTTTTTTTTTTTTTTTTTTTTTTCCCTTTCCCCCCCCCACCCCCTTTCCTCCCTCCTCCTTTTGTGTCGTGGCCGCCCCTGCCAAAGGCTGAGCCCCTACCTTGAGCATCCAGAGTGGTTGCCTGCATTATTCTGTATATTTGTATTATTTTGATAATAAATACTATATTAATAATAACAAAACCAAAAATATTAACAACAAGAATAATTATTACTATTATTATTTTGCCCCCTCTGACTCAAAGTCACAGGGTTTTTCTTGCTCGTGGCAGGGAAAAAAAAAAAAAAAGAAAAAA
>VZRU01012638.1:650227-660993 GCA_013398155.1 Pedionomus torquatus | reverse complement strand
CCTTTGATTATATCTTTTTGCCACTTTTAACTTTCAACTTTCCCCTTAGAAGATCGTCAGCGAAGGGGGTGGAGGGGGGGAAACACGGCACAAAAGGTAGCTGAAGTCTTCCCTTCTGCTGCTCTGGGATTTTAAGAAGCGTTCCCACCAGCAGCTCGTGCCGAAGAGGCAGTCTCCTCTGCTTGAGAATGAATTAAATCTTCCACGAAACGCCACTAACGACGGTGTTTCTGTCTTCCCCACACGCGCAGTAAACAGGATTTTTAAACAAGCCGAGCCCCACATGTTCAGAATCTGCTAGGAATATTAAGAGCCACAAATCTTCTTATAAAACAGTTTCTCTCCTCGGAAGATACCTTAAAGCAACACATTTCTGATGAGAGACTTAGGAAATAATTCTAAAGCAAATATCGAATGCTCATGTGAAAGTACTTTCTCATTTGTTTCGGTTTACTGCCAACATTTTGATTTTTATTGCCACGCTGATGAGACAAATAAATGTACACGCAGACCTTTTGGTCCGCTTGATAAATTCAGAGCCACATTAATTTGGTTTTTGTTTTTTAAGCTAGAAATTCATGGTTTCTCTTGCATAAAAATTCATGTCGGTTTTTTTTTTTTTTTTTCTTTTTTTTTTTTTTTTTTTTTTTTTTTTTCCTCCCAGCACCAAATGCTGACCCAAGGAGCAGGCAATCGCAAGTTCAAATGCACTGAGTGTGGCAAGGCCTTCAAATATAAACACCATCTGAAGGAACACCTGCGAATTCACAGTGGTGAGTAGCGGAGGTGCTGGTGTGCTCATTTGCATTTTGTTTAATTAGCTGAGTTTTAAAGACTGCTTAAAATTTACACAGTTCTGCTTCTGGCTTCTTGGAGCTACTAAGGTATTTCATAAGTGATATCTGAGTCATCCCCATTTATCATGCTGTTAATACCGTGGTTCTCACTGAAAGATTTGGAAATACTAAAGCTTCCTGCAAATAATACGGATTGTTTGTTCGGCACTTTGAGTTCAGAAGCGTTTCACTCGTTTCTGGGCAGTCGGATCCCAAAGAGCCCATTATATTTTCCATGACAAAAAATCCCTCCAAGTGAAACGTGGCTCGTATTCTCAGATAACGAGTCGGTCAGCCCAAGGTGGCTCCTGTCGAATGGTTTGGGAGTTTTGGTTCTCCTGCTGGATGCAGCATTTAGCACAATTAATACCACCGGGCACAAACCCCCACCAATGCTGACATGGAGGTTCTAACATCAGGACTCAGTTTCTCCTACCGTGCTCGTTTCCAGTGAAAATTCCTATTATTTTTTAGGTTTTTTAGAAGAAAAAGTAGGAAGAACCAGATTAAATTTGAACAGACTGGGTTTGATTTGGCTCTGTTGGCCCCAGTCACTCACCTGTGACTTGCAGTGGTCAATCTGGAACCAATCTCACACTACGGCAGCCGCTGCTGACTGGAGACCATGGGTCCAAACTGACCTCAAGACCCTGTAGAAAAAGGAGGGTAAAGCAGTGGTGGTGTGGGGCCATATTCATAGAATTAATATTTTCCCCACTGTTATTAATCAGTGGATATGCAGGTGATCATAGAAGAGAATCATAGAATGGTTTGGGTTGGAAGGGACCTTAAAGACCATCTTCTTCCAACCTCCTGCCATGGACAGAGACACCTCCCACCAGACCAGGTGGCTCAAAGTCCCATCCAGCCTGGCCTTGAACCCCTCCAGGGATGGGGCAGCCACAGCTTCTCTGGGCAGCCTGGGCCAGGGTCTCACCACCTTCACAGGAAAGAATTTCTTCCTGAGATCTCATCTCAATCTCCCCTCTTTCAGTTTAAAACCATTATCCCTCATCCTGATCAGTCAGGTATCAACTTGCAATTATAGCAGCAACAATGATAATTAACGTTTGGTTTTAATTATCATTTTAGGTGAAAAACCATATGAGTGTCCAAACTGCAAGAAACGTTTCTCCCATTCTGGCTCCTACAGTTCGCACATCAGCAGCAAGAAGTGTATTGGTTTAATCTCTGTAAATGGCAGAATGAGAAACAATATCAAGACGGGTTCTTCTCCTAATTCTGTATCTTCCTCTCCTACTAATTCAGCCATTACCCAGCTGAGAAACAAGCTGGAAAATGGCAAACCACTTAGTATGTCTGAACAAACAGGCCTACTGAAAATTAAAACAGAACCACTAGATTTCAATGAGTATAAGGTTCTTATGGCCTCACATGGGTTTAGTGCAACTAGTCCTTTTATGAATGGTGGACTTGGAGCAACCAGCCCCTTAGGAGTTCACGCTTCTGCTCAAAGTCCGATGCAGCACTTAGGTGTAGGGATGGAAGCACCATTGCTTGGGTTTCCTGCGGTAGGCAGCAATTTAAGTGAGGTGCAGAAGGTCCTACAGATTGTGGACAACACGGTTTCCAGGCAGAAAATGGACTGCAAGGCTGAAGAGATCTCCAAGTTGAAGGTTTACCATATGAAGGATTCCTGCTCTCAAGCCGAGGAACAAGGAGTTACCTCCCCCAATATTCCCCCCGTGGGTCTTCCAGTAGTAAGTCATAATGGTGCCACTAAAAGTATTATTGACTATACATTAGAGAAAGTCAATGAAGCCAAAGCTTGCCTCCAGAGCTTAACCACAGACTCGAGGAGGCAGCTCAATAACATTAAGAAAGAGAAGCTGCGAACCCTAATAGACCTGGTAACTGAAGACAAGATGATAGAGAACCATAACGTATCCACTCCATTTTCATGCCAGTTCTGTAAAGAAAGCTTTCCTGGTCCCATTCCGTTGCATCAGCATGAGCGTTACCTGTGTAAAATGAACGAAGAAATCAAGGCAGTCCTTCAGCCTCACGAGAACATGGTTCCCAACAAACCTGGAGTGTTTGATAAGCAAACCCTCTTGCTGTCATCAGTACTTTCTGAGAAAGGAATGACTAGCCCCATCAACCCATACAAGGACCACATGTCTGTACTTAAAGCATATTATGCTATGAATATGGAACCCAACTCTGATGAACTACTGAAAATTTCCATTGCTGTTGGCCTTCCTCAGGAATTTGTGAAGGAATGGTTTGAACAAAGAAAAGTCTACCAGTATTCGAGTTCCAGGTCACCATCACTGGAAAGGGCCAGTGCCAAGGTGGCGCTGGCTGCCACCAACAACACTCCCACTAAAGACTCTTTGTCAGCCAGATCTCCAATAAAGCCTGTGGACTCTATAACTTCACCATCTATAGCTGAACTCCATAACAGTGTTACTAATTGTGATACTCCTCTCAGGCTAACAAAACCTCCTCATTTTACCAATATTAAACCAGTTGATAAATTGGACCACTCTAGGAGCAATACTCCTTCTCCTTTAAATCTTTCTTCCACATCTTCTAAAAACTCCCACAGTAGTTCTTACACTCCAAACAGTTTCTCTTCCGAGGAGCTTCAGGCTGAGCCTTTGGACTTGTCTTTACCAAAACAAATGAAGGAACCCAAAAGTATTATAGCCACAAAGAACAAAACAAAATCTAACAGTGTAAATTTAGAACACAACAGTGTTTCTTCATCATCTGAAAACTCAGATGAGCCACTGAACTTGACTTTTATCAAGAAGGAGTTTTCTAATTCAAATAATCTGGATAAAAGCACTAACCCAGTATTTGGTATGAACCCATTTAGTGCCAAACCTTTATACACAACACTTCCACCACAGAGCGCATTTCCCCCAGCCACTTTTATGCCACCAGTCCAGACCAGTATTCCTGGGCTGCGACCATACCCAGGACTAGATCAGATGAGCTTCCTACCACATATGGCCTATACTTACCCAACTGGAGCAGCTACTTTTGCCGATATGCAGCAAAGGAGAAAGTACCAGCGCAAACAAGGATTTCAGGTAAATTGTTGCAACCGTTTTCTTTTGAAAGGCTAGAATTTAGTCGTTTGTGAGATGTCCTCTTACAGAAGAAAAAGCCCAAAGTTGTAGTCAACATGTCCAACAAAATTAGAAGAGTTTATTCCAGTCTGTGCCTGTAAAAATGCAGTGGAATAGGAAAACAAACTGGGATTACCTTAGAAGTATCTCTACTTGGATTCAGAAGCAGCGTCAACACCTTTGAATAAGCACAACACTTATGGTTTTGTTCTGTTAAGAGCTTAGTTTTTTCGTATTAAAATTGTGTTTAAATAATAATAATGTCCATGAGAAAAACCCATCCTGCAGGAAAAAAAAAAAAAAAAAAAGAGGAAATTTTGGAGGGAAAGTGACTTGTGCAGGGCATAATTACGTCTCACCATGGGGAAAAGGAGCAGGGGGAGACCTTTTGGGGATCACCAATCACTTGGATGCAAAGCTGTATGCTTCTAAGCAGAGGCCCATATGGCCTCGTAGCAGCTCCATCCCATTGAAAGTCCTCAAAGCTGCCTTCTCTGGGTTTTTTTGAGGGAATTGGTTTACCCGCTGTGCCTGGGAAAGGGGTTCCCTCTTCTCATGAACGTTGGGGGATGAGAAACGTTGATGTGTTGCTTCACCATAGCCCCTTCCATCAGTTCACCTACTGCCCTTCCCAGACTATGAGTCCCCTAATCCTGCCAGTCATCTGGAATGGCTTTGGAAAAAAAAACAACCCAGAGATTAGGTGAAATTACGTGGAGAGGTAGCAGCTAGGGCCCTCGATCGCAGACAAAGTCTTTCCCTGGACACGTAATCTGGGTCAGGGCTTCTTCATGCCTGGGTACAACCTTTAATCCTTTTCAGGGTTGCCCCAGAGTCAGTGCACGAGTAGGGAAGGATTCCACCACTTGGGCACCTACAGCAAAGAGTCACCTACTTTTATGGCTTTTTGCTGGGTGTATTCAGATATAATGTATGGAGTTTAGTTAAATGAGATTAACTGATTATAGATTAATAATTTTTTTTTTCACATTTGCGCATGTTCCCCTATGTCCTATTACGGTCTATTCATAATTTTACCAACTAGTAAATGTTTTATAGTTTTTGAATGTGAAAATCAGGTATGGTTTTACATTATTGGCTGTAATCCCTCTTTGCACAATAGGAGCATAAATAGCACTGCACCTCCATAACAGCTGTTCCACTATTCCAATTTACAGTACATCTGCCCTCTTTGTAAATGTATTTAAGCCTATTTAATCTTCTCTAATATTAATTAGTGCAAACCTAGTCTAAGAAAACCGAACTGTGTGATAGCAAATGGAAATGTATGTTATCATGCAAGTTTGCACTCTCTTTGGATCAAGACAAAATAAATATCAAGAAATTTAATAATTTACTGATCCACATTCATTATTGCTTAATGCTGAAGGCTGTTTTAACATAGATAGAACATTGATAAAAAGTGTTATTAATATTCCCTATTTCAAATTACAAAATTAAATATAAAAATATGGCTTGAGGCCTTTAGTCGGGAGACATACATTTAAATGGATTGCATAATAATAACATTTGTACCTAAATATAAAATTCAATTAAAACCTTTCTACAGATGCAGAATATATCCAAGTTTCAGTGTTTGGAAAAAGGAACTATCTCTTCGCTGTTGATTACGCTCTCCCCTGTAAAATATTGCAAGGCCTTTTTCCATCCCAGAAGAGCCTCCCCTTTGTATTTTCCACTCCTCAGAAATATTTAGGGCCAATATGATAAATACCATCCACTTGTGTCAATCATGTCTCTGCAGTGTGCTCAAAAACCACAAAGTTGGCCGAAGGCAGACAAGTAGGACTCTCCTTAATATTTCTACAGTTCCCATCAGGTGTAGCTTCATTACCGATGGGTTCATATGAGGTTGGTGGTTCTAAGAGGGGAACCACCCCCCGCCCCATCCTAAGCAGGCATGATTTAAACTTTTCTGGGGTGGTGGGTTCCTCCGTGGGGAGGAGCGGTGGTGGAAATAGGGTGTCGCTGACGGGTGGTTCCCTCGCAGGGAGAATTGCTTGATGGAACCCCAGACTACATGTCCGGCCTCGACGACATGACGGACTCCGACTCCTGTCTGTCCCGAAAGAAGATCAAGAAGACAGAAAGTGGCATGTACGCATGTGACTTATGTGACAAGACATTCCAGAAGAGCAGTTCCCTGCTGCGACACAAATATGAGCACACAGGTAGGGCAGCCGCGCGTGCCGAGAGGTGGTTTGAGGTCTTGGCAGAAGGCTTGAGGTCTTCACTATGATTTTCGCTGTGTTTCATGAGTACACTTGGGCAACGAAGGATTCGGCAGGTGCTGAGGCTTTCAGCGGGGAAGAAATAATATCATTTGCTCTGTTCAGCTTATTTTTTAATTTCTTTAAATGGTTACTGCTTGGGAAAGGACTGTTGGATGCGATGAGGGGGGATCCTAGCAGATGCCAGTTGTTCTTACATCACATTGAGCACCGTGGCAATCGAGGCATGATGAACCCCTCTTCAAATTCAGCAGGCTCTAGCACTCGGAAAGGAGTGCAACTTGGTCAACACAAAGTCTGGCACGAGAAGGAAGAGCGACAGGGTCTTTCTCATTTCTTAGACACTATCTGACCTCACACCGTTTAATCCAATAGAAAAAAAAAACATCCCCTGACATTAGCAGCCTGAGAGCTGGCCCTGGCCAAGTTATCCGAAAGCGAACAGCTCGGGGGGGAGGTGAGGGTGGGTTGCTCTCACCATGACTTCACACGCCAGCAGCGCGGGCAGGTTGTGTTTCGCCTTTTCACTTCTCATTCAATGCCCAGGGAAAGTTCCCTTCTTTCCCAAACAGGAACCGATTTCCCTCTAGTTGAAGGAAGCCTGCCAAAGCTCGCCGCAGATTGTCAGCTTAAAAAATATTTTGGATTGAAAAAGACCCTCCATCACACCTATGCTGGCCGTGGTTCCGCTTGCGGGCAGCGCTCCCAATCCCGCTGTCAGCCAGGACAGGCAGGAGCCCGGAGGTGGAGAAGTCTCCGAGGGGGACGCATCAGCTCAGCACGTTTCATTTAGGGGAAAGCAGGACCGGAGCTCCCCAAATAATAGAGATATCGAGTTCTGTTAGACAAAGGGAACGTGAATTATCACGTGAATTATTGTGCAGCAGGGCATAAAGCAAACTCCAACTTCCTAGAGTTAGAAAAAGCTTACTCGGGAGGAAACTTGCCTTAACTTTGAAAGCTGAGTCCCGCGTCAGGAAATGAAGAGAGTCACATCATCCTTCAATCTCACCATGTGACGGTAAAAAACTTATACCTCTCCATTAATACATCTTCCAGGCCGCACATAACCGTTTGGCATTTCGCAGATGAAAAATTTACAATTCAGAAGTGGACTGGGCCTTTAAAAAAAAAAAAAAAATTATTTACTTTGTTATTTTTCCTTCTTATCCTTTTCTTCCAAATTTTAAGATAATCCCAGGCAGGAAAATAAAAAAAAAAAAAAAGGAAGTTAAAATACATGTGGAATTAGGAAGGAAAATGAAAAGCGTCATTTTGGAGGAGATCAGCTAGTTCATTGGAGGAATGTTCTCTCCGCTACATTATTCAGATCAAATTGTTTATTCAGTAGAAGAAGCTTTGAAGGCTTTACGTCCCTGCACCTTTCCTCTCCTGAATGATTTTATTACAGCCATCTGCAAACATTATGGTTTACTACGCTACTACCATAAAGCTCTTATGTTAGAACTGGCCTTCATATATATCGGGATCTGGACATATGGCTGAATCCCATAAAGTTGGTAGTCCATAAGGTCGACAGACATATGGTTGAAAGGCTGAAAATTTGACAAGCTGAAATGTGTGCAATCACCTTGATTTGCAAAATAAACTGCATTTGTAAAAGCAAAAATATGTTCTGGTCTTTAAAGTAGCATGGGAACCTGCTGCCTGGAAAGATACCCCACAGCTGCAACGTAGGGACTTGACTTCTCCTTCTTTGCTCTGTCCCTTTCGGCTTCTCAACTTGACGTCTGTCAACTTTATGGGACTCAGCCTTATGATCCAGAACGTGTCCACGGTGTTGTATTTAATACGCTAGAACTGCAGCCCGTCAGCAAGCTCGAGCGTGGCATGTAGAGACGGGAAGGCGAAGGCAGGGGCGCTGAGGCTGAGCGCCCCGCGCTCTTCTCTGCTTGGCCACGGGCTTCCTCCACCAACTTCAGCAAAGGGCTCCATCTTTCTCTCACCTTCACCCATCTTGGAAAGAGAGGAAAATGATATTGGCCCACCTTCCTGGGCTGTTGTAAATCTTAATTCGTGCAGGCTGTGATACTGCACTGGGACTCGCTATGTAAAGTGGGAAGGATTATTAAGGGCGCGTTCATTTTCACGGAGCCTCCGTGCCTCACACTGACGTTAAGTGGAGGTGGTTGGGAGCTCTGAAGACCTTGGCTGGGCGAGCCTCCATAACTCATTCACAGCCGTCAGGAGGCGAGCAGCACCGGGACTTTGGCCAATGGCTTAGCATCCACCTGAAGTGAATTTCAAATTAATGTGATAGGTTTTTTTGGAAAAAGCTTCTAATTGCATTAATAACATAGGTGCGAGATCGGAGTCTGTGTTCAGGGGGAAGGAATCGAATTGAAAGCAAAGCCATCTTCTGCATTTGGGGTCTCGGTAAGAGTAGGCCCAGAATTTTCAATTGGCTTCTTGAAACCTCGAAAGGGGAAAAAGCTTCTTTTCTGGGTGTGGTGCTGTCTTCTGACCAGCTGATCACGATCTGTTGTTACTTCATTAAAAACATATTTTAGGAGGAATTGGAAAACTTCCTGTCTTTCCTGGAGAAGCACAAATAGTGGATTTTGTTTATACTGATGTCCTTTTTCTTAGGTAAAAAAAAATCTACATGCTTTTTTAGGTCTTTTTTTTTTTTTCTGATATTTGAACAACCGGATTTTTCTTTGACACCACTTGTCATAGTCCATATACCCGTTGCAACCTATTCTAGAAGAAGGGTTGAACGAGTCAGGTAGAGGCCACGTTCCTGCTTTGCAGCTCCTAAAAATTTAAAATTATTTGGAGCAAAAAGTAACATTGACCCCTTAAGCTACGTGAGCTGGCTTAATTGCGTGCAACACAACTTCTGTGAAAGAGAAAGCAGGAATGTCGTGGGTAGTGTGGTGGAGATGAGTTTCTCTGCCAGGGCAAGAAGAACTGGATTTGGCCAGTTATTTGTGTCATGTCAACCTGAGACCTTCTGGTGAGACCATGAAGCAGCAGGTCAAGGAGCTCTGTGATTACCTCGGTACTCTGTGCCTGCCACAGCCTCAGCACAAGCAGAAAAAGGGGCCCAAATTTCACAATCCGTAATTTATTTTTTTTTTAATTTGTACGGTATTAGCAGTGTTTTGCAATAGCTTCTGGCTTCATGTGGGGAAGGAAAATTTATTGTGTTGCTGCAAAGAGTGAACTTCATTGGCTAAGCTGAAATTTAGTGTAGAGGCCACTGCTTGCTGCAGGAGCAAATTCTGCCAAGTTAATCTTGGGACGTCATTTAATTTTAAGAGGAGTTACGTGTCCCTCTTACAGTTTGAACTTTACAAGGTCCCATTACTTTAAAATCAGAGGCTGCAGCACTGTCATTAGGGCACGGAGCTCGGCAGGTAGCACAGGAATTCGGTGCTCACGTTATTTTTCTGTGGAGTCTTATGAACCCATCAGTTGAGCAGATCCTGCTTCATTAGCATGCCTCTAATCTCAGATTTCTCCAAGCTATTTAGCGCAAGGTTTGAGAAACGTTCCTTGCTAGAGGTGGAGAGGATGGTTGCCCTCATGGCAAAGCATTGGTGCCATTTGGCAAGGAAAAGCCATCCTTACCTACAGGATATGGAGGGAAAGGGGTAGCGGGTAAGCGGCGAGGGGAGCAAACAGAATAGATCACCTAGAAAATAAGAGAAATATCAATATTATAGAATCATAGAATGGTTAGAGTTGGAAAGGACCTTGAAGATCATCGTGTTCCAACCCCCTGCCATGGGCAGGGACACCTCCCACTAGACCAGGTTGCTCAAAGCCCCATCCAGCCTGGCCNTCCATTGGATCCTTTCTAACAGTTCTATGTCCTTTCTCTGTTGAGGACTCCAGAGCTGGACACAGGACTCCAGGTGGGGTCTCACGAGCGCAGAGTAGAGGGGGAGAATCACCTCCCGTGACCTGCTGGTCACGCTTCTTTTGATGCAGTCACGCTTCCCAGCTCCTGGAGAGCAATCCAGCCCCTCTTTTTGTCACCAGCGTTGCTTTGGGCTGATTCAGGAGGAAGGTGAAGGCTGGCTTATGTTCTGCCATCGCGAACACCCATGTCTGCCTCTTGCCAGCTTTATCGTAGCATCGCAAGGGAACTCGCGGCGTGCCGGCTCTGCAACAAAACCTGGAAACGGGTTTCCAGAATCCTACCTAGAAATTTTAAATCCTTTCATTGTTGTTGTATATGACATCATATTCTATTTTATTACTTGTGTGGGCTGTCGAGGGCCTCGTAGCTGTGCTAGTGCTTTCATCCTTTCCTTTTTCCACTGTATATTTTATTAAGACCTCTTTTTTATTTTTGTAGCTTTCATGCTGATGCAAGCACTAGTTTTATTTCCAGATTGATTCTGTAAACTAAATATTGTTCTTGAGCCTGGTAGCAAATCAGCTCTTGCTGGCTAGTGTTTTGAATTCCCAGCTCAGGAGTTTTCTTTATTTAGAGCTTGATTCATAAAAAATTTACATGCTATTTAAAGGTTATTTTTTTTCTTGCTTTACTCTGATACAAGTTTAGAATTCCCCATTTTACACTCAAATAAAGAGGAAAAAAG
>VZRU01012638.1:645729-646989 GCA_013398155.1 Pedionomus torquatus | reverse complement strand
TAGGGTGGGGTAGATAAGAAAAAAAAAAAAAAAAAAAAATATTTAAAAAAGCATATTCCTTGGTGTTTGTTCTTAGCAACTCTGCTCTGGAAGCTAATTTTCTTTTTATGCCTGACTTTCCCTGCTCTTGAGTCCCAGCAGTGGCTGCAGGAGGAAAGCAAGCAGATCTGGTTCAACAAGGAGCAGCTTCAGTTTTCCTGGAAGTTGAGATCTTTTAGGAGTCTGAAAAGATTATTTTTTTTTTTCCCTGCTGGATTTCTTTCTGTGCTGGTGCTGTCAGTGATGGGCTCTCATCTTTCTGGCCCTTTGCTCTGGGCTGGGGTTTTCTCACCTTCTATCCACCCTACTCTTCCTCTCCCTGCTCTCTCTTCTTTAAGAATTAATGAAACACCAGACTTTTACTACTGGCAGGATGGGAGGGCTCTGGTGTGAAGTTTATTCCTGTTCTGGTCACGTGCCACATTAGCTAAGTATGATAAATACGCCCGAGGAATCAGGCCAGTTCACTAATAAGTTCCTAACGATCTGCTCTAGCAACAAGATGTGCAAAGCAGGCTCCGCAGTTCAGGCACCGAATACTAGCAATTTTATGCGCTTAAAAATAGAACAAAATATAAAATAATGACCAATTGCCACGGTACCCCATCTCCACGGCTGCACCACTCCGCAGCATTCAGTTGAATGCCACTAAGATGATAATCTGACATTTCCAAAATTAAATAAAATTTTAAAAAGAAAAAAAAAAACACCAAAAAATTCCTGGCTGAAGGTACTAATGTTTGATTTTATTTTTTGCCTCCTGCAATCTAAGTTTGGTGATCGGTCTTCACTAATTCCAATCTTTGCACCATATGTTATGTCTGGATATCTCACGGTTGCATCATGCTTTGCTGAGTTTTGTCGTGCGGCATCATGCTGACAAGTATTTTTTGTCAGCTCTATTTTGGAATTAAGCTTTCAGTATGGCAGTTCTGGAAGGTGTTGAAGGCATTCCTGTGCTATTTGTGGCCTGGGATCAACCAGATGTGTTTAGGCTTGGCACTGGTTTTGAGTTTCAAACATTGGTTCGAAACTGCCTGAAATGCCAAAGGAAATACTGTTTTCTGCAGCTTAACACTGCTTTAGCACTCAGCGAGTGGCTGACAACATTTTATTTAGAAACCCCTTATGCTTCTGTGGCAGATGTATATATTTGTATTTGCTCACGTGGTGGGGGAAAAACATCTTTTGGTCCTTGTGGGTTTCTTCCCTTAGGCGAGG
>VZRU01012638.1:625729-640729 GCA_013398155.1 Pedionomus torquatus | reverse complement strand
ACTGGGCCAAATGCTGCTCTCATTAACTCATTAACTCAGGCTTTAATGCGCTGAAAATGCAAGCAGTGGTGACACATTGGGTTTGCTATTCTCTGGCTTTGCATGGGTGGGCTCTGGTCCTGCTTTCTCACACTCCAAAATTCAGAGCGAGTTTCACTGACTTCCAGCTGGAGAGGGTGCACACTGGTGTCCATGGGTGCTTGTGCTCTACACAAGATCCGATGGAGGTTTTTGTGGATCTTTGTTATCCTACCAACTCTACATAGGGCTAGACATTGTCAAAAAGCACTAATTTTTCTCGTTCTGACTTCAGGAACAGGAGGTTAACAGGCTTACTCTGTTGGATTCATGCAGGGGTAAGTAGTCATCAGTCATCTCCTGGTCTTGAGTTGAGCCTTAAAAGTTTTCTTGGGGTTCCTTATACATCAGGAACACAAAGGGTTCTCCAAGCTGTCATACAGAGTGACTTTCTATAATCCCTTGAAAGTCCAAGACTTCTCCATTGAGAGGATCTGCAGTGATTTTGTTTCTAAGCCACCCTTAGCATCTGCATGAACCACAGTTCAGCAGAGCATAAGCTTTGGGTCTCTAGTTGAAGAAACACATTCATTATTAGACCTTATTTTTAGCTATTTAAGACTGAAAGAGAAGCCAGACTTAGGGTGAGGAAAAAGGTTTTTTTTTTTTAAAAAAATGCATTTGACTTATTGGTGCAAAAGCAAGGCTTACCTAATACAATTTTGATTTTTTTCATCTTTTTTAGGGGAAGTAACTCAGTATATAGGTATATTTAGCAATTTCAGTCCTGCATAGACTTTGGCTCTAACACTCAAAACCTGAGCACGCACAGCTCTTGGTAAAGTTTTTCATGTTTTGACACAGGAGAGTTTGAAGGTAGGGAGCTGGGTCAGATGTGCTTTTTCCAGTATTCTTACCAAAAAATGCGAAAAAAATTTACACCTAAGCCCAACTCAAGCACATCAATAACAGCAGGAGATTACTCAACATTTGATTTCAAGACTTTGAATCATCGAGGCCTTCATTACCACAATGGCAACTCTAAAATGTCACAGGACCGACCATTGCGGTGCCACACAATGCTGTTCTTTTCTCTCCCCATTAAGAACAGGTTTGCTCATTCATACTGCAAATAAAGAAACATCTTTAGGCCCAAATCTGCAAAGAGTGAAGTCATTAAATGACTGACTTTGATTCATATGAGCAACGTTACTGCCTGAATAGTAAAAGCAAAACCAAAGCTTCAGCGAACGGCCCATCACAATCTCAGGGTGACAACACTGAACTCAACAGAGCGGTTTGTAAGTTCAAGACAGACACAAAGAAGACTCTCATGTGTACGTGTCCAGCCAAATGGGAGCAGGGACACTAATTCCTAGCAAAGACAGTTGAATATTTTTACCCAATAAACTCTTCAGCAAGTATCATCCTGTTTTGAAGCAGATAGGTCTCCTGTCATATCTTTACCCGGCTCTAAGCAAAAGAAGAGCCTTCGATGTGTTCGGTTGACAAATAATGAAGCTACAAGAGTTTGCAAAACCCTGCAGTCCACTGGCTCCAGACATACATCTACAATCTGGAGTTGTGCAGCCTGAAATAAACACAGCTGTGTTTATCCAAATGTGTGATCCCATGTACATGGTAGAAAGTTCAAATAAATGCACTCAGTGCGGCGATGCTGTAAATGCAGCGAGTGCATTTGTCAGATGTGTGATGATGCAATCTCTTAAATAAACAGACTGAGCTGTTTGTTTGACTCCTGAGCTACATAGACATAAAAATACATGTACATTAATTGAAGCCAATAAAGCAAAATCCAAAACAACTGTAAGATCTTAATTGAACCTTAACTGAAAATTCACTGGTTGTTCTTACGCCCAGAATAAACAAGTTCTGTGTGTTGGTGTTAAGCGTATGGTGTAAGTTTTAGACAACAATAGGCAGTAATAGATAACCATCAGTTCTGATTTTAGTGGACCAATCCTTTTTTTTTCTTCCTAATATTTTTTTTCCCCATTGTCTAAGACCAACGCTAGAAATTACAGTGTATCCCTAATTTTTCATTCAAAGGATAGCTCTATTTTACAACTAAAATATCTTTATTAAGGATGTGTGGTCTGTTCACTATTCAACAGAACCAATAGTCTAGAGGAAGAAGTTTCTGACAAGCTGAAGAATATGTGAAGGAAAGAGAAAAACTGAATGAACGTAGATCCTATCAAAGTGGCTGCTTTACTCAGAGTCAACACTGGCTCAGCGTTTCACTCTAAACTCATTCAGAACATCAAGTTACTGGAAAAAAATCTTCCACTTGAGAAATATGCAATAGCTACTGATGAGTCAGAAGTTGGAAGTGGTGACACCGCCACACACTATTAAAAAAGTCCTCCTTTTCAATACTGTCTGACTGCTCTGCAACCCAAAATAACATCACTGCAGAAGTGTCGTAAAGCTTCTTCATTTGTCTTCAGCACATTCACTTGGAAAACGGGAGCTGAACAAATGGTCTCGAGAATGGTTACTGTAGAATTAGACCATCAAATTTCTTGACTTATGTGCTTTAAAATCTTGCCCAAAAGATGGCACTAACATTGTTTTTAGTAACATATATTGGATATAGATTTAATTCTTTCCCCCTGTAAAAGTATCTTCAAAATGGTCACAACTATATGTTGGAAGAACGAGCTGAATATGCACTACTATGCCAGCTAACAATTGTTATAGAGAAATTAAGCTTCCTTCACGTTAGGCACACAGAAACTATTGCTGGACCAACAGCTGTATCTCTCAAAGTACAGAGACACTGAGCTATGAAACCTTTATCCCAACCAGGACTATTTAAATCTATGTAATATGCCATACAATATACTGGAGCAGTATCATACATTTAAATCATGGACTATTAAATCTCTTGAAAAGTATGCTAAGGCTAGATCAACTTCATTGAACAATTTATATCTGATTTAAAATATTCAAAGAAGTATTACACTGTTGAATTTTATTATCAGCAATTTATTTCAAGTTTTAAAATATTTAAATTACATGCTGTATAAGGAATGGCAAATAGTTTGCATGTCTCCTCAAGCAGTGGAAGCACCTATTTACAATACTTTCACAGTTTATGTTAATAGGGCTATTTTGAGTATGCAAGGAGACCATCCTTCTTTTCACTAACCAGATATCTACAGACCTGAAGAAGGTGGGCCTCAAAACAGCTAAAAATTTGCCATTGATCCATCAGGAAGGGAGTGTTTGACAAGCAGAGGACTGCAGTGGGGCTGCTCTAATTTGCAGCAGCACCAGGGAGAAAAATAGTCAGTCTTGCTTCCACCAAAGCTAACGGAAAAAAGACCTGTAAAGAGTCAGGCCCAGCTTTCAGTATTGTGAGCTGATTCTGAACACCTGGAGATTTTTACTTTCATGCCCTTTCCATAACAGCATAACTCATACAGCTTCAAAACCCCTCAGGTGCATGTTAAGATACTGTGATAAAGCTGAACGCTCGGATGAAAACGGAGCGAGTGACATAAGAAGATAACGAGACAAACGGGTCAGCGTGACACATGTGACAATTATTGTCAAGTCTTCCACAAGCACCATAATGAAGAATAAATTTGAGGGGCAGAGCAGAGGAAGTTTGAAGAGAGCAGTTGGAAACTGAATACAAAGGCAAAAGGTAAATGAAAGTGGGAGGTAAAGAAGGGCAACGCCATGGTAGGTCTTGAAAGTGAAGTCCAACAGCTTGCACTCCACACAGTTAACTCAAAGGACGCTATGGGATCTAGAAAAGAGCAGCTATGGGTTGTAGCCACCTTAGAAAGTGGCAAGAGAGGAGGATATGCTGGGATGGGAATGTCACCTGTGGCAGAGAAGCCAAAGGGAGATGGAGCAAAGCAGGGAAAGGGGTATGTGTCTTGGAGGCACAGCAGAGAAATGAGAAAGCAGTGGTATGGAGACAAGTCAGAGGTGAAGAAGGACTGATGGTAGGATAGCAGTGAGGACTGAGCTTTGCTTTGTGTGAACTATGTAGTAGCTCTAATCTGGGGATATGGATGTGTTTATATTGAATTTAGCCCCAAAAGGAGGAAGAGAGGGAGCGTGAATTGCACCGACATCATGTATATATAGCTTTTCATTCTAAAAAGATGCACCACAAATGAGGAAGGTGAGGAATTGCAGGAGCTGCCCCAAAGCACATTTAATAATATTGCTTCCTCATGAAATTGAAGTATTTTATGTCCCCAGCCTGCTGTCTTTCTGCTGACAAACCTTTCCTGAAGCCAGTAGATTAAACACAAGGAAGACGAGCTTCTTGGGGAGGAAAGATCTAGCCACTCACTTTTACTTTCTGTTTTAGGTTCCCAGAGACAGCATCAGGTTTTCGTTCAGACTTGTATTTTTGTTGTTGCATCTGGAGCAAGCCAACCTTTATGCCCTTCCCCCCTTAAACTTTATATTTCTTCATGTGAGGAATTAGTCAGGGAGAAAAGAGAAGTGAGGACCGGTGACTGCACCGCAAAATAGTTGCAGAGGCATCACGACGAAATCGGGGAATTTACAAAAGTGAAAAATTAGATACAGCTCCTGAGGCCACCAACCACAGGTGGGTTCTCTCACATTAACATAAAACCCCTCAGTTAAGAGGAATCAGAAGAGCACAGTACCAATTATTGTAAGCTGCCATCGCCACTCCCGTAGAGGCTCTGTTCAGTCCACAAGCAAAATCTCACACCATGTTAAGAAGGGCCTGAAAATCCCCAAACCATTGCTGGGAAACTCCCCACAAAAAACTATTCCTGTATGCTGAATTGATTTTGTGTGTCTGTGTGCTGGAGTACAGCAGATCATCTAAACACAACCGGCTGCTTTTGCATCAAAGTCGAGGTGCTCATCTGGTTACGAGCCCAGCAAGCCATGGTGCAGGAGCACACACCTGGGAAAAACAACCTCCTACAATAGGGTGCTGGACCAGAACAGGACTCTGATGCCCCTTCCGCCCCCTCACATAATGAATTTTTCAAAAACCAAAGGGAACTGCCATCCTAACAACAGGAACTGGACAATTTGCGGTAGGTGCTACGCATGGTAGTGCTAGTAGCAGCAGGAGTGCCATGAATATGGAAGCGAGGAGCTAACAGGAGGAAGAGACATTTGGAGAGAAGTATCTCGCTCAGCTTCTCATAACAAAAACTAGTTTTAAAATCTTTAGCAGTGAAGCAAATGGGTAGGGTGTCACCGGTTCAGCTGAAAACTCACTTGCACCTTATGGTCACCATCTGTGGTGTGGAACGTTTTCAACCTTGACAAAGCAGATTTGTCCGAGGATATTTCCTCTCTTTGAAATAAGAGAATTAGCTGTGGTAAAACCGGAACCCGTGTTGGCACATCTACACTCAGGCGATCTCTGGAAAAAAAAAAAAGAAAAAGAAAAAGAAAAAGAAAAGAAAAGTTAAAAAAAAAAAGTATATCATTGCAACAAGCGTCTGGTTGCCAACCTGTAAAAAATAACACCCCGCCACCCCCAGCCAGCTCCAGCTGTGTCAGCTCTGAGCAACACCAAAAGCCACTGCCTCTTCCTCCCTCCCTTTTAAAATATGAAGTGCCTTTTTAAAAGCCCATGAGAAGACAGGCACATGCAGCAGGTGGTCACATCTGTGTCCATCTCCCTCCATCCTGAATAATTCACTCCCGAGTGCTCCCAGCAAGGAGATCGGAAAGGCCAGGCATGGAAGGAAGATGAGGGTGGGTGGAAGTAGACGAGGGCAGGCTCTCACACTCGTATCCTGAGGAGGAAGAGAAGAAGACCTTAAAGCCCATGAGCTGTTTCCCCTCTTTCTTGCTCTATCTCAGCATAACCACTTGGGGAGAATTCCCCCAGAGCCCGATGAGCTGATGAGCACAAAAATCAACATATGTTTCAGATATGTATGCGCAGCCATGCTCTCTATCACTGTGGAGATGGAAGAGACCACAGAAATATAAAACATAGATGGTTTCCTTTTGATTTGCCCTTCATTTGAGAATTCTCCATTGGCTGTAATTGCATTTATAATACTGCAGCATGTGTGTATTTTTCAAAGAACTGAGTGAATAATCCAAATAATGACTCCAGTTCTGGACAGAGCCTTTAATTTCAACTCATTTAACTAATTTTAATCATTCTATAAGTACTGGAAGGTTCCTGTGTCGAGCTGGAGAGGTGACCCGCAGAGATTGCAGACCTGCAGCTCCTCTCTGCTTCTGCTTGGATTTTTCCATGGTGACTTTGGGCAAACGATTTCACCACCCTGGGCTTCAGCACCTGCAAAACGGGGATCAACTGACTTCTTTATCTCAAAGGTATATTGCAAGGATAAACATGGGTATACAATCACAGATTGTGTTTTTGAAGGCCAGAAAATACTTGCCTAAATGGATAGTCCAGCAGTGCCTCTTGCTTCTAGAGAACTGATGATGCTCTACTTTGTCTGGCCACCACCCTGAATGTCACAGATATTTTTAAGGTTTGACTTCTTAGAAAGGACATGGCCAATTACTACCATAGCAAAACACAAAACATTTGATTTGTTCTACCCAGTTTTAATCTGTATTTTTTTGTTTGTTTGTTTGTTTCCCCCCTGATTCTTGAATTTTACTTCTTCCCCCCGATTTCTCTCATTCCTCCCCACAAAGAGGTGGAATCCCAGCGAGCTACACTTCAACGGAGATGAGTAGCGGTTGTCGGGCTAATTAGAATCCAATTAACATAGTCAAATTTAACCACTTCACTTCCAGTTCTGGTAGGCAATGTCACACGCTCCAGTGACACAGGAAGTACTGTGATGCGAATTAAGCATCATTAGCCAGAGGCAACCAGTAGAGACACAGGACGGCACTCGTCTGCCTGCAGAAACCACAAGAAAGGGCACAGTTCTCACCATCAAGAGCTTCATATGTAACTCTGGCCTTTAAATTGTGTGACAATGACTCAGAATGAGGAACACAAGCAAATCTGCCGAAAAAGGCAGTTTGTCACAATGTGGGATTAGTTTCTTCAACAGCTATAACCTCAGTTTCCTGATTCAGCAACTTTGATGCCTATAAATTAAAGAAATAAAGCGAAACAGCAACATGTTTGCATGGGATGGGGGTAAAACCGGGTCTGAAAGGAAAAGCTCTTTGGTGCTCAGGAAATATATTGTAATGTGCCTGGATTCAAGAGTAGTGTCACTCATGAAGTGAGGAGAACCCTCGTACGATCATTAAGCTTCTCAAAGCCTGGATAAGATTCAGACATGGGTGAAGCACTGGCCCTGTTGAAGTCAGGGTGACACTTCCAACATCTCACTAACTGTTTCCAAAGCGCCCAAAGCCCAGCACTGGGGTTGAAAAGCAAAATCAAAATAGAACAGATAAATAATAAATTAAATAACATAAGTTAAAGCCTCCTGGAAATGAAAACTGATTAGCCAGATTTCACAGAGGGTTTCAATTAAGTCTGTTTCTCATTTTTGTTTATCTATATTTAATACTGATAAATAATGTTATTTCATTACCAGTCTCTGAAGGGTGTTTCTTGCCTTTCTTAAAGGGGTAGTCAGGATTAAAAAAAAATCATCACCTAAGGTATAAGTAATATTCTGGGTTAGTGAAATGGAAAAAGCATGCTTACTTTTCTCCACTAATGATGCTTTGCATGTTTTCTTGCACCCTCTTTCTTCTCCGGCTTTGCAGATGCTAGAAAGGGAGCTCTAATAGGAGTCCCCATCTTCTCCCTGTGTTGAAAACCTGAAATATTGGCTACTGCTGACCTTAAATGTTGTGCTGTGATTCATTTATTCACCCTCAAAGATAAGAGAGGAAGGCCCAAGAGGATCAGTTCATTAATTTCCCATCTCACACGGTCCACATGCCTCTGAGACCTGAGGATGGGGAAGGAGGAGCTCAGACCTGCCGTGCAGTTTCCCTCCAGTGTTAGAATCATAGAACAGTTTGGGTTGGAAGGGATCGTTGAAGGTCATCTGGCCCAACCTCCCTCCAATGATCAGGATCTACAACTAGGCCAGGCTGCTCAGAACCCCATCCAGCCTGGTCTTGAACACCTCCAGAGATGTGGCATCTACCTGGGCCAGTGTCTTACCACCCTCATTGTATAAAATGTCTTCCTTATATCTATTGTACCATAACCCCTTGTCCTGTCATTACAAGCCCTACTAAAAAGTCTGCCCTCATATTTCTTATAAGCCCCCTTCAGATACTGGAAAGCTGCTATAAGGCCTCCCCAGAGCTTTCTCTTCTTCAGGCTGAGCAACCCCAACTCTCTCAGCCTGTCCTCACAGCAGAGGGACTCCAGACCTCGCAGCATCTTCATGGCCCCTGCTCCAATGGGTCCATGTCCTTCTGCAATTGGTGGCCCCAAAGCTGAAGGTAGCACTGCAGAGGGACCTCCTCAGACCAGAGCAGAGGGGCAGAATCCCCCTACTTGCCCAGCTGGCCATGCTCCAGGATACAGGTGGCTTTCTGGACTGCCAGCTCACATTGCCAGGTCATCCTGGGCTTCTCATCCACCTGCACCTCCAAGTCCTTCTCCTCAGGGCTGGTCTCGATCCCTTTATCCCCCTGGGGCTTGCCCTCGAACCCATCAAACGTTATGTGCGCTTACATCTGACCCCATTGAATGTTTCTATTGATAAAGAAAGGACACCAACATTAAAAAGCCACTTCTCATATAATTATAAAATGGCGAACAGCACTGGCAAGCCTTGATCCACCACATGGTGACCCTGATCCTACCCACCCTTGCACAGCAAGGAGCAGAACCTCCCCGGTTTCAGCTGCTGGAGATGATTGCCTCATCCTGGAGGTGGGCAGGTGAAAAGCACCCCTGCTCACCTGTTCTTTAATTAAAAACTGTGTAAGGTGAAAAGGGGCAGCACGATAATGAGGGTTTACTTTAGATGAGGAGACAGAGCTGTATATGCAGCAGCTTCAGCGTGTGGGTGAGGGTTTTGGCTCTGCTTTTCTCCTACAGGTCGTCCTCCTGGACAGTAATTTGACAGTCACGTACCAGGCCTTGGGTAATGCAGAAAACAGCATTGTGCTTCCTAGAACTGCTTTATCGCTGTTTTAACTGAGGTAATTTAACCCAGGTGGTCTCCACAGCAGCCTTTGCCTTAGGCCTGGAGAAAAGCAAGGATGAGAAAGCAATGAATTTGTTAGGTATGTGCTTAGGAATAGTTTAGAAAACCCATCAGAAATAAGGTGTAGCAACTGCATGTGTCCTACGAGCTCCTGCAGTGCTAGGAGAAGGTGTCAGCACTAGTAGCCTTTCAGAGAGGCACCCCAAATCCATGGTGCTGCCCCAGTTGGACCATTCTGGGACATCCCAGGTGCTGGTGAAGGAGTTAAAAAGACCCGTGGAGATGGGGGTTGGGGACAGAGTGATGTTTCTTCTGTGAGGATCATGTTCAGAGTCTGTCTTTGGATGACAGCATGTGTTTTACAGACAATGCACTCATCAGTGGTAGCTTTGAGGACCAGAATGCTGTAAGCTGCAGAGGCTTTTTTTTGCTTGCAGGGTTTTGAAATGGAGACGACTGGGGTTCTCTTTAATTTCTCAAGAGTCCAGGTGCAATAGATCTGTGAGATGCTTTTTCTGAGCATGAATGCTACACCAGAGGTCTTTTATTTGAGTAACTGTATAAGAAGGAAGATGTGTGGGCTCCAGGAAGGCTGCAGGTAGCAGCGCCTGGAGCGATGGGGTGGGGGCTGGCGCTGCCAGACCCACTGCTGCACCCCTGCCTTCCCGAGCTGGAAATCACGTCGCTGAACTAGGATGACCCTGTTACTCCAAACGGAGCCACTTCTTCTGCCCCCAGATTTTATCCAATTGTCTCTTTGTTTGGCAACCTGAGCGGAGCACTGTCTCCAGCTGGACTGCTGGATGTCTGAAAGGCTGAGGCTGTCTCTGAGCAGATGGGAATGTTCCCATATTTCTGTCTCCAGCTCTCAGGGAACCTGCCTGAGACTCACAGCGCGGATGGAAGGTGCCCAAAAAATGCCATTGCAAATGCAGCTGGAAAATCTTCTTTTTTTTTCTCTTTTTTTTTTTTTTTTCTTTTATTCACTCTTATATCTCAGGCTGTTTCTCAGCCTGACACCCACATCTGAATCTAGCGATGCGCAGAAAGGAGGGTGCTGAGCGTCTGCTCCTTTCTGTGGCATTTGCTTTGTCCTACTTCTCCAGCAAGTAGGACATCTGGGATTTCTGGTCACCTCAGTCTCCAGCTTCAATTTCAGAAGCACCCCTCAGATCTCAGAGCAGAGGCTGAGCTCCAAGCCAGGCTCTGTGTGCATTGCAGCACTGCAAAAAGTACACTTTTTTTTTTTTTCCCTCTCCTGCAACCAGGGGAAGAAAAAGGCAAAATGGAAATATGGCTTTGTAACTCAGCACTGAGAGCACTCACCAGGGCAGGGGAACCCTAAGCTGTGATTCTTTTTGCCTTCAAAATTAACATCTTCCCTGTTATTGAAAATCTGTCTGTTTGGGGAGAGGTGAACTGAAATTTCCCTATTCCTACCTGCCTGCATTTGCAGCCGTGCTCCTTTTCTGTCTTTTTGTGCCATCTCAGTTCCAGGCACCAGAAGCTGTTCCTGCACCATCCACGCTCGAGTCCAGGATAGACAGAAAACTGACTAAAGAAAAATTAAGCTCCACCTTGATGTCCCACTTTTCTCAGGCTATGTTTTTGCAACTCCGTAGCAGATGGTATGTCTTAGGTACATCACTTTGGAGATGCCAAGTGATGTACTATCTATCAGTGTTTTTATTTAATGAGGAGGGAAATTTTGACTCCTACTTACACTTGGGAAGCTGCAAGAGGGGGACAGGTGTGATGCTATTTCATACTGCTGTATCATCCACCCAGAGCTCTTCATAGCTATTTTTAATCTGGACACGAAAGGAACTATTAATTAGCGAAACATATCCGGGTGCCTAATACAAACTGTAGAGACTGTAATGGTGTATTACAGCATCTTAATTTTCTTCAGAGACTACAATTAGCAGGGAGATGGTCTGCACCATGAGGGTTTTTATTTTCTTTCTTTTATCTGACAAAAAAAGAAAAAAAAGGTTGCAAATATAGGGCGGCTGAGTCATAACAGGAGATGTATGGGATTCCAGCACAAAGCGTTGTATGTTTGTGTCCGGTCGATACACTTAAAAAGAGCCTTTTCACCTAAAAGTTGATGTCTCTAATGTGAAATGTGGAAACTCTTAAAGAGTTCTGTGGCACTCGGTGCTTTTTACTGCAGTAGGACAACTACCAGCATTTAATACCATAATGCAATGGAAGAGATGAAGAATGGTATAACTGAGTGAGGAGGAAAATTATAAGTAACTGGGGTGCAGTCGCTGTTTTTAAATATGAAGTAGGTGACAATAACGCACACAACTGCTCCTAAAAAATGCCACAGTAGTTTGCCATTTACATGGAGCCAAGTCCTTGGGTTTTTATCTCAGCTTTAATGTGGCACGATAGTTGCTGTTATCGGCGCATCAGATGGCAGATGCCACGTTTTTGGTGGACCATCACTGAACCCCACCGTCCGGCCTTGTGGAATTGCAAAGGAGGATGATTACGTTGGTGTAAGATAATTTGATTTTCTTTTTGACAATTAAATCCCTGTTTTGGAGAACTTAGACTTCTACTATTACATAGGAAAATACTTATTAGTGAAATTATTTTCTTCTCTATAGGGACTTGATCATCAAGTCAGCTGAAATCCATAAAGGCTAATTGGAGAAGAAACACATCTTTTGGGTGTTCCTCTGCCACACCTGAATAATAAGGTGGGAATTTTCCCCCCTAGAGGAACCTGGATGAGGTTCTTCTGTGTCCTTCTAAGGAAGCTGATGGCGATGCTGATCTTATTGGGCCTCTACAAACAGCAAGAGAACAAACTCTTTGCAGTACGTATTTTTCATCAGAAAAATGCAGCAGAAAGGGCAGAAAATGTAAAGAAAGCATTTTTCTGTTTGTCCTTTTTTCTAAAAAGTGATAATCAGCCAAAAGCACTCTGTGAAGAGATCATGCAGCTGATGACCTTAAAAAAACCACCCGGCACTGAAGTAAATCATGCTGTTGCCGTCACTGAATATACCTTTCATTTCCTCTCCACAAAGCAGAGGTACAAGCCACTTGGAAGTACACCAAAAAGCATCATCTTCTCTTCTGCTGACATGGGTGGAAACCCCCTTGTTCTGCACAAGTACTTGCACAGGAGCTGTTGCCATTGTGTCCTTGTGAGGAAGAAGAAGGAGAAGCAGTGGGCACCACCTGGCCTCCTTGGCTGGACGCTGTAGTGTCCATAGCCAAGGGGATGGCCAAGCCTCTGGTGCACCACATGGGGAAGGCCTTGGCAGGTTCTTGGGCTCATGTCAGAACTTCAGTCCTTGGACTTTCAGCATCCTCACCAGCTCCATAACTCTAAAATTTTCATCTAAGACATCTAAGACGTGTCTAAAATAGATTGTTTAAAGCTTGCTTCCTTACATTTCTAAATGTGGGTAAGAAAGCTGATGAATGAAGGAGGAAATGGAATCTCTCTGAGGCTATGCCCCCCATTTCCCTTTCCTTTAAAAAAAAAAAAAAAAAGAAAAATACATAAAAATCAGCAAATGTGTTGATGTGATAGAGACTTTTTCATAAAAGTCTCAGACTGACCAGCCCGGAATCCACTTTGTTGCTGGGAAAGCCTGGCCCATCGCTCTGCCCTCACCTCAGCTGGATGCAGAAGGGAGCTGGGAGGGGAACGGCAACCACCTCAGCAGCCTGCGAAGCCACGCTCTCCTCTTGGAAACATGGAAAGGTGATTATGGATAAGCTGGCGGATTGTTGGCCGGAATGAGAAGATCTCAGGGACACCTAAAGAGATTTAATGGACTGAACGTCATCAGGTCTCTGCAGCCTGGTTCTGGGGTGGGGAACTAGTCCACCCAGACTTCCATGAATGCTTGCAGAGATGTAGCTTAGACTTGGTGAATATCAGAGACTTGTTATTGTGTTTTAAATTAATTCTTCGAACTATACCTTCCTCTGGTGGGGTACAAATGAACATTACAGGCTGAACATTAGATATTTATGTTCATTTAACAATCTGTAATAAGCTATCAGGGCTGATTTTGACATGTACATTGAAGTTATTGCTTTTTTATCAATATCACGGTACATTTGTCAGCAGGGAATGATAATTGTATTGCTATGTATATAACCGATCTTGTAGTGTGACATTCTCTACACTGTGCACAAATTGAATACGTTTCATCTTAAATACAGGCCTATTAATTAAAATCAGAGAGAAACAGAGAATTTTAACCTGCCAGCTGTGGAGCATCTCTGAGCAGCATCTTTTCCTCCAGCAAATAGCTCAGAGCCCACACAACCAGCTACTCCACTTCTTATTTATTTGTTATAGGATGCCAGAGGAAATGCAAGGTCGGAGGTCTGAAATCAAGGGCACAAGAGTAGGACAACAAGGGCTGACAAGGCGGCTGTAAAAGCACCGGGAGCACATTTCTGTGTTACAGCAGGCACCAAGCAGCATCTGCTGTAGTTATGGCAGCAAGAGTAGCTTTCGTTCCATTCCTTGCTTTTCACACACCGGTAACCTAGACAAATGCACTGCATATGTGGACACAGGTAGTCAGCTGCACTTTTCAGAAGTGTCCAGCCAACTCTGACTTTTAATTACTTCTAACTTCTATATTCATTTCCTTCCAACCTGGCTGCTTTTTCTACAGCCAATGATGAACTAAATACGAGGCCACATTTCAAGAAAAAGTAAGTTTAAAGCAAGAGGTCCTTTTCAAACGATGAATCTTAACCCACAGCTACTGGAATATACAGGGTTTTACATACAAGGAAGAGGAGACTCCAATAAGGCAGTAACAGCACTGAAGCTCTGGGAAGGATTTCTCTGCCATGGTTTAATGGGGACCATAAGAGAGAGAATGAGTCAGACGGTACTTGTGAACTAATTGCCCATTATCCCAGTGTGATGATGGTTAACATTAAGATTTTCCGCAGTTCGGGTTACAGCAGCAGTGAAATGCGCTTATTTTTATCAACTGACCAAAGTGTAATAAAATTGTAGTAAAAATTCACTGGGAGAAGTTGCAAATCATCAATGTTTGCTTCATCTAGTAGAGTATAAAGAAAAGAAGAGATAAAGGAACTGTACTTTAGGCAGAAGGAAACACCATTGCTCAAGAGTTTTCTATGCCATACAAAACCTCTATGACACAACCTAAGGTAAGGCAAAAAGAATCCTGGTAAGGACAAGGCCAAGTAGTAGAGGATGAGAGGCCAGGTTCTAGGATAGAGAAGGTCTAGCCTTGTAATCAGCCAAGCACCTAGATTTCATATTACAGTTAAAAGTAAAGATGCAGTATGGGGATTAAAACCAGAGATAGGGCAAAAAAAAATAGTATGGGAGTAATTGCCAGTCATTTAACCAAATTTATTGGGATTTTCTCTTCACAACAGAAGATGGACCTGCCTGAATGTATTCCTGAAATTCCAGTAGTTTTGACCACAAGCAATAATGCAGCGCTCAGGTCTAAAAGGGACCAGGATATTCCTTCGTTGGATGTAACTGAAACAACACTGTGAACAGAGGTATTTCTTTCCTGTTTCTGTAAATTTGTGGCCAAGAAGGCCAATGGCATCCTGGGGTGCATCAAGAAGAGTGTGACCAGCAGGTCAAGGGAGGTTATCCTGCCCCTCTGCTCTCCCCTGGGGAGGCCCCATCTGGAGTACCATGTCCAGTTCTGGGCTCCCCAGTTCAAGAAGGACAGGGAACTGCTGGAGAGGGTACAGCAGAGGAGCACAAAGATGATTAGGGGTCTGGAGCTTCTCTCTGATGAGGAAAGGTTGAGGGACTTGGGTCTTTTTAGTCTGAAGAAAAGAAGACTGAGGGGGGATCTGACCAACACCTATA
>VZRU01012638.1:607088-621233 GCA_013398155.1 Pedionomus torquatus | reverse complement strand
GGTGAGACAGGTTGCCCAGAGAAGATGCAGATGCCCCATCCCTGGAGGGGTTCAAGGCCAGGCTGGATGGGGCTTTGAGCAACCTGGTCTGGTGGATGGTGTCCCTGCCCAGGGCAGGGGGAGTGGAACTCAGTGCTCTTTAAGGTCCCTTCCACCTCTAACCATTCTATGATTAAATTACTAATTTTGATTCCTTTTTCCTCTCCATCTTTTTGTGGGCATCTTGGAAATTGTTCTCGGGTCTCAGATGAGTAAGGTGAACACATTAAGTGTTTCTTGTAAGCACAGAGGGAAGAGCAGGACAGCAGAACTCCAGGCTGCAAAGGTACAGGCAGTGAGGGAAATTACCAAAAAACCTCATATCTTTTTAAAATTTTCCTTAGTAGCTTGGCAACATGTAATCCTGTAGTCTGCCGAACCCTGTCATCTAAATTATGTTAGGATTCAAACAGCTAGCAGACTGTAAACAGGAGAGCTTAGTCATCCCCAAATCCCCAGCAATGCCATTTTGAAGAGAAGGAGAGTGGTTCCCGTCCAACCCCGCAGTGTTTATGTTGGGGTGGCAGGAGGGAGGAACACGAGGAAGTCAGACGTAAGTGGAGCTTTAGGGAAAAACCAAAACCATTTGTCAACGCCGTGACCTGCTATGTAATAGTTCACAGGTGGTGCTCAGCACTGTCTGAGAGATGCCCTCCAGTGGGATGGACTGGAGCATCACGGTCTAGTTCACGGGAGACAGTCTGTTGCTCTACTGGAGCTGGATTCCCACTTCACCATGGTGACCAGGAGAGTTATAGCTGATATGTTATTCTGGCAAGGGCCTCCACAGTTTTTTTTTTCCTTCTCATCAGCAGAATTTTTTTTTCTTCTCATCATTTTTTCTCCTCATCAGAGTTCTCCAAGAAGCCTCAATCACTGTACCTGGCAGAGCTGGACTTCTTTCCAGCAAATGAACACAAGGACCTGCCACTGCCTTTAGGAAAGCAAGACCCCTCAAGGAGAGATGGCCTAACAGTCACTGACCCAAGGTTGTGTTTTCAATTTGGGGAAATTAACAGTAAAATAGAGTATGTTAATGAGATGGATGGATAAAGGTGTGGCCTTTCAGTACTTAAAGGGGGCTTATAATACTCTTTGCAGTGAGGGTTGTGAGACACTGGAACAGGTTGCCCAGAGAAGTGATGGAGGCTTAATCCATGGAACTGTTCAAGGTCAGGCTTGGTGAGGCTCTGAACAACCTGGTGTAGTTTAAGATGTCTCTGCTTATTGCAGGGAAGTTGGACTGGATGATCTTTAAAGGTCCCTTCCAACCCAACATATTCTATAACTATAAGAAAGATGGGGACAGAGTTTTTATCAGGGCCTGTTGTGATAAGACAAGGGGTAATGGCTTTAAATTAAAAGAAGGAAGATTTAGACTAGATAAAAGGAAGAAGATTTTTACCATGAGGGTGGTGAGACACTGGCCCACGTTGCCTAGAGTGGTAGGAGACACCCCATTCCTGGAAACATTCCAGATCAGGTTGTATGGGCTCTAAACAACATGATCTAGTTGAAGATGTCCCTGCTCATGGCAGGGGTGGGGTTGGACTAGACGACCCTTCCAACCCAAACCATTCTATGGTACCACTTCATGATGCATGTGAGCTCCAACTTCACAAACAGACACCAGATCACCTTGGAGTCACCAGCTCCAACACTCTCAGGGTAGGCTGGAGTGATGCTACCTTTGGCTAAGACAAATCGGCCTCGGAGGTGCGGTAAGAGTTACCCAAGCCCTGTGCTATTGTTCCTGCCGCTGTGTTTTGTCTGGGCAGCCCAAAACTCTTATAAACAGGAAACCGGAGACTTCAAATGATTTCTCTGCTTGAATACAGATTGGTAGAAGTATTTGAGATTGCTGCTCTTCTTACAAACAAAACTCATTTGTATGAATATTCAAAGGCAATTAAACTGTTGTGACTACTTAAGGAAATGGCTGGACTTAGGTATAGATTAATGAGTGTGTGTTTAGGCTACAGGTCTTGCTCCGGGAGCTACAGATATCAAACAACTACTCAGTCCTTATGCTGCTAGCAGTTATGTTTTTTTTCCTGAAACTCTTCTCCCATAAATACCAAATAAAACTATAGTTTGTGCAATAGTCACAGAGATATCGGTTGACCCAGACTGTATTTGTTTGCATGAGACATCTTTACGGCACTCTGGGGAAAAACCAGAGTTTCAAAACCAGAACATCTATCCTCAGACAAATCTGCTGAACTGCGGTGCCTTATTTCCTGACTTCCAGGTATTTCTTTTGGATGAGGTACAGTAACACTTGTACATCACTCTGAGTCATTCCTTGTGCATATGGGCACGTTACATCCATTTTCTCCTGCACTGACAGGACATTGCCAAAACGATTTAGTTTAGCTCGAGCTGGCTCTTCAGCATCATTTTTCACACACACATTTTAGCGTACTGAAAGCTGAATTCTGATTTACAACCTTTTTTGGAATTTGTTTTTCGCTGAGGTTTATGCCAAAAGATGTTTTATTCATATAAAACAAATGCCTGACATTTGTTTCATTAAGATATTAAACTTGCACTCCGTTTGCTCTCACCGAAGATACCAGCCATGTAAAGGATTCAGGCCAGGCTCTGGCATGGGGACGGTGAAGGGACTCAGAAAATGGCATTTGAGCTCATCTTTTGCAGCTCTGACCAGGCAAGCCCTGATTCAGTGGCAATTAAATAAACCAGAAAAGCACCCAACCCCACCCTTTGCATCTGGAGCTTTGTCTGAATGTGATAAGAGATCATTAATTTTCAATTTGACCTCAGCCTATAATGTTCAAGTGGCCTCTTTGTTCTCGCAGCGATGTTACAAGCAAGGTCTGAGTCAAGGGAGCTGGAAAGGAAATATTAAAATAGTCCTAAAAAACCTCTTTAGGTCTTGTGATCTCGCTCTTCCTAAGTGAACTGCGCACACCTTATCCATCGGACCATCACGGCTCCACGACATGGATTTCCTCTTGGTGACTGCTTCTTTCCCAGCACAAACAACGCTGGTCAACCAAGGTGACCAGTTGTGCAAGGGGAAGAATGAATATCGAAACGCCGCAGCAAACACATCTTGTGAGCAAACTGGCAGGGCAAAGTTTATTTATATCAAATGTCTGAGTGTAAGGTTTGCAACGATTTACAGGCAGAATAAAAGCTGAAATTCACTGATTAAAGTGCTCGCTGTGAATAGCTCGTACAGCTCTGAATTCAAAGACGTGGTTGAAGAAATTGTTATTACAATCCGCTGCAAAAAGAGCTATTGTGAACCTATGGGCACATCAACAGCTGTCTATGGAAAATTATTATTATTAGAGAATAGAAAATGTCCTATTTTTAACAGATAATCCCGGAATCTGGGTTGAATTAGAATGAAGGAGAGCCCATCTTTCACATCCTTTTTCATTCAGGCATTTGGCAAAGCCCAGACTTTACAGAATGTAATTTAGGGTGTTTAAATTGCTGTTTGTTACTGGTGGTTTCTCACTGTGACACCTCGAATACTTTGGGAGAGGACCTGGGGCTTGGGTCCCTCTGTAAATTCAGAACTACTTACTAAAGTTCCTAGGTGCTTTAGTTTGGGTTCATAGGGTTGGACTCAAAGGGTGTTTTAGGGTTATTTTGATGTGTTTTTTTCTGCTTTCAAGCAAATCCAGCTTTCTGTTGACTACCTCATGGTTAGTACTGAATCAAAACAATTAAATGTTAAGATTTTTCTCCCTCTAGCAGAATTATCAGGACTGGATGGCACCAGAATTGGGACTAGCGCTCATTAAAGACTTCATTTTGTCTTCTTCTCTTTGGATGATCTGGAGGAAAAATAATTTGAGGGGATTGTCCCATCAAGTATGAGGAGAAGGGTGATGTAAAACCTTGACTGTATCTTCAAAAGCCTTCACGACAGCCCAAGACCTGTTCAAAGCCTGTAGAGTAGCAGGCCAAGGACACCCTGTGCTGCAACGGAAACTTGCTGCACCTCAATATGGACCTCAGCTCATCAAAGAAGTCAACAAAGAAGGCAGAAACAAAAATAATAATGATTTAACCACTGAGTGCTGATGCTGATGCCCTGCCCTTTGTGGAGCAGAAGACGACCCTGTTTGTTCTGGCTCCACTTCTCAGGGCACCTTCAGAAGGTGCATGTTGTAATAGGAGCACAAAGACGGTCCGTGCTGGNTGCTCTGGTGAGACCCCATCTGGAGCACTGTGTGCAGGGCTGGAGCCCTCAATGTAGGAAGGATATGGACCTGATGGAGCGGGTCCAGAGGAGGGCCACAAAGATGATCAGAGGGCTGGAGCACCTCTGCTATGAGGACAGGCTGTGAGCTGGGGTTGTTCAGCCTGAAGAAGAGGCTCCAAGGAGACTTAATACCAGCTTTCCAGTACCTGAAGGGGGCCTACAGAAAGGCTGGGGAGGGTCTGTTTACAAAGGCCTGCAGTGACAGGACAAGGGGCAATGGATTTAAGTTGGAGAAGAATAGCTTTAGATTGGATATTAGGAAAAATTTCTTTCCTCTGATGGTGGTGGAACACTGGACCAAGTTGCCCGGGGAGGTGGCTAAGTCCTCTTCCTTGGACAAATTCAAGGTAAGGCTTGATGAGGCCCTGGACAACCTGGTCTAGTTGAGGGTGTCCCTGCAACTGCGGGAAGGTCGGACTAGATGACCTTTGGAGGTCCCTTCTGGCCTGGACAATTCTATGATTCTATAAGTCAGGAAAGGCCTTGAATATTAAGCAAAGAAAAGCCTGAAAAGCAGTTATATAATGACTGCTTGCCAAAATATATATAAAATAAAATTAAAATAATGAGATTTCTGTTAACTAGAAAATTATAGGACTTTAAACTTTCCTTTCCTGTGTGTGCAGACTTTAGGTTTTATATGCCAAGTAACTGACTTCAAGGAATTCTTTCCCCACAGACCTGAAGTACTTTATGCAAGTTTAAGGGTATTGGGAAAGGAAGGGTGATGGCTAAACCAGTCAGTAAGATGTTTGGTGATTTCCTATTAGTCAAGCACAGAAACTAATGAAAAAAATTTTAGGTTTTTTGATGTCGCCTGTTACATTTGTAGGTAAGTAAAGCCTTTCTAGAAAAAAACCCAAACTAATAAATTGAGTGTGTTTGACAAAATTTCAGCTTCCTGAAGATAGATGTTTAGACAATCAGGGAAAACAAGCACTATTATCTAGGTTCCACCACATTAGGTGACCTGCATGAACAACTCAGGCAAATCAAGCAGAAACTAAGACCTGATAACACTCAGATGGGGAAAAAATAAATTGTGTGTGTGTGAAATACTTTTACAGACAAATTGTGATCTCGAGCAAATTTTATGCTGGTTGGTGGGCAATGCTGAAGCTTGAACCCAGCCCTGATTTCCAAGAACTTCTCAGCTCTGGCATTAGTCTGTGAGCTGGTCCCTCTGTGTTGCGAGTGATTATCGCTGAGATGGTGGATGTAACTGCAAATATCGTGAAGAGTTCTTCCAGATCTGCACTTTGTATTGCAGCTGTTAATATATATATATATAATTGCTTTGTTTTCTTAACCAAATTTAAGTTGCCTAAATGACATATTAATTAGCCAAATTCAGAATTGGTTAACTCAACAACTGGCAGTCTTATATTTATCATTGTTCAGTAATACTACCCAAATGTCAGCTCTTAGTTTGAAAAATTCCTCTGAACTAGTAAACCAGAGAATAATAAAGATACTATAATTTTCTTTCAGTAAAATAAACAGAGTATTTTCTTAGTTAATTGTTTACATGTCTTACTCCTGTCACTTCTTTCCTTTCATCCTTATTTTTCTTGTTTTCCTTTATTCACATTTCATCTCTTGAACTCCTTATCTCTCTAATCCCTTATCCTTTATGTTCTTGTTTTATCTCTCATTCCACCATTTTATTCCCTGTTTCCTAAGCCTATCTCCCTTCCCATGCTAGGCTCCCCAGGCTTTAAATGCCCTCTGAACCCTTTTTCCCTTTCCCCCAGTTCTCTACCTTTCTCTTCTCTTTCATTTTTCCTCACAGCAATCTCCGCAGAACAATACTAGAAGTCGAGCTGGCAAGCTGACAGAAAAGAACAGTTGGAAAGAAAAGTTTACTCAAAGACAGGCAGATTTCTTTTTTTTTTAAAAAAAAAAAAAGCAGAAATATCTATAGGAAGGTGTTGCCAAATCATCTGCTTTTTCAGATGTGAAACTTTTAGCAAGGCTCTCTGCAGCGCTGATGTGAGGGAAGGAGCAGGAAACACTATCAGGTTGCCAGATGACTTCAGGACGGTGAGGTGGGATTCTTAAGTGCACGTGATAGCAGTAATTCAGGATATTATTCCTCATGTAAAAATAGCTATGCAAAATTAACACAAAGGCTTTGGTATAAAAAGATAAAAGCCAGGAAACTCAGAGGCTGTGCAGCTCTTTTTATCTCATTTCATTTTGGTTAGGGGATTGCAGGGAAACAGCAGAAGAGATAGAGTGTTTACATTAAGGCATCTGGTCCAAGGTATAGTCATGACAAAAAGGTTATTATATTCCTGCTCGTCACATGGGTGGGAAGGGGACCTGAGCGTAAGGGAGATGGTCTTTCCCTGGGGACACACGGATGGAGATGAGAAACTTGAAAGGCAAACCCAGAACAAGTTGGGCAGAGGCAGTTGCCCACAAAGGAGCAGGCTGGATGTTGGACGGTGGGTCCATGGAAAAGAGAAAATCACTACTGTGATTTGCACCACAGTACGGTTGTTACTGGGGTGGGTGTAGAGTAAACCACTGCAAGCTTTGCATTACATAGTCCCAGCTTTTCAAATTTTTAAGGAAATGTTCCTTCACCGTTCACCTGACTGCAGCCAGAGTGGCTTCAGTTGGCGAATACCTCTTAGATGGCATTGATGCATTCTGGGCTTGAATTTCGCTTGTGGAAATAAAACGGTGATATGAAGAGAGCTGTAGACAGGATTTCTATTCACATCCCCACTATCCAAGCCGATGACCCTGAGCATTGACTTGCATTCCTAATAGGATAGACCTTCTTATGTAAGAATTCTTTAGCACCTGTAGGTTACGTGTTCAATTAGTATCTATATCCTGAACTGAGCCCAGTTGCACAAGCTTTGAAAAAAGTAACAACCAAATGGCTAATTAGGTCAAATTTGGGGCGTATCAAACTTGACAGTGTCTGGCTTACATCACTGTGGATTTACATAATGGAACTTAACGGCGCTGAAGTCTGTTGTGTCAACTCTGATGCCTCTACGGAAAGCTTTTTCCATAATTTTCTTTAAAACATAAAATATTCACTCAGAAAAAAATATATTCTCAGTAACTTTTTCATCCATCCTGTATAGTGCAGGACCTATCACCGCTCACTACCTGAGCTACTAGCACAGCAGTATTTCCATCAGTTATCTTATTTTTCAGAAGTCAGTAATCAACGTCAGCAACCAATTGTTTAACAAATTTCCTTTTTAAAACCAAAGCTGTTTTTCAGCTAAACCAGAACTGTTTTTTTCAACTGCAAAAGCCTGGGAGAAATGACAAAAATCATGGAGACTCCAGGTTAATGCCTCTGGTTCTCTTTTCCAGAGATACTACCTATAAGTGAACAATAAAAAAAAAACCAACAACCTATAACCAAACAAACCAACAAAATCTTAAGTTAATAAAGTTTTATATTCTTATTGTGGCTTCCTCTGTCTTCTAGCAGCCCATCCTGTACATCAAAGGTCACAAAGAACACAATGAGTCACTATCAAAACCCAAAGAATGCTTCATGAACAATTACTATACATAAATTGCAGCCTGGTATTTTGTTTCTGTGCCAACTCACAGTAATACAGCCCATTTCCTCTTCATTTTTTTTTCCCTGCAGCTTTTGTCCATAATAGCAAACAGCTTTGTTAATCTGCTCACAGAGCTTGATTTTTTTTTTTTTTTAAATGGGTTGTATTTATACCTTTGCCTTTTTGAGTGGTGGGCAGCAGTGGTACAAATTCTTTTGCTACAGCTCTTTAGGCTCAATTTCTTTGGTGTCAGAGTCCACAACAACTCTATAACACTGCCAGGCTTTGTAGCCAAAAACATCATTAGAAATACTGAAAGGGCCCCCTCTGAAACCCAGAATCAAAGTGCCCCCCAGAGAGAAATCAACCGTACATTAGCTCACGCTTAGCAGAGCAACTCAGTGCTGCGCAGCTGGGAAACCCGTTCAGATCCTTTAATACAAGCCATTACTGGGAGGACTGGCATCAGGACCCATCCACCAAGTTCAGAGGCACAGTACCTTACACACATTTAAGGCCATGCATGTGGGATGAAATAGTCCTTCTGATTGGTGTCAAAAGTGTCTTCAGCGATTGCCAACTGTGGTATTGCATTTCATACCACAAATCCCCCGTTTTCCCACTTTGGGCAATACCTTGTGTCAACGACTCTTGCTGCAATCCCCTGGAAGGAAGCAGAGAAGTTAATTTGCTTGTGGAGTGTAGTATCTGAGAAAACTAAAAAAAAAAAAAATAAATCTTTACAATTTTAACCGAATGAATATTTTGAAGACTAATGAAGAACTGTTTTTCAGAAGGTATGGTTTGTGTCTGTGTGCACGTGAGCGTGTGCAATTACGCCATGAATGCAAACCTAGATTTATATTGCCATTGTGTTTTAACCTACGCACTCAAGTTCTGCACACTGGTCAGTTTTTAAGTAGTCTGCCGGTTAATATTTATTGTCTTTAACGAGCAATAATGTGGACTAGAAAGTTGTGATGACAAGCAGCAACAACTGGCATTCTCTCAACAATTCCACAATAAGAAAAGAGGGAAGTAAGATAATATCAGCCAGCTTCCTTCTGAAGAGGTTTGGTTAAATCAGAATTCTTCGTTTCAGAAAATTACAAAGCAGAAGCACTTCAGCCTACTATTCTACCTAGCATGGGAGGAAGATAGTAGATATTTTTAATGTTCCTAAAATAATCACGTCCTATTGTACCCAGCTCTAGTAAAAGGTGTATTGAAGTAAAACACTGCAATTTTTTTTTTTTTTCAGCCCTGGCCTCCTGTATTGTGAGAACCATTCAAAGACGCTTGGCTTCAGTTCACGATAACAGAAGTAATCAAATGTGTTTGAAGGATGTCCGCGATGGCTCACCTGGTCGTACACTGAAACACACAATTCACAATCGGGTCCAGAACTTTGATTTGTCTTCAATTAACATTCACATCAACTGCCGATATGAAGGGGACTCCGAGAAGGAATAGTAGCTGTCCTTGTAATACGCTTGACAAGTTCGGAGCCCAAATTTTGATTCTTTACACTATTATTAATCTTATGTGTAAATATGCATGCATTTACCCACGCAGTTTCCAGTTTTAAAAAAGGAGAGGGTAGCACTTACATATCTTTGGGGATTAAGATCTAATCCTGGAGGGGCTCCAGGCTGGCAGCGCTTTATACTCACAAAAAGCACCACTCCAGCAATTGAGAGTAGGCAGAAGCACTGACAGGTCCTTGCAAGGTCGGGGTATGTTTTTAAAGTGCTATTCTAGGGGAATAACGCTATCACGTAAATTTTATAAATTATTAATTATTAATCAAAACGAAGTGTATTTAGCATCCTCGAGTGAGAGCTGCTATTGAAGGCTAATTCATAAATCTTTTCAGAGCCAAGTTTCAACAATGTATTTGCCGTTTTTGTACATTCTTGTTTGATTAATTCTGCAAACTTGCATGCATGCATTTAATCTCCATTCTGCACATGCTTATACCTATCTGTAAATTACAAGTTGCATAAGCGCTGTAGCATTTGCATACATCCAAACAGAGGAACTCACTTCTGCAGAAGGACTTTTAGAAATGCAACCTCTTCCAAGTTGTACTGGTAAAATATAGAAGACTCGTTGTTGCTTATGATGTAGAGCAAAAAAGATGACAAAAATGCTTGCAGCTTGAGTGCTCTAGATTGGGAAAACAATACATTCTTTGGTCCTTCCACGTAAAGAAAAGACTTCTGTTTGTTTTTTTTTTTCCTCATTTTTCTTCTTCTCTCACACTAACTGAATGTGGGTGGGAAACAGTAGAAACAGAAAGGGTCATGTTTGCTCCTCAAAATTTGAAGACGGTGTTTTTTTCCTTTGCCACAGATGCTCCGTGCTCATCAGTTGCCGTGTACTTCTGAGAGAGAAAAGAGAGAGAGAAATTGCCAATAACATTGGTAACCTTAAGTGTAGGCATGCATAAAAATTCGCTGAAAATTGGGTTGTGGTACATGTTCTTATTTTAGATTTGCCCTTGTTAACGTCTTTTTAATAAACAGGTGCATACACTTCCCCAAGCTGTCACTGTTGTTTACCCAGTCTGCACACTTTATAAATCTACTAATGGAATAGGCCCAATCATCTTAAGGATCTGTGCTTTAATAAGTTAGAGACTCAAAGTTTTCAGGAAAATACTTTCTGCTAAGATAGTTCTGCTGGATACAAGCTTCACAAGGTTTGCTTTTAAGGAAGAAAAAAAAAAAAGGTGACACAATTTCCCTTCTGAGATGAGCACAACGTAACACAGAGTTTCATACGCGCTTGACATTTAAGATTAGCAACCGAGTGGGATGGGTAGAGGGAAAGGGAGATGAAAAGGTGCAAGAAAGGTGGAAAAGGCTTTTCTAGTGGAGTTTGAAATCAAGAGGATGCTCCCCACTGAGCCCCTGGATCACTGTGGTGTAGACTCAGGCTGACTTTCACTTAATCAGGATCAGCCTCCCCCCCCTCTGAAAGTTTCATTCCTTTCTCCACCTCTTGACCCAGGGCAGAAGAGCCCGTCACGAGACAGGGGAGAGACTATTTTTGTTTCCTACCAAGCTGCAAAGGATTTTCAACCAAAATCTTCCACTTCTTTGGCAAGTGCTTGAGCAGTGAGGCTGCAACATGAACTGTAGCCGCGGTCACACAGAGAAGGAGCAGCTACAAATGGTGTCCTTGGAAAAGGCCATTACATGGTGAATGCTGAAGGGATGGAGGACCTTCCTCTCCAGACTGCGGTCTTTCATGAGCAACCACAGTCTCTGGGGTCATTCAAAGAGTCACTCCAATTCTTTGACATTGCCACCCCCTCAAGACTGCTTGGGCAGACACAGTTGTGTTGCTGCAATTAGTATGTTGACTTGAGGCAGGTATTTCATGTCTGCAAAGAGGATAGACTCTTTCCAGGTATTGCCTAGAAGGTCTAACTAAAGGTCTAACTTTCATTGTGGATCCTGTTAAAGGGATCAAACGTTTACTGCTGCAGCGCAGATCTCAACTTTAAGAAGCACAGACCTCATTTATTGGGTACATCACATGGCTCTTTGAGGGCAGTGGTTCTAAAGAAACTAATAGTTACAGTAAATGTATTCGAGAGATTAATACATTAATAATTACTTTGTTATTGAAATAGGTAAATAAATTAAAGGCATATAATTAACTGTAGCTTCATCTCATGTGCTTTTAGATTGCATTGCTGGAGATCAGTATTGTCCAATTGTGGATGGCAAACAATAATTGCTGAAATTTCTTCTAAGTAATACCATGGGAAGAGGTTTTGCATTCCATTCTTCACTGAAGGGGTCAGTTTCATAGCCCCAGAGAATGTAATCTGTAATATTTATATCCAGAGAAATTGAGGAAATGCAAGTAGCAAAATACAGTTTCCCTGTCTCATCAAAGTTATAGCTGCTCTTCACAGTTGGACTGGTAACTCCACGCTTCCATGTTCCACCTTAACATAGACATAATCACAGAATGGTTTGGGTTGGAAGGAACCCTGAGGTTCATCGAGTTCCAACCCCCCTGCCTTGGGCAGGGACACCTCCCACCAGACCAGGTTGCTCCAAGCCCGATCCAACCTGGCCTTGAACACCTCCCAGGGATGGAGCGACCACAGCTTCTCTAAGCAACCCAGGCCAGGGTCTCAACATGCTCAGAATCAAAAATTTCTTCCTAATATCTCATCCAAATCTCCTTTCTTTCAGTTTAAACCAGTACCCCTTGTCCTCTATCACTACACTCCCTGGTCAAGAGTCTTTCCCCAGCTTTTCTGGAACCCTTTCAGGGACTAGTACGGGCTGTAAGGTCTCACCAGAGCCTTGTTTTCTCCAGGCTGAACAGCCCCAGCTCCCTCAGCCTGTCTTCATAGGAGAGGTGCTCCAGCCCTCGGAGCATCTTTGTGACCCTAAATACCTAGATACTACCAGTAGAGTAGCAATGGAGAAATTCCTACAGAGCAAAAAACTCTTCCACTACTTATTTGACTGAAAAAGCTGATACGTTAAACAGAAGCTACCTGTGTTGCTATTGTAAAAGAAAACTTTTTATCTGACACCAACTTGGTTTGCACTGAAGTCTATGACCTACACGTGACCGAGAAGTCAAATAACACTGTATATACCCCCAAAGCTCTCCAGCTCTTTTAGGCTATTTCAATCTACAGCTTCACACAACTTGATGCGGCTAGGAGTTGCCCAGAGCCTCATTAGGTGAAGAACCCTTGAGCAGGATCTGTGCTGATCTGAGTCACGGTGCTCCACAAGGAACTATGCTCACATTGCAGAACTTTACCAGAAATATAATTCTTTCTGGGGAAAAAAGGCAAAAAAAAAAAAAAAAAAAAAAAAAAAAAAAAAAAAAAAAAAAAAAAAAAAAAAAAAAAAAAGAGAAAAACCTTTAGAGCAGCAAGACTGGGTGCCGGACAGATAAAGTGATTTGCCATGAAAAAAGTTAGAGGGGCTCATTAGAAACAAAGTTATTAGGCCAAGCAAACAGTTAATCCCTGTCACACAGGGGTAACAGAGTTGCCAGCCTAGAACTCTAAATTAAAGGCACTTTCTGAGCAGCAGAGAAGTGACTCTTTTTTGCAGCTTCCTCAGTACCATCCGTCTACCATAATGCTGTGGTCTTTTTCTTTCTTTAAATTCTGGGCTCCAACTAATTACTGGCAGGAAGTGCCTATTTTTATGCCATTAGTATGCAAATGAGTGAGAAGTAGAAAAATATTCTAAAGGAACTGTTACAATATCTGTCCACAGATTACTGGCCAATTAGAACATGGGATTAGGGCTGTGGGACCCCAAAAGAGTATGGCCAAAGTCTTTCTGCTTGGGTGCCTCAAGTGTAATTTCAATGGGAACTGTATATACACGGTCCTTTTCCTCAAAAAAGGGGGGAAAAAAAAAAGTACAAGCCTAAATTGCCTGCTTACAAATGAGCACTTCTACGCTTGAAAAATGAATGCCTTCACTTCCTCGCCTCAATTTTTCTATCCATAAATTGGGGATAAAACATCCTGTTTGTCTGCGTTCCAGCACACGCTGGGGGCAAATTATTCAGCTGGACTGAAGGTCTCGTCATCTATCACCCTGCCTGACAATGCCTGAAAGACAAAATCTTACATTTATAAAATTATTTATAATGCGAGTGATAGATATTAGAAGATTTTCAGGCCTTAACGCTTCTGCCCAGGTAAAAAAGAAAACAAAAACAAGAGGAAGAACTGCCTGCCTTGTGACATTCAGGCTTTTCCACGGCTTGACAGCATCAGGAATTCAGAGGAAGATGGAAAACTATCAGAAAACAACTTTCCTAAGCTTTTTGAACCCAGAAAACCTTGAAACAAAATGCTGCGTTATGCTGAGGGTATTTCTCATGCAAATCAGCCCCCTCATCGCTCTTTCATAATAACCGATTGGCCAGAGCAGGGGGAAAAAATACATAATTCCTCAAGTTACTGCTCGCTAGGCTTCTCCCAGCTGTACTTTGGAAAATTTGCTTTACCGCCCCATTAGATATTACTCATTTTGACTTCCTATTTAAAAAAAAAAAAAAGCCACAACACAACAACAATCAGTTGGCAACTGATTGTTACAACCAAAGATAACGCCAGAGTAAATTGATGGCAAAGGCTCCTCCTCTGAAAAGTTTTATCTGGAGAGGCTCGGTATTGTTAAGGTTATAATTCTTTGAAAAGAAGCAGGTGATTCCCAAAACAGGCTCTAACACCAACCACCTGCCCAGCCTTTCCCAGAAGCGTCAACACCTGAAAACCATTGATTCAGGAGGGAAAAACACACACCTTCC
>VZRU01012638.1:583353-606488 GCA_013398155.1 Pedionomus torquatus | reverse complement strand
TCCCCCAGCCTTTAAAATACCCCTGGGGGGGGGGGTTAATTCTTTAAAAACACTCGTCGTTTTGATTCTAAATAGGTGTGTGGGGCAGGGACGGCTGTCGGTGAGGAGTTAAGGAGTGAGCAGCAAAATTTGAGCCCGGTTCCATGCCAAGCGCCGCTTCAGCGCAATTAAAACCCTTATTTTGTATCCAGAGTTCTGCTGGTAAAACCATCAGGGAAAATTGTGTGCGGTGGCACGTTGTCGTGCTTTACAAAATAAGGAAAACAAATTTTTTTTTTTTAAATACACCTTAATTTTGCATAATGTGTAGATTTTTTTTTCCAGATTTTTGCTTTTATGATGCTGAAAAGGCCACGTGAGGGAAGACTTGGTAGCGGAGGAGCTGCTTAAAGAGACTTTGTAAGCGAATCCCAACTTTAGGAAAAGTGTGTCTTGGATGAATGAGACTTGGCAGGTCTGCACAAATCTTTTGACACATGGCTGCGTGATGATTGGAGTAGCAGACTGGAGGGAAGAAACTGTTTGAGGTGCAAATGCATGCACTTCTAGGTATTTTTCTTTTTTTTTTTAAGAAAGAAAGGGAAAGAATTTGAAGTTTACTTTACGGTAGGGTTTCCCGGTTGACGGGAAGTGGGTGTGTGTGGCTGTGATTGAGAGTTTAGCCCAATAGTCAGGTAAAGATGAGTAACAGATTTTTAGTGTGGCTTGTAACGATAGTTTGGCATAATTAAATGGAGCTATTTTATTGGACTCTATTAACCTGGTTAACCTTAAATCTTAACCATGACAGGGTTTTCATGTAAAGAGCCTCCATACAGAGTACAATATTGAATTTTAATTGGAGCTTTCAAGACCTAATGTAGAGTTTATTCTTCTTGCTTCATCTGTGTTTTTTTTTTTTCCTTCTTGGAAGTCCAGGCGTAGTAAAATACATTGGAAGAATATTTTCTGACATGTTTAAATACTATGAATCCAGATCACATAAATCAATTAAGGGCATGATTTCTTTAATGCAGTACTAATTTTTTTAGGGATTTACATACCTACCGCGTATAAAAAGGAGAGGGCCACTCTCATAGCGCAATACCTTGGTCTTGACAAACTTTCTCAACAGTTTCCCAGTCCAGACAGGGAGTGAACTGCCGATTATTAACTGGGCCAGTCATCAGCAGTGGGGATACCCCAGGAAACAGATGTGTTGTCCAGCTCAAGGTGTTGGTGCCTCATAAATATGGTATAGAATTCTTCTATCTGCTAATAAGTGCACAATTTGAGTTCTCTTGCGGTGGTATTGCTACAACTGTCAGTTATTGCACTTGGTGGAGTGCAGTGAAGTAGGAACAGCACGTGGTGGATTGGTCCTGTCCCGCAGAGTTTAGCCTGAGTGAGGGACAGTGTTTGGCGTATGAGCTGCTAACATGATACCAACAAACAGCTCCTAAATTTCAGTCTCTTTGGCATTTGCTGTGAGTTAAACACCTGCTAATTAACCCTTGTGGATACCTCTCTTGTGTGAGGATCAGAACAAAGTGCGACTGGTTCTGTTGTGGAAGTCATGCTTGTAGCTTGCAAAGTGCCTGCGTTACAGCTGAAACGTGTCACTTCTGCTGCTAAGTCACTTAGACTCTAGTGGAAAAGTTATACAACTTCCTTAATGTTGTTTTAAAACTAAAATATAGGCATATTTTAAAGACCTGTTTGGCTAGAGGCCCATTTTAGAGTGGCCGGTAAAAGTAATAAACTATCTTCAAACATTTCTGCTCAATAAAATTTGAGAATATGAAAACAAAAAAGTTTCTGGGTTAGCTTTTTATAAATATTTTCTGCACCCTATGACTGCAGTGTTTGATGTTGCCCATAGCTCAAAGAAGAGTCCCATGCCTTGAGTATTTTAGGCCTCTGGCCCGGTCTGTACCATGGACTTCTGTTATTTTCTCTTGTCATTGGCGTGGTGGAGGTTTATGGTCTCTGACCAGTATCTTGCACTGGTGAAAGTGTCTAAAATCTCAAGGTAAAAAAGCAAGTACGCATTCTTTTTTTGCACTTATGGCTTCTGGAATAAATTGAGCAAAAGGGAATGGCTGCTGTTGTGACACACCAAGTGCTTCCTGATGTAGGGAAGGCCAGTGGTTTTAGAAGCATTTGCTGTATTTATATTCCTTACTGTTTGTGTGGACAGTTAAAATCTAACTCATAAAAAAAAAGAGATATAAAATATTCTATGTTGTTTGGCTTCAAGATCAGGCTATGTTTGTACAATACAGTCCTGTATTGTTCAGGTTGGGCGAGCCATTGAGATGATTCTCCCTGTGCAGTTGATAAGCAAATATTTAATGTAGACTCTTCTCTTGTATTAACTCTTCCAGTTGCAAGGAGGAAGCCATGTCCAAAGACTTGATATAATTCAGTTAAAGAACTGCTGCTTCTGTATAAATTGGATCCTAAACTGTGTGCTCAGAAGAAACATATAACATATATATTAATTTCTGAAGTAAATTGTGTTCTGTTGTTAGGAAGTAACAGAGAATATGTTTCAAGGTTACATTTTTAGTGATGTTGGTATAAATAATGGGTCTTAATGTTGACTACTATATTTGAGTGCCTCTGTGTGTTAGTGATCATGAGACACAAACCATTATGTAGCGAGAGCAAGGCCTTGCCAGCTTGAAAATAACATCACATTTGTCTGGGACTAGTTGTATAACTTACTAATATTGCTATTTTTTTAAAAAAAAATGCAATAAATAGAGAACACATTCTAGATATATATACAAGGTTCTGAAGAATGCATGCACCAGGCTTTTTAGAAATGTTAGCTACCATGGGTTTGTTTTTTTTCTTTTTCCATTTATATGTGGGAAATGCTCTCTACCAAGTTTGCAAAGCAGGAAAATCATCTTAATCTTTGGTGGCAGAATTGTTAATGAGGCTCCAGAGTGCCTGCACCCCTGGTATCTCCTTCCATCAGTGAGTTGTGGGGAAGCGGTGCCTTCGTGCTGGAAGGACACTTACCCCAGTGTGAATTTCACTTCTCAATGGATATATATCAAAGTATGTCTTAAATGTACACCTTAGCTGGCCATATTGCTGCATGTCAGATGTGAAAGTAAAAATAAATGTGTGAAGTACCAGACAGAGTATGAAATCTAAATCTGAAAACCATGTCTCCAAACAGTCTATTAGCCAAAATCCTGGACACCATATATATATATGCATATATGTGAGCCTATATATATGTATGCTTTATTTTTGAGCCACAGTATTTCCTGTAGGCAAGAAGTCAAAGATCTTTTCAAGTTATAAATGACAATAAGTAGGGAAGCCAATATTTCACATTGCTGGTATTTTGGGTATGAGTAGCTCTTTGATCTCCAACTGAGAACTGGAGGAATGTCTAAAATTAACAATGAAATATGTAAAACTAAGGATGAAATGCAGAATGTGGAAGAAAGCAAGGAAGGCCAGGCCTAAATGTGGTTTGTTTCTTTTTCCCTGAATAATTATTTAAGGTGAACACACAGAACACAAACATTCCAGGAACATAAATCCCAAAGTTGGTGCTGTATAATCGACTTTGATTTAGGTATTTGGTGTGTGTAGGTTTACCTGTTGTCAAACATTTGTGCAAAATTTGATATATGTGATTAGCGGAAGTTTTCTCGATGGCACTTAGATGCAGCTGAATGTAGTATCATCCTCCTACCTTAATTATACTGAATTGTTAAAAGAAGTAATGTTAGGTTGAAGAGAAAAAAGGATTTGCTCGGTTTTGTGTCAGGAAACATCTTTTCTTGTAGTGCCTATACAATAGTGTGGCTTGATGTGCTGTTTCCTAATTTTTTTCCAAGATTATTTTTGGGCAGTCTTGTTTGTGTAACAGGTTGTCCATGATCCAAGTAAGATGTCGCCATAAATATTGTGGGAATGTTTTCTTCATAGAGGTACATCAGTTGTCCTTAAAGCTAGTTTGGCCTTGCCTCTGGCAACAGAAAACTTGTGGTGATTGTCATCCTGATGAATAAAATGCGACGTGAAGTGTAAGATTTCTTTCATAATTACTATTAGAAGTTGTTGTTTAGCAAAAAAAAACAACACCCACACCCCTTAAATTCATGCCGGAGTAGTTGGATTCAGATTTAATATGAGGCAGTTTTCTATTCTTTCTCTGGGACAGAAGATTGACTCGATTGATGTTCCATGAAGAGAATTACTTGCCCTGGTAGAATTTGATGGTCAAGTGTGTTGGAGTAAAGGATGAAGACCTTGCTGTTGCCATTCAGTATTTTTCTCAATCTGAAAAGACAAAGAGAAGCTTCACCTTCAGAGAACTGGGAATGCTGAAAACTCAGCATGAAGTGATGAGCTAGAACAATGATGTGACTGTAGGGGCAGAATATTTGAGAGAAAGAACAGTGAAGATAGGACTAACTCTTAGAAAAACTATCTTCTTCCTGTTCTTTGCAACCGGATTGGAGGAGGGAAAAAAAAAGAAAAACCTCAGAGTTGCTCATTGATGACATTATTTTGGATTATTTGACCATGTAGATTTTTCTTTAGTTTTCATAGTGTGAAATTGAATTTTCATTACTGAGTGACACCTTTGTAAATAAGAGGAATAAAACTCATGCTGCATTGTGAAAATAAGGTTTTGGGGTTTGTTTTCAGTTTTTTTTTTTATGGATATCTTGCCTGCTACATGTAATTAAAAAAGTGCTTTCTCAGAAGCACTGTGATTACCATCATTTAAAAATTAAAATCTTTTAATTGAAGTACAGATCCTCATTTCATCTCATGCTCAGCATCATATTTCATATATATCTTTCTGCTTTGATATTTACACACAAATGTTCTAGAAAACAAAAATTCAAGAAGTAGTTGGACGTCCTGTGTCTTTTATACTCTGGTTGCAGGGAATGTGCTGTAGGATGACTTTGCAAGATAATTCTGTGTTTTGTGTTTTCCTTTTTGTTGTGCCATTTGCCTCAGTTGTCTATTGAATTGCAGTTTAAGCTGGTAAATTTCTGGGTATAACTTTGTGTGTAGGTTGAGATTCAAGTTCTCCAAATAATAACATCTTCCTGTGGGTTTCAGAGAATAGCTTCTTGTCCTGATCTTACTTTAAGAAAACTTTAACAAGAAATATAGGCTTTTTGTTATTAAATTGGTTTCCTCTTTTGTTGTCATTTAAATGTAAAGGCAGGATTTATGGGAATGACTGTAGAGTGGTGCTGGCCTGATTAGTCATTATTTCTGGTAAGGCATAAAAAGTTTGTTGTTCTTGTGCCTAAAACTAATAATGTGCTTTGTATTTAATATGTAGGCCTTCTAAAAAACAGATTGTTGTGCTCATAAGTGCAAAATATACATCTTTTAAGTTCTTACAGTATTATTTGGCATGGTACTCTGGTGAGTCATTCAGGTTTTTCATTGATAGTTAAATTTACTAACGTAGGTAATCTCTCTGATGTATAGAAAAATGTATATTTATATATACCCTTTTAAAAAGGGTATTTTTTTAAAAAGTAATATTTAAAATAGCAATTTTGGAATTGAGTATGGCTTTTCTGCTAGTGTCTCTTCAGGGATTAAATACAAAGTGCTTCAGTGCTTTATGAAAGTACTAATACCTATAACAAGTTTTTGCAAAGAGTTTTAGGATTATCGGTGTGATGTGGTCACTGTTGGCCTGAGCGATGTCTCTCACAGGGTTCTTTTGTTGCCCTCATTGAGATAAATTCCCAGTAATTGGTATTTCACCCAGAAGTGACCCAGGTGACTTAGGAAATTCCACCACCTTCAGCATCCCTGTGCATGTGGAATGCCTTTCCTAATCAGGCTTAGGAGAGTGGGGGGGTGGGGGGTGGGGGCAATCAGCACAGGAGTGATTATAAAAACCTATCTTTTTTATAAAGAAAGTAAATAAAATGATCTGAGGCATGGCACATGAATATTCCTCCATTGCTTAGCCCTTTCCTTGTCAGTCCATGGCTTCTGCCTCTCTTCGACATCCTTAATGACCCCAGGACTCTTGCTAAAGTGGAAAAGCTACTTTGCATGTTCCTCTTTATGAATCCATTTCATGATTAAACTTTTAAAAGTTGCAAGCCCCAACGTGCAACTGCAGTTTCATGGTAGCTGTGACATTATTTTACGATTCATGCTGTGAATTTCATTCTATACTAAAATGAATATTATATTGGCCTTTTAAGTTGGTTGTCAGTGGAGAATAGGGAAGCTACACTTTGAGCATCTGTATGCAATCTTGGCGACAAGTAGGACCCTCTGGAAAGCCGTTACTGTTGGGGCAGAACTAATCATTCCATGTGAAATTATATAAGGAGAATTAGCTCTGACTCTACCTCATTTCCTTTCATACCGCTGTGAAAATAAGCTGAGAAACATCAAACCTTCCCTCCTTATTTTCTCTTAAGTACTTTATTAAATACTCCTTTTTATTGAGGCTTATTTATTGTAGGTGCCAGAAACAAAAATCACTACCTGTATTTCTAGTTACCGAGGGATGTACATCCTTGACCAGTTTGGCAGTTTTGATTTCCTTCTCAGGACTGCTTTGACAGTTGCTGTTGCCTTCTCCATACTTTGTCTTTATTTCCCCAGTGGATCGTTCAGAGTACTTCATATTTAAGGTAGCCTGCTTGATGTGATAGAAAATTGTCAATCACAGGCTGCCTTGGCTATTTAGAAAAAAAAAAAAAGAGAGATATCAAAAGTCTGCTTGGAGCTCTGAGGAGTAGTGGAATCACCTGCTGATTTGCCTGGCAGGAGCCTAAACTCCTACAGCCTTTAGGTTTAGAAAAGAAAACACCAATCTTTGGAGGTCATCCACTTTACTCTAAGGCTCTGTACTGTACACGTGAGCCTATAGTGTTCATGGCAAAGCCAGAGAAGTATAAATGCCTTCTGACACTTTACCAGGTCTTAAAAACAACCAATGGGAATTTGAGTGACCCCTCCATAACCTAGTCTGTTGTTTAACTATCCCTAGAGGTAGCATCTTTGTTTGAATACTAATCTAATTTTTCCCCCTAATCTGTTAAGGTTATTGTTTGTGTGGTGGTTTTGGTCTATTTTGTTTGTTGGTTGTTTTTTTTTTTTTTTTGACTTCTGCTGTGGGTAATACTGTATTGGGACATGGGCATCATTTTTGTAACTGCCGTTAATCTATTTTGAAACTTGAACCCTTTTTCTTTACTCATCTTTTTTTTTTTTTCTGTACTTAGCAGCCTGTTTTCCTTTAACTTTCTCTGATGGCTTAGGTTTTCTTTGAGCTTTTCTAGCTGTTTATCCGGAGCTGAATATAATATACAGCCTTAGTCAGTATCGGTGATGAATAGAATAAATCTTACCATCTTTTTCCATATGATGTTCCTGTTAATTCAAATTTGTATTAATTTTTCACTTTTTGCATTCAATTCCATATTAACCCCCTGCTTAAGTTTTGCTGTTACTTGCTTAATCCTACTTTTTTATTTATTTAATTCTAACTCTTCTTCCCAGAATGCTTGTGGCCCTTCCCAAACTACAAAATTTTGCAAGTAATAAATGAAATGTGAAATAATCTTGCACTGAAAATGCTGTTTACGTTACAATGTCAGGGCTAAGAGGAGGAAGTGTGTTATAGTTGGAGTCCTGCAAAGCTGTACCTTCATGCAGACTCAGCCTGTGGAGATCGGGTCGCAGAATGGCTTGTTGTGCTCTGACCCCTTCATTGTCTTTGGGGCCACTTGCTCATCTTGCTTGGGTGCATCTGTGTTCCTCTTGTACTGGGGAGACTGGAACTGGACAAATTAAGTCATACATCTTGTAGCTTGGGGTACATAGAATGATATGGGTTTGGAATGGTCGTCTGGAGATCTAGTCCAGCCTTCCTGCCCCAGCAGGTCACGCCAGGAGCATGTCTGGGTGAGTTTTGAATGTCTCTAGAGATGGAGACTCCACCACCTCTCTCAAGGGTTTATGGCGAGAATCTTCAGCGAGATAAAAGAGGAAAAGAAAAAAAAAAGCTTAGAGAATATTTATGTGGATCTGCACACCTGAGTGGATGGTGGTGCAGATCCTTGGAGTGGTGTTTAAAATCACCTGTAATTAATTGGATAAATATACATGTGCAGGCTTCTGTGTCTGAGCAACTTGAGATGCATCTGTATGCAAAGGGTGATTCTTCATGGCTGCTAGCTCAAGACTTGAAAAAAGTATCTTTGATGAAACAGACCTTGTTTGAAGTGTTACTTTGTGAATTGTGTAGACAAGTGTTGGTTGGGGTTTTGAATGTATCTCTGCTTCCAAACCTTTTCTGGCATGCTATTCATTTGGAACACGATTTGCAGGTGTTTTTCTCTTGTGTTAGTGTTTTAGTATACCTGATGTGATCAGAAGCACTTTACCTTTTCCTCTGTGCTGACATTTCTAACTCGGAGATGCTTCTAGATAGTTGGAAAGTAGCAAGGACCATGGCTTAAGTTTAAGGCAGATGTGATTGAAGCATCTGTGCCTTGGGAAGCTGCAGTCCCATCTGCCTTCTGTCTTCAGGGTTTCTGGGATTTCAGAAGCAGAATATTGCTGCAGATAGGATATGTTCTTTAAGGGTTTAAAATGCTTCTGCTTAAATTGTAAAGCCTTCCTTATTAGGCCCACGGGAAGCACACCTCCTATAGTACAGCCAAATTGGTATCATTGCTAAATACTTCTCAGACTCTCCAGTGGTAACCCTTCTTTGTGGTCATGGTGTTTGGGAAGAAGAGCTTCTCTGTTTGCCTCTGCATATTGATTAGCTGAGTCTGTGACCTCAAGATGTAACTGTACATGGTACTTTCTGACTTGGAAGCTGTGGTGGGATCCAAACAACAGTTTAGAGTTTTTCACCTCTTTCCTTAAATTGAACTCTCCATTGCTAAAATTTGGGACTTCCAACTGGGGTCTTCATTAGAATGCAATCTAGAATAATAGGAAGAAAAAACCCAAAGCTTTGCCATCAGACAAAATTCCTTTAATGATTCTCCCCTTTGCTAACTCTGTTCTTGCAGAATGGGTCATTGCCCTTGGCTTACTCTCAGTCCAACAAACACATTGGTTTCTGGGTTGCATAAAATTCTGTATGTTCCTCTCTGGGTTAAGAAAGCTCTGCTCTTTTCCATCATCTCTGAGCAGCAGTCATATGTCTGCTTTCTGATCTCAGGACCCTCCTGCTCCTGTCGGGACTCCCTGCTTGCTGTGCTTCGCCTCTGCTGTTGCTTCCTGCTCTCCAAGGCTGTGCCAGGTGAGATGTGCTTGATTTTTCTTTCCCCTTCCAGAAGAGCTCCTCTGGCCCCTTGCGCAGCTGGTGGGAAGAGGTGGCCTTTCTCTCTTCCAGCCACAGCCTTTTTGAAAGGACTTCACTTAATGCGGTGCATGGCAGGGAAATCAGGTATGCTCTGTGGGAGTTCAACAGGAAAAAAACCTTCAGAAATGGAAAGCTATGCTGCTATAAATTAACAAATACGTTCTGCAGAAGAAACAGCCTGTAAGTAATAGATTAAAAAGAGGAACTGGATGAAATGTGGAGCCAACTTCCAAATGAGAAAAGCAGGTGGTTTGTGTTATTTCCTCCATGCTTAGATTTTATGTTGGTGTCATCATAACAATACATGACAAATGAATATGCTTTTTTCTCAGTGATGTTTAAAATTTGATTACCTGAATATTTACATTGTTCAGTACTTAAGAATAGTTAAAGAATTTTATTCTTCACTGGATTGTATTTAGAGTAATTTTGGAAGTTGAATAGTGTATTTCATTGCAGACTGTCTTAAAATAAGTTCTTAATCATTTGGATGTTTTAATGTTATATTTAAAAATGTAAACTTTGAAAATGTAGTTATTCTGGTCAAGATGTGCTCTCTCTTCTGTTTTCTAGCATTAATTACAGAAGTTTGAAGTTCTCAGTTTTATGTAAAAGAGCCTTTTATTTGTATGTGGCTGTTGAAATAAATTACCAGTACAAGAAAACATTCTACTAATAAACGAGGGATGCCTGGAGTTGGCTCTCCTAACTGAGACAATTTAATTCATCCATCATCAGGGATGATATTTCTTAGCAACACAAAGTATTTTCACCCCGGGGCACTTTCACAAACTTTCACATTTTTCTTCAAATGCAGCCTTGGTAGTATTTTATATGACCTGAAGTTCGTCCATCTGTCCTGAAGCACCCAATACTTTTCTGTTCCTTTCAATGATCAAATGATCTGATATGTGTTTTTTTTTTTCAGCTTAATAATACACAAGTTGGCTAGAGAATCATTTTGCATGTCAAATTTTTCCAAAGGGTTCTGGGAAATTATTTGTGGCTCTGGATAGCGAAGCTAAAAGTTATTGAAAATGTGTTATAGTTTCATATTAAAACAGATAAAAAAATATTGGCTGGGGAGCTAACTAAATGCTTTCTGATAGCCATAGCCTCAAGGGGGATACTGGGATCATTTGTAATAAAGGGATATCTTTGATATCTTTTGGTGAATTGACTAGTATTCTGTTTAGATCATAATTTATGAAAAAACTGGCTCGATACACAATGTTACATTATCAAATTGTTTGGGTGTAAGAATTGCCTTAATGTATGGCCAGGGTTTTCGATGTTTATTCTTTTAATGTGGTCCATGAACTCAGAAGAAGCTGTTGATACATTAAGACTCTACTTTTATTTCTTGCATTCCTTTTTTTTTTTCTTAACATGTGTGAAGCTGATTTAATCACTGTAGTTGCAACCCAGAGTTAGTGGGGAGATCTGGCTTAAGAAACCCCTTCAGGTATATAACAAGTGTTAGTACTGGGAGCCAACATCTTTAAAATGCGATATATTATTTCTCAAAGCGAAGTAATATATTTTTTTTGAGTTTTTGGTAAACTGCTCTGAGAACTTATGTAATTCTGTTATGTGAATAATGACTAAGTCTCTGCTTCGGTCTTGCTTTGAGAGGGGAAATTTTAGTGGTTATAGGATGAAAGGTTCTTTATCAGCAGTGTGTAGTGATAAGTGTTTGAGAAATGTTGTGATGAGTTAACGACTACTTGGCTTATTTCACAAAGAAGGTGTACAGAAGCCTTTTTAAATAGTGGGAAAACAAGAAATTACAGAAATGCTAGTTTGATTGTCTTTAGCTCAAAAAAAAATCTGGTGTTGCAGTTCATGTCATCTTAGCTTTTTTTTTAACTACATTTTCATATGCGTGTGAAGCTTTTGTGCATGCAGATATATGTAAAAAATTAAGAAATAGTGGGATTATAATTAATAATGCTATTATGTAGAGGCTTAATTGATGGTGTTTGAGACTGTATTTGGTGATAATGCACAAGAGGGGGTATTTAGGGAGTCCTGAGAGTTGCCAGCAAAGTCCTTGCTTGCTTTGCTGTTGAACTGGATGATTATCTGTAAGGATCACACGGGAAACATTTGTGAGATGTTATTTCAAGTTTAACAGCCTTGCATTTCTAGTCTTGGGGCGTTTACATCTAAGCTTGGACATCACTTTTAACAACTTTGTTGCAGTGCAGGCGTTTCATACCCTGGTGTTAGCGTCTAGCATCTTCTATTATCTCCAGGTGTTTCCTTAGAGTCCTCTGCAGAATCACTTCCTTTTGTTATCTGACAGCAAACAGTATTCTGAAGTAAGAAGGGAAAAAAAATATCTCAGGAAAGGACTTTAGTAGCAATAGGGGCTTTAGCCTTTAAATTATCAAGTGTCAGGCCTTTGAAGACAGCAGCAGTTGTGTCTGTCTGATGTTTCCTTACCTGTAAGTTTGAGCCATGGCAGCTTGCAGAAAGGTCAGGGCTCTGTCTTCTCTCCCTTGTGCAAGACTTTGTTGCATGTGGTGACAGACTACGTTTTCACCTCTGCCTTTGTATCCTGGGATTGTCTGGGATGCTCCAGAATCAGTTGTGGACTCTCTTTGCTGCATAGAAAACTCATTGCCGACTGACTTTAAAGCTGGAAATATATATTTCAGAAAGTAAAATCTAAAAGACTTTTAAATATTGAAATTTCTTTAAATTGAGACTTTGTTTTTCCAGTAGTCTTTGTATGAACAACCTGATGTTTAATAAGAAACCAAGCCTCCTAAGTATTCTGCAGAAATTAGTCTAAAATCCTGTTCCTAACTTCTTTACGATGTGCTGGATCTTAGAACTGTTTAACGCGCATTAGAAATGTCCAGTCTCAGATATAACAGTTTAATTTGGGGGAAGGCTTCATTTGGGGTAGAGAAATGAAGAATTCCACAGGATTCACCAGCAAAATCCAGCTCTCTGCTGTTAGTACTGGAAGCAGCATGAGTGGTGATGCATCGATCTAAGATGGGGAAGAGAGGAGGGAGGGCTTCTAATAATTTCCCTTTACTTGAGTACTTGTTTTATGTAGCAGAAGGGTTACTTTGGATAGGTGAATAATAAGAAAACATCACCCAGGTGCTGTACTGAAGACAAAATTCATCATGAAATGTTACTTTTAAATCGCAGCCTCTCCAGCCCAGCTTCGCTCCTTCTCTTACCCCTCCTCCCTCTTTTTCAGCTGGGGCTTCTGCCCATATTCTATGCAATTTCCTGTAGCTAAGTAAAAAGGAATGAAGAATAGATGAAAATTATCTTTTTGAAGGTAGTAAAAGGTCTGGAATAAGCCTAATAAATAGGAACAACTTGTAATGAAGAACATGCAGTAGTGTCAGAACTGTTGTAAATTTTCAAAAACTACTTTTCATCTTCATCCATCCATGATTCACATAAAGAACATCCCCTCAATGGCCTGCAGCGCAATACAAGTTGTACTTTGCTAGCTTTTGGTTAAAGCAATGAACGTATTATTTGGATTTTGGGAAAGGCAATTTGAAAATGTGCTACATTTAGGATTTAGTTTTGAAGTTATAAGAATAACTAGTGGTTTTTGCTGTTGTTGCATCTTTTAATGTTCATGTGCAAGGAATGATGTGATCAGAGTTGTCACTGGGAACATTTAGTTTTTCATGAAGAGTATTTTTGGGCAACTCCAATTTGGCAGAACATGGGATGGAATATAAAATAACTAGTGTAAGAAACTACGATTTATGTTAAAAGGTCACAGATAATAATTATTTGGGGGTTCTTTCTGCAGTTAGCCTCTACCAAAATGGTGAGTGCAGACCAGTAAGGCTCAAGTGTTTCTCAAGGTGGTAGTTTGGCTTTGGGGTTCTTATTGTTTACACGGGACTAGATGATCTCCAGAGGTCCCTTCCAACCCCATATCCTTTTGTGATTCTGTAAGGTAGTTGTGTCCTTCTGGGGACTCGTAATAAAATAATTTGAATTTCTAATTAGGACTTGGAGGCACGTTTGTGAATGAGAAGTCAAATGTCTTCCTGTAGACGTAGTCTTTCTGTTATGTTGTGGTGTATAACTCATGCTGTGGTAGAGCTTTCATAAAAGCAAGCGGACGTGGTTCTGTTCAGTCTGTCTCTAGTATGCCAAAGAGTAGAACCAGAAAGTGTTCTGGGATATTGGCTGTTTAATCTCCACTCTTTTTTTTTTTTTTTCTTTTTAAAGTCTCCATTATGACTGTGCTTGTCTCTCTGGCTGTGACTCAGGAGGAGATCTACTGAAAGATCCTCTTCCAAGCAGGTCATTCTGAGCAGGTTATGGGGAGTAATGGATGTTGAGTCTCAGTGATGTTTCGATCTGTGTGATGGAGGAGGACCTTGCTTCTGATGAGATCCTTCCATTGTGCCTCAGCAGTATGGAATGAAAGAGATAAACGTTTCATGTCACTTAAACCCCAGTCACTTGAGAGGTGTGGATAGAAAATGCTCCCACTAACTTGCTCTCACAAGATTGTAAGATCAAATTTAGAGTAGTATCGGTTGTCAACGCTGGCTGCCTACAGATAATATGGTTTTGTTCTTGCCTTCCTGGCTATAGCTGTGTAACTCATTTCTGAGCATTGCATCACATGTAAGGTCAAAGAGTGAAAACTTCTTATATTTTCAGCTTCCTAGTATGAGCCTTCACTCCTGCCCTTCCTCTCCCAAGCTTTTTTTTAATACCCTAATAACCACTTCTCCACATCCACTTTTATGAAACTTACAGTTTTTCATGACAGCTGATGAAAACAAACGTTATCGGCCTTGGAATTGGCTGCCCAGGGAAGTGGTTGAGGCACCATCCTGGGAGGCATTTAAAAGATGGCTTAATACAGTGCTTAGTGACGTGGTTTAGGGATGGATTTTTAGTGAAGTTGATGGTTGGACTAGATGATCTTAAAGGTCCCTTCCAACCTAGACAATTCTATGTTTCTGTGATTCTATATACACTTTTAGAGCATTGCATAAGAACTGCAGAGGCTTAGATGCTGCAGTATGAGGTTTTTGGTTTAGTTTTCATTTTCTAGAAGAGGACTATAACTCGTGAGAAGTCTGTCTCTCTCTCTGTGGCACAGGTAGCATAACTTGTGGCAGAAATAAATAACGTGGCTTGGGCAGTTAGCACTCCGCACCTACCTTTTCCTATCCGTACCATGTGGTTTAATGTTTGGGATTTTTCATTTAGGGCAGGCTACGACACAACTTGTTTGATGAATTGCAGTTTCATAGAATCATAGAATGGTTAGAGTTGGAAGGGACCTCGAGATTGAGTTCCAACCCCCCTGCCATGGGCAGGGACACCTCCCACCACACCAGGTTGCTTAAAGCCCCATCAAGCCTGGCCTTAAATACTTCCAGGGATGGGGCATCCACAGCTTCTCTGGGCAACCTGTTCCAGTGCCTCACCACACTCACAGGAAAGATTTTTTTCCTAATATCCAATCTAAATCTCCTTTCTTCCAGTTTAAAACCATTACCCTTTGTCCTATCACCTCACTCCCTGACCAAGAGTCCCTCCAACTCTCCTATAGGCTCCATTCAGATCCTGGAAGGCTGCTCTAAGGTCTCCCCGGAGCCTTCTCTTCTCCAGGCTGAACAGCCCCAGTTTGTCATGTGCGCATGATACTTTGGGAACATGAGCAATGACTGAGCCATTGGGTGGCTTCTTTCTGATTCAGTAAGGAAGCCTTCCATTATAAATGAGCCTCAAAGACAAGTCATTGGTATGCATTTATGAAAAACAAAGTATAGAGCGTTCTGAAATGGGTACAATGGAATCCCAGTTACACAAACAAAAAGGAAGAATCTAAGTAGTTCTGTGTTGAGTGTTAATGATCTGTATGTTGTATGAAAGGTTGACCTTTGCAGGGCCTTTTCTTCTGAAGTAAAGAAGAGGCTGATCTGTTTCTCCCACTGCTGGAAGGGCAGGGAAATTGGGTTGATCTTATTTTTTTCAGCAAGACTATCAGAGGGAATGATAGGACTGGCTGTGGAGATCACAAAGGACTGTGCTGCCCCAGGCATCTTTAACTATGTGCGAGGACCGATTCTGTTTAATGCAAACAAAAAAAAATAAATACAAAATGCCTAAGTTTAGACCGAGCACTGATTCAGGTCAAGGAAAATGGGATCTTTGCTATCGACTTTAAATGGATCTGTGAGACTTTCATATAAGGGTTCATATAAATCAAAGTGAATGGGTGTTAGATTACACATTCATCATTGTGATTATCACTTGAACTGTATGTGTAACCTGGTAAGCATTTACCAGTGCTGTTTTTAACTATAAAGATGACATTAGAACACTGTATTATGAATTCTATTTAATTTATTGTGGTGGTCTAAAGCTCTTTAACTTGAAGAGTTTGAGACAGACTGATAGATGATTAAGAGCATACACATTCTGCATGGGGAATCTGTGGGTTTTGTTTTGTTTTTTTTTTCTACATCTGGGGTTGTAGCTACCCAGATATAAGAGTACTTAGAGTTCTATTTTTGATCCAACATAAATCTATTTAAAATGTTATGATAGATATTGAAATGCTTTCTTGGGGACAAAAGCATTCTGCCCACCCAACTGTATGACTTCATCTTAAGCCAGTTCTCTGTTTCCAGTTTCTTAATTGTTCTGTAATCTGTGATGCACAAAGCATTAAATGTGTCCAGTCCTCGAGATTTGGTTAATCTCATTATGCACTGGGAGATGGTGCATAATTTGGGTTTTGGGTTGCAGGGCTGGGACTTTGGCCTGTTCACACTTGTTTTAAAGATTGCATTGTGTTAGAGTCTCTTGCCTCTGTTAACAAAACTTTCCCAAAGAAAGCCTCAAGAGTATTTTATAGTATCCAAGTAAGACTGAGGAATTGTCTTTAAACATTTTAATTTTTAATCTCCATTGGAGGAATATGCTTGGTCAGATGGGCAGGGGTCACTTCTCAGAACTGAAAACTGTAGAGAAACCTGATTATTTGAGGTATGGCCAATGATTCAGTAGAGATGCCACAGAAAGTGTGAAACATTGGGAGGAGGCTGTGAAAATGTTGTGTGTGTTTGTGGGCTCTCCTCCCTTTGCCATTGGAGCTGCTGAATGGGTGAAAAGATTAGAGAGTACTCGGAGAGAATGCATGGATTGTGGTATGATACGAGTGTACATTGGTGTGTGAGGTTGATGTCTGGTGGGATGGAATCATGGTGTTAGTGTTCCCTGTCCTTGGGCAAGAGGCTGTGGGTCTGCCAAGGTTGCAAGCGAAGTACTTGACCTGAAAGTCTTGTGTTGGGGTATACACTCAAATATATTTATTTTATATTTCATTTTACCAGTGTTTTATGTGTAAGTAGTTCCCCCTCCTGGACCATTTGGACTGGGACCTAAAAGAAGGCCTTGTGTGGAGGTACTGTGGTGGGGTTTTTTTTCTTCCCTTTCTGTTTGTGTTTTAAATCAGACCAGTCTCTAGTTTTATCAGATTATCATGTGTCCTACACAGCCATTTCTGCTGCTCATCATCCTCTGTTCTCCCTGCCCTTGCATTACTGTGGGCACTGGATTTGTGCTTTATTTAAATTCAATAAAAAATACCTATCCGAGCTTCTGTTAGTGTTGAAAGTCTCTAATCACTTAGGGTGTTTTTTTGACCCACGAGCTCAGGAAAGCTGTTCTTAAGTGTGACTGTTTTTTTGGTGGAGGTTTGTTTTTCTGAGGGGGTGAAAAAAATCCACTTATTTTCATTGTTAGTGGAAATTGGATGAGAACCTCAAAGAGGAAAACCAAGGAGCATCCTCTGTAGGTTGTCCACAGCGTATTTGGTCAAGAAAAGCAGCAGTTTAAGGAATGTTGACATGTGTGGTTCTCGATGCAGAATAAAAGCTTCCGTGTGCCTAATACATTGGAAAACATTTGTTCTGAGAGCGTGTCTTCCTCCTGCAAAATTTGCCCCTGTAGTAGTATTAAGGTCAGTATCTGTGTAGGTTCTCATACGTACTGAATATGTTGCCTGAGGTCAGCTTTGGCTTGTGAATACAGTTTTAAGGAATGTTTTGTCCTGTTAAAAAGGATCTATATAAGTTGTTTGTTTAGAAACTTACTTACTCCTGTTCTTCTTTGGCTTGTCTTAGTTTCCTGATTAAAACTAACAATTGTAAGTGAAACATCGTGTCCTGCTTAAAGTTTGTGGAAATAATTCTTAATGTGTATACGTACACTCATTGACCGGTTCTCTTAAGTGAATTGGTATTAATTTTTAGGTAAATGCTTACTGTTCTGGATGTTTAGGCAGACTCTTCTGTTGTTTACTAAACCTTGGTGTGAAAAAAGCATTGTCAATTTTGTGAGGAATAAATGTTTTATTATTAATTTGGAATATTTGAGTGAGGACTGTGATTGAGGGAAGAATTATCAAAATGTTGTCTCATAAAAAAAAAATCAAACTCGGCTTCTGGATCAAGTGGGCAAGTTCATGTGTCCCTGTAGATTTTGAACATCCTGGCTTGACTCTGCTGCCGAAAAGTGTTTCGTGAAGTGTTGGTGAGTTCACTAAGAATCAGTGTTTTTCTCCTGTATTATTTCTTGATAGTTTTTTCATTAATCCTACAAAAGTACTGGGCTGCTTAATGGAGTCGGAATAAAAATAAATACATTTTCAGAAAGTCTTCCAGTGTGTCATGTTTGCTCTCTGCATTTTACTTAGGCGCTAATCAATTAACTGCTTTTGATTCCAGTCATCTCTCAGGTTAGATCTGGGTGATACGTGGACGGATGGTGTACTCTGTAAATTAGGTGTGAAACGGTTGGAGAAAAGCACAAGCTGGTGCTGTGCGGAGCCAAGTCAGGTTTGGCCAGACTTTAGCTGAGCTTCTGTGTGTGGTACTTTGTGTCTGGCAGGGCTAGCACTGAACTGGTTTGTTAAAAAACTGTTCAGATGGTCATTTTCTACCTTTATTTTTTCTATCTGCTTTGTTGCTTGAGCTTTCAGTCATCGGGGCTATCCTGTTCCCGCACCTGTGGGTGATGAAGACTTGCTTTCTGCTGCTCAAGTTGTAGCACAGCTTTGTGATGCTAAGCCTCATTTGATGAATATCACTTTTTTTTTTTTCAATCAAGTGGAAAAGTGTTTAATCTTAGTGTTCTACATGGTGAGGAGATGGGACTGTTTGGAGGCTCATGCTGAGATGTGCACCCAGAGCAGGTGAACACCTCAGGAAGCAGGAAAGTCCTGCAGCTTCTGCCCACCTTGTCAACAGCACCTCACTGTTTGTCAGGGTGAAGGAGAAAAGCAGCAGGTTATTTGGGACCCCACTTTGCATCTTTAGCTTTTCTTAAAGCTGTTTAACTCTTCGTGGCTATGCCTTTCAAATTTACATTCAGCTTGGTTTTGCTCCAATTTTCTTGATCCCCCCCCACCTTTATGAAAAGGACCACTTTTAAAATATTGTTTGATTGTCCTGGAATGAAGGGGCTTTGAACTTCTGAAATGATCAGTTGGTAGTTGTGAGCCACAAGCCACCAAGTGCCTGAATTTTGCTTATAAAGAGGGCCAGAGAGTATTTCAACAAAAAACTTGCTTCTGATTACCTTTAAGGATTTTGCTTTAAAGGTTACAGCTTGTGGTACTGTGTAGATAATGATGAAAATTTAACTAGTGTTTCTTGTGTGTCATACTATTTTAAAATTAGATTCATTATAGGTACGAGAGATGTTATTATGACAATGGTGCAGCTCAGAGTGACTATTCCCTGGAGGTCAACGTCTGCTGGAGATGTTCAATATGATCAGGGATGGAACTAAACTTGATGTAATTAATTGCTTATTGAAAGAAAACTGTGTATCTGTTATGCAAATGAAGAGCAAAAAGAGTGAGTCGTCAGAAGCAAAGGTGTTGCTGCCTCTACTCTTCCAGTAAAGAATTCCCAGCTACCGGAGATCAAATTTTGGCAGATGCCAGGGATGGAGAGCTGGGGGACACAATCTCAACTTTCAGGTATTTTTCCCAAAGTTCTTTTGCCTGCTCTGAAGTCCGTTAGATGAAGGCAAAGGCTAAGATACAGGTTCCTGAGTGCTCAGGCTGTGGGCTTTACAGGGCTTTTAATGCTCTGTCTGAGGGTAAGGTTGCTGTTATTTTTTTTCTTTAAATTTTATGAACAATTTATATAATGATGTTCCTGTCATGCTTTTGGCTATGAATCAGCAAAGCATTTATGTGCATGCTTTAATTGAAGCGTGGAGTTGTCTCGCTGTGCAAATGTTGAAGGCAGTGAGACTATTAATTAAAATTAAGTATCTACATAAGTGCTTTTTCTAAAAATAAGTTGCTTCATAACAGCTTTGGGCCATATTTGGGGAGGAGGGGGTTATTTTTCTTCAGACTTTGAAAATAGGTGTATAATTCTCTCTGAATTGTATGATGGTAAAATGTAGTAGCAATAGCAGACAGCAGAATGTTCATGGGATGGAGTAGGAACTCTCTGCCTCATAAGATGTTCCCTTAGCTGCTATTTATTTATATTTAAATAGAGAACAAAACTATTACGGTTTTGGTATTGCACAGAGGTTGGTGTCAAGGAGAACTTCAGGAGAAGTTTCTACTTAAAGTACTGGGAGAACACAAGTTGTAGAAAAGAGGCAATTTATCATCTTTCCTACTGAGTGGCTGGTAACAACTCTGATTTTCTTCTCTTGAGAAATACCTTGTGTTGTACGGTTAAAGCAGCACTGCTCAGTGTGAGGCTTCTCAGCTAGTTGTGATGTGTGGCATTTATATTTTTGATCTGTAGTCAAAAACATTGTAAGTGGGAATAGTCAGCTGTGTGGTTTTTTTTTTTTCCCTCTACTTATTTGAGAATTTACTGTACAAATTATCTGTTTTATTAATTCTCATGGTACCTTGGTGAAATGGTGCACTTCTGTCTCAAGTCTGGCTCTTTACCCTGCTCACTTTATCACTATTACCTTTCTTTCTTTTTCCCTCCTCAAATTTCTTTAAAAAATAGATTTCTTTTTACGAGCCCTGGTGCTCTCCACCTGCAGCAAACCACTAAATTAATAGCGGAGGGAAGACATCACTGAAAACACAGAAAAGAGGGAGGTGTTTCAAGCTGCTGGTACTGTCAGATTTCTGATTGCGCCTCTGCCACCTCTTGCAGCTCTGATTTTTAAGATTTCAGACCTGACTTTTTCCAGGTATGCATATAATAAGGTACTGACCACATTCTTCTGCAGGAAATGATGAGACGTTGCAGGGTGCGATGGGAGCTGGGAAGAAGGACCGTTTGCCTGAGGTCATGCAGATACTTGAAGTCAGATGCAGAATTAGAGCGCAGGTGTTTTCTGACCAGGAGATGATGCTTCTGAGATGCTTCAGCGCGATGCGTGTTGATATCCCCAAGCTGTTGTGTTTTTACTGCCGCAGTTCTCGGTCTTTTATCATTCTCATTTATCATTTACTCTTCTATTAGTAGTAGAAACTGAGAATCACACTTGCACGTGACTAGTTCAGATTCTTGCTGAAAATCACGTGGTTTATTCTAAAAGAGGGGCTCAAAGGTTCCTAGTTTAAGTCATTAATATTGGGGGGAGAGGGAGTTGCATTTGTTTAGTGCTGGTGCTAAAAGTTTCTGTAAAGCACTGTCAACTAAACACAAAGCAAAATTTACATTGTTTGGGGCGAAATACCAATGTTGCCATCTTTACTATGAGCAAGTCAGTCGCTCTTTATTGCTTTTTAAATTTGATTTCATCGTAGTGTGGCGAGCTTTTCAATAAACATAGTGGTTTCATTTATATAACACTAGAATTATTGTTAATGCACGGTTTCATACCGCAAATTACGTATGTAATATTGTGTCCAGTGGGATCCTGTATCACAAAATTTGCATAGTTATAGTGCTGGTGACATCGTATCTCATACAAAGAACCTGGGGACCTGATACAATATCAGTAAAACTGTCTCATAGGTATGATTCAAACAGTTTTATTAGCAACATATGGGGTATGAAGGAGCCACAGAGGGTAGTTTCGAGTGTAAGGGTGCTGGCCTATCTTTTTCAGCCTGTAATTATATCAGTCCTCTTCTATGGCATTATTTGTTGCTGCTCTGGGATTGCTGAAAAATAACTACTAATATGGTGACACAAAGGATCAGAATAAATTATAATTGTTGACTTTACAAGAAATTCATTGGCAAAAAGGCTTACTATCCTAAGCTGGGATGTCATTCCTGGTTCAGCCAGAGCTAAGCCCCGTATACCAAATTAATATATTTTGGAAAGTCTCAAGACTTTCTGGCAACCATATCCTGTTGCATTGGATGCTTTTGTGATCTGACAGATACGAGCCAGAAACTTTAGGGCTGCATTTTAGTTCTTAATCTTAAACTGGGAGAGTGCATTTCGTTTAATTGATGCTAGGATATTGAACTCTTGTTCCCCAAATGAAACACATTGTAATTAGTCATCTTCAAATAGAGTTCATAATTTCAATGTTTTGACAATGAAACCTAGCAAAAATATAACCAGAAGATTGTAGTAGTGCTCTGTTTAGTTATACTTGTAGGAATTGGAATATATTAAAAAATATTTCTACGTATTGTGAAAAAATTCCAGAAAAACATTGTGGGTTTTTTTAATGTTTCTGTATTGTACTAATTGGCTACTGATGAGCCAAAGTGTGTAAATAGCTCTTACAGAGAAGTAATTTGTGATAACTTTTCTAGTGCTTGTGTTTTTAAAAACACTGGGCTGAGCAATGTCTCTTTGCAGAAATAGGACAGTTACATAGACTTCATTCAAAATTACTTTTGAATTCTTTCATTCTGATTTGAGGCTTATCACAGGCAAAACTAGAGCCTGGGGGACAGGACTGGTGCTGATGAGCAGGAGATCTGTGAGGATGGGTCATCTGGGCAGATCTGCCTCTGCAATGCTGGGACTGAGACCTCTGAGCTGCTTCACTGATGTGGAAGCATCTTTTAACCCTTCCTCCACCCTCCCCCACCATTGTTTCAATGTAGATTCATGCTACACATGTAGAAATTCCATCTGGGGGGGATCCTGAGAATTGCTTATTGCTGGCCTTCAGATAGGATGAGACTTGTCTGAAACATTCCTGACTTACTAATTTTTTTTAATGGATATTTAAGATTGTGACCTTCATAGGGAATGTAATTTGGAATTTAATTGCTAAACATCTTTCCTAGGGTTCAAGTTATTGATCAAAAGTGGCGCTTCAGTTGAAAATTCTAGCATTTGCTTACAACACCTTCCAGAGCTTAGGGTTTGCTGCTTAGATTTTCAAGTGTATATTCGGCAAGGCATCAGTGAAAACACTAAAACATAAGGGACTGAGGGCAGATTCCTGCCTCTTCCCAGCATTCTGCCATTCTTGTAGCAAACTGCTGATAGTTACACTTGTGGTTTTGTGTCCTGTGGTAGTCCTGCATCTTAGTGGTATAGCCTAGATAATATTTCATCTTGTTTATTTTCTAAAATCTGGTGTGAAAAAGTCTCACTGAAGTCAAGGTGTGCTGCTTGTCAAAGGGGAAAATTAAAATTAGTCTGTGACTTTTCTTTTTCCCCCCACTTTCCTCACAAAGCTTGACTGGTAGGTCATCCAGGTGTGTACAAATAGATTGCTTAATTTGTATTGGTACCCTGTTGTTGTGGAAGTAAGGATTACTTGTCTGTAGTTCTTGTTTCTCCTTTTTCTTTTCCACTTTCTTCTTCTCTGCTCTGCATTCATGAGACCCCACCTGGAGTACTGTGTC
>VZRU01012638.1:569050-583148 GCA_013398155.1 Pedionomus torquatus | reverse complement strand
TTTGGGTTAAGCTTTGTTTGTGCTTGCACCTCATGTTTTTGAGAGTTTTTCTAACTTCTGTGAGATTTCAGAGAAAACTGCAGATGATTCAGGAGCTGTTCCCTTAGTATTCAATATTAAAAAGCCTCAGACTTTGCCAGTTCCAATTTTTGAAGAATATCCTTTTATCCTATTCCTACCCTGACTCTTCAAAAGCTTGGATTGGAGACTGACAAATGTTTCTGTTGATGATCTTATGTCCCTTTGTGAAGAATGAAGTGTAAAAACATTAAACCTTCCATTTTGAGAAATAAATAGTAATGTCATGTCACTTGCAATCAAGAAGTGGACAGAAACCAACTTTTAGGTGCATAAACACCAGAATTTTCTAATCTTCATATCTGTTGCAGCTCATCCTCTGACTCCAAGGCAACCATGTACAGGGTGAAATGGTCATTTTCAGTGTGTCCCATAAAAACAGTCAGCTTCTTCTTGTAGACATCATTAAGCATAAATTTGTACTATTTCTATCATTGGAATTTTTTTTTGTTGGCCTTTTTAATGTTATTTTGCTCTTTGCATGCTTTATTATAGCGTTTTCTCTTGTCCCATATAATTTTTTTGTTTGGAGTAGAAAGCTCACACCCACTCTACTAAAGATGGTAAAGGAGTGATTACTGAAATTAATTATTAAATAAATTATATAAACAGATCTGGCCATGACATCATAGGGACTTTAAAATACTGTTTTAGGAACCTCTAGAACCACTCATGTTAACTGTTGCATGTCTTGTAAATGTGTTTATTTCAAAGTACTGGAAGACTTCCAAAAATGTTCCGATGTTTAAAAGGGCAAAAAGGATGCTGCAGTGGGTTTAGCCCAGGACAAAATAAAGTAAAGGTTAACTTGGACTTCCATCAGTGGAGGCTTAAAAGCTAAAAAAGAATAAATATAATTAATGCTGGTCGCTATGGTTTTGTGGTAGAAGGCTTTGTGAGACAAAGCTGATGTATTTTTTTTTTTAATAGGATTGTGTCTGGCCTATATTGCTGTATAAAACTAATTTCTTTTAAGGCATTAAATCATTACAACACAAAATTTTGATACAAAAACCTGGATTATATGGAGCTGAGATACAAAAAAGATTAAAAATGTCCTGTTGCTTAAGGTGTAACTTCTAATGCAATGAGAGAGACCTACATTTAGTGGGTCTCCTGTGTTCTTATGGCCAAGTTACCCATAATCAGCAGTTTTGTTGGTCATTCAAATCTGCTGCTGTATTTTTCAGGTGGCACAAAGAATAGCGGAGCAACATATTTGCTGTCAGTCATGTCACTGAGTCATCAAAACTGAGTAAAACTGTAGTTGGTACAGAAAATGTAGGTTGGAAAACCCTGTTTTGGGAATATGGACAAGATACAAAAAGATACTGGGAGAGCTGGGAAAATTTTGCCTCCTGATGATAAGATTCAGGGGCACCAACTGAAATACGGGAAATTCCATTTAAACACAAGAAGTTGCTTTTCACTCAGTGGTCAAACGCTGGAACAAGTTGCCCAGAGAGTTTGTGAGGTCTCCAACTATGGAGATATTCAAAACTTGATGTGATCCGAGGCAACCTGGTGTGATTGATCCTGGTTTGAGCAGAGGGTTTAGACTGGTCGATCTCTGGAGATGCCTTCCAACCTCATCCATCTCTGATTCTGTGACTTGGAGCTGTGATTATCTGTGGTGAATATAATGCTCTGGCAAAAGGGCTAGTTTGTGTGTGTAAAGAAGAAAGACCATGAAGTAGACAAACGTGTAAAATCTTGACATTGATATGCACAGCCCTGCAAGACTACCATTATTATATAGTCTTGAAGTCTGGTGGGGTGTTTTCCTGACATGTTTAGGGTAATAGTGATGACCATCTGCTGTAGAGAGGACCTTTACTTGCAGCTCAGGTTGATGGTGTCTTGGGGGAAAGGAGGCAATGCCCACCTGGTTCCTCCACTGTAGTATTTGATCAAGTGTGAAGTAAATGAACCTACCTACTCCTGATGGTCGATGGGCAGAGGTGACTGTGGACTCTCTTGTTTTTCCCCTTCAACTCAAGTATAGTCTTTTTGCAGACATTTCCAGTCCAGTTCTGGGCTCCCTGGTTCAAGAAGGATATGGAACTGCTGGAGAGGGTACAGCAAAAAGCCATGGAGATGATTAGGGCACTAGAACATCCTGCCTAAGAGGAAAGACTGAAGTACTTGAGTCTTTTTAGTCTGGATGAGAGAACACTGAGGAGGGATCTTATCAATGCTTCTAAATACTTAGAGTGGGTGTCAAGAGGAAGGGGCCAGACTTTTTTTAGTGGTGCCCAGTGACAGGACAAGAGGTAATGGGCACAAATTTGAATGTAGGGAGTTCCATCTAAACACAAGGAAGAACTTCTTCATTTTGAGGGTGGCAGAACCCTGGAGGAGGCTGCCCAGAGAGGTGGTGGGGTCTCCATCTCTGGAGTTACCCTGTTCTGGCAGGGGTATTGGACTACATGATCTCCAGAGGTCCCTTCCTACCCCATATCATTCTGTCATTCTGTGATTACTAGACTAAGGAAAGAATTTGGGATAAATATTTGGATGATGCAATACTGGGGGTAATGTTTTGATGAAGCTTCTTAGCCTAAAACGGTTGGCAAGATAGACCAGATGAGCTCATATCCTTTTTTCTTTTCTTCCCTTAACTTTGTTTAGATTTAAGAACACTATGGCAGTTGGGAAAATTGCACTTTATCATCTCTCTGTTGGACTGAAGCAGATAGAATGGATGGGAAAAAGTACAGCTCACCACTGAGATCCATAGACGAGATGGCCAGAATGCTTTGTCGAAGACATCTAGAGCAGCACAGCCTTGTATTTTACTGGTCCCAGTTTTGAATGCAGGTAATGATGCTTCTAATAAAGATGATGTTTCTGAAGTGAAAAAGGGAAGATGTGTAGTTATTTCACAATTTGAGAGACGGCAAAGGCAAGATACAGGAGTTAGGTGGCTTGTGGCCCGTAATTCAAGGTTGAGACCTCTTTGCTGTCAGTGTTGTCTTTCTTCATGGGTCACTCTGTGTAGAGTATCGTCAGTTCCAGAGCAAGTTCAGTAGTTCATCCTACGTTTTGTGAGATAATACTCTTGTTTGTAAAGGTGCTACCTTTCAGAAGATGGTTAAACAATTTTTCTCGTCTCTTCATGTGATGCTTGTTTGAGCAGACAGTGGGAACTACGGTAAGGACATCAGTGTGTACGGTCTGGGGACAGTTTTTCTTCATCTGCTTGGCTGTGTGGTGACACTAACTGGCCCTGTAAAGAAAAGGACACAACTTCTGTACCCAGCTTGATGGTTACAGAATTTTTGGTGTTTAGTCAATATCTACTAAGGATTTTTATGGTGCTTAGCCCTAAAACAATGGTAGAGTTCACACCATGTTTCAAGTATATGATATGTCTGAGGAGGTTACAGATTTTGGGAATCAAAGGAATTTTTCCTTTGAGGCAAGATTAGCACCGTGCTCTCTGACTTCTTTTTCTCCTTTTTAATCAAAACCTGAATTCACATGGTTGCAGCAGAGGTGGGAAACGTTAAGATCAGGAATGAGGTATGTCTGTTAGCAATTGCACTGTACTTGTAATTCAAGTAGCCTGGATTCACATGACTGTACCCGAGCGACACATCTGAGAGATGGGGGTGAGGCCTTACAGCGAAATAGCAAGAGACAACCAAAAATAATCAACTGTTCAGATACTCGTTCCCTGTTTATCACCCAACCTCTTGCCCCAAAGAATGAAAGGATGTGGATTTCCACTGTTCAAACTGATGGTAGTCAACACTAAAGTGAAACCGTATTTCATACTTTTCGTGGGGAGAACTAGTTTTCCTCACCCTGAAAATTTATAAATGGGGTTGTATCTTCAAATGTAAAAAGCTATTATAAATAAAATTAATAACAGATCACTTTTTTTTGTGAACTTTGTGTAAGGTGGATGTGTTGGTCAGTATTTTAAAGGAGGGAGTCCAGATCCCAGTGTCTCTAACTCTCATAAACTGGCTGGGATTGACTTATTTGAAGTATGAAAAATGAGAAGTTTTTCATACTTCTCTGCAATAAAACTGCTCTAAGCCTGGACTGTTTGAGGAAACAAGCTGGTGTGACACAGGGTTTGTCAGTGCCATTCCCTCTTCCTTCCCCTTTCTTTTCCAGCAGCTTCAGAACTTCTACTAAAACTGACAGGAGTGATAATTTTAAAGGTTTTGAGCTCCGACATGTTAAGTTAAAATACGTGCTCAAGTAATGAAAAGACAATATTATGGGCTGCAATGAGGGAAGGGCTGCGGTGTAAGCTCTTAGGAGACAGCAGAGAATTCAAGTATTTCTCATGTTGTCTTGCTTATATTGACACATATTTCTTCTGGTGTCCTAACTGATTTGTTGATTTGACTCTCTGAGACAGAGTTGTGCTGTAATTGTAAGTCTTAAAAGCATTTTCTAGAGGTCTCTGTAGCATGGAGGTTGTTAAAACTTTACAGTCCGCTTATTCTAATGAAGTTTTATTGGCTTGTTTGATGCTTGTGATACTCCTTTCCTCCCTCATCTTGCCATTTCCTTACAGGAGTTTTTATTCTTAGCATCTAGGTTTTTCATAGAATCATAAAATCATAGAATGGTTAGAGTTGGAAGGGACCTTGATTTTCAGGGAATTTTTGTTTTTAAATTCTAGAAAGTGTCTCGTTAAGAAGCTGTTTTTCAGCTTTTTTTTTTTCTGTAAAGATGTTGGGCTTTCTCTATTGTTCTTCACTCGATCTCTTTAATAATACTATTACTACTAAAGGAATATTATAAAGGAGTGTTTAGGGAGGAAGTAAATTGTGTAAGAGGGACCTCTGGAGATCATCTAGTCCAATCCCCCTGCCACAACCCAGGAAAAACTCTAAAGTCTTCCATTGTTCTCTTAGGATGCTATTGCTAGAAGTTTATTTTTTTTCCTGAATGATGATCCNGGGGAGACCTAATGGCAGCCTTTCAATATCTAAAGGGGGCTACAGGGAGGCTGGGGAGGGGCTGTTCACAAAGGGCTGCTGCGTTAGGACAAGAGGCAATGGACTTAGTTGGAGAAAGGTAGATTTAAGTTGAATATTAGAAAAAAATTCTTTACTCTGAGGGTGGTGGAACACTGGACCAGGCCGCCCAGGGAGGCGGTTGAGGCCCTATCCCTGGAGATACTCAAGGCGAAGCTCGATGAGGCCCTGGGCAACCTGGTCTAGTTGGGGGTGTCCCTGTGACTGCGGGAGGTCGGACTAGATGACCTTTTGGAGGTCCCTTCCAGCCTGGATAATTCTATGAACCTTAAAATCTGAGGAATGTATTCTAGTGCAAAAGAAAACGATATCCTGCATGTGGATGGTAGCAGCATTGAGTACAGCCAGGTTTGAATCGTGTGGTTAGTGCCGTGAAGGTATTTCAGAGACTGAAAATAGAACCCCTTCTAGTGTTTCCAGCTGCATACCTGTGATTCACATCGTCTTTAAAAAAGGAGTTCACCACAGGTTTGCAAAGCGTGGCTCGAAAAGCATGTAGCAAATGTCACGCTGCAGTTCGCTCTGGAAGTGGCTGAGGTTGTGGGGGAAGTTTGCTGTGTCTGTCTTTCTTTTTTTTTTTTTTGTTATTTTCAGAGAGGTGTAGCATGGGCTTTTCCCATGCAGAAGAAAAGGCAAGGGCAGAATGCAAGTACATACTCATATGTGTTTATAGATAGGCCGTTATGGTCTTTTTCTGTTGTGTTTTTTCTTTTTTTTTACTCTTTCCTGACAACCTGAATTTGAATATTATCTACTGGAAATTTCACAGGATTCTGGTAAACAGTTAATAATTATTTCAAGGTGATTTCCAGTATGTAATCTCGTTAACTCACTGTTTTGGCATACTTTGTAACTGTATCTACTGTTTTGGTTTGTTTCTTTGTTTTTTCTTTTTTAATGAGCCTAACCAGGGGTTGTTACTCAGCTGTTTGCTGGGAAACAGCAGCTGCATTGGTACTGGCTGGATCCTGCATGTGTGCTGCCAGTTCATCTCAGCCAAGGCCCTTGGTAGGACCCTGGTGTAGCCAGAAGAGCATTTGCAGAAGTAAATCTTCAAATACTAATTTTTCTGTCTTAGTTTTCTACCATTTGTTGTTATTTGCGGGGAAGTTTTTGTTGTTGTTGCTTTTGGCTTTTAATTTTTCATTAATAATATGTGCAATGGGGCAGTTAAGTGTGTCGTAGCTGTGTTGTATATGGGCACAGTTACAAACAATTTAAAAAACCTTAATTATGATGGGATCAAAGTATTCCAAATCATAGAATAGTTACAGTTGGAAGATACCTTAAAGATTGAGTTCCAACTTCCCTGCCGTGCACAGGTACACCTCCAACTGGAGTAGGTTGCTCAAATCCCTATCCAGCCTGGCCTTAAACATTCCAGGGATGGGGCAGCCACAACTTCTCTGGGCAACCTCTTCCAGTGCCTCACCACCCTCACAGCAAAGAATTCCTTCCTTGTATTGAATCTAAATCTCCCCTCTTTCCAGTTTAAAACCATTACCCCTTGTCCTATCACTCCACTCCCTGACAAAGAGTCCCTCTCCAGCTCTCCTGGAGCTCCCTTCGGATCCTGGAAGGCTGCTCTAAGGTCTCCCCAGAGCCTTCTCTTCAGCTGAACAGCCCCAGCTCTCTGTCTGTCCTCATAGAGGAGGTGCTCCAGCCCTCTGGTCATCTTTGGTCCTCTGCTGGACCTGTTCCAACAGGTCCATGTCATTTCTCTGTTGAGGACCCCAGAGCTGGACTCAGGGTGGGGTCTCACAAGCCCAGGGTAGAGGGGGAGAGTAACCACCTGCAACCTGCTGGTCACACTCCTTTTGATGCAGCTCAACATACAGGGATACATACAAATGTAGAATTTGCATGTATATTTTTTTCATATATACACACCTTCATTCACTTAAAGGCTATTGAACTTGCATTGGCTTAGAGACCCTGTAAGAAAGAGGGGGTGCAGATCTGTAGGAAACAATAGTCTCACTGAGATTGAGTAGAGGCTTGTTTTGATCTGAAACAGCAACTGAAAATGGAAGCCTACCACTTCCAAGTGACTTATTTCCTCACAGCAAATACCTGGATTTTTACAAGGTTAAAGGATTCATTAAGTTGATTTCTGGGTACCACATACCCACGTCAATGAAAAACTTACTGATATGATTGAAGTGATGAGAGTGAAAAGCTGAAGTAGTGTCTCTTTTGAGGTTGGACACGTACAGGCTGTGCAGAACCCTTGATCCTGGCTAACCCTGGGTATAAAAGTTTTAAAATAAAACCTGGATTTGAAGCGTGATAACTTGGAAGCACCAAATGAGCTGGCCAGGCCAACTGGTTCATCTCAGTGTAGAATGGAAACTAAAAGTCCTCCCTGTACCTAAGAGGGAAGCCTGAAGAGGAAACGATGACTTCAAAGATGCTTTTATCTCTGTACTAATTTTTTTTTTTTAACTTCTTGCAGAAGAACTGTGTTTTGTGTCACCTTATAAACTTTTGGCCATTTAATTATGTTCCTAAAAATGCTTAACTGACTGTGCTGTTCTGAAAGCATTTGACAAAAGGTAATGTGTGTTCTGTGGTCAGCAGAAACTTACTGGTTGGTGTGGCATGTTGTTTTTTTTCTATTGGCAGCTATAAAAGAGTTACATATTCCTGTGTCTTATGTGAAACTAATGAAAATGAAGTAATCATTGTGAAGCTCACAGTTTTGACAGTAAGAATGGCCCTTCGATCTCTGAAGGCTGCTGGATTCTCCATACAAGTGGAAACCATAAACGTTTTATGGCACAAGATGAATTGCTGGGATGCAAACACATTTTTAGAAAGAAAAAGGTGGGGGGAATAAAATAGAGTGAATGCCTGCATCCTCAAGTTTCTTGAATTGCTGCAAGAAAGAAGAGCCATATGGTATTTTGGTAACTTGTTTATATTCTTCCAATGCATTGCTATAGGTGACTTGAACCAACTCCTGCAGACATCCTGAGTACAGGAGCATGACCTGATTTTAGTAAAATAGGGCTTTATGTTCAGCTTGCATTATCCAGACAGTTGAATGATTTTTACCTAAACTGTTAGATGAAGTATTTCAGTGCGTTTAATCGTTGTAGGGAGAGCGCAGTCCAAGACCATGGCCCCAAACTGCAATCTTGCATTTTCTTGTCTGAACAGAAGTGGATCATGGAGGGAGAAGAGTATTTTTGTGTTCCTTCTTTGAAAATGAAAACAAAGGAGACTGACATCCTTTTACTTTTTCAGTCAAGTGTCACTCATCCTGAAGTTGTAATAATCAATTCAGAATGGCTACTTACACTTCTTTACAAAAATTGGATGAAAGAACCTTGCAGATAAGTTAAAGACCACAAAAAAAAAGAAGCTCATAACTTTAAACTGAATTAGTTGTTTCTTTGAATTGCTTGTTTTGAGTCATGTTGCCATAGGTATCAAAGCAGCTCACTATTATCATCTCTTTGTAAGGATTTCTGCTCTTTTTTTAAAATATATTCACGTTTCGGCAAATCAAAGGATAAGTCTTCAGGCACGAAATGGAAGGTGTGTTGTTTTAAAGATATGCTAAACGTACCTATAGCGAGTTGGATGAGGTATTCTGGGTACCGACAGCAGTGCAGATGTAGTGACACGGGATTTGCATATGGCAGGAATGCAATTATGTCCTGTGTGTTCTTGGAAAATGTTTATCTTGGTTGCTAAAGCTTTTTTCTGACTTTGGTGTTTTATCTCTGCCAGTGAGATGAAGGTAGCTCTGAGACTGCCTCTTACAACACAGCTTCCTCTTGGTGGTTGAAAGGACCCTATGTGTGAACTGCCAGTAAGTTTTAATAACACGCTCTACTTTTAATGATTTATGTTCAACTCTGCTTTGCTCTTGATTGAGGCATCCATTGTGGACTCTTTGCAAGAGCCTGTTATTAGGTCTTTGATACCTTGAATGAAATCTGAATCACGGAATCATAGGATTCATAGAATGGTTTGGGTCAGAAGGGACCTTAAAGACCATAGAGTTCCACTTCCCCTCCCATGGGCAGGGACAACTTGCACTGCACTATGTCGCTCAGAGTCCCATCCAGTTTGGCCTTAAATGCTTCCAGGGATGGAGTAGCCTTAAGACATTTAAGGACCAGGGGGAAATCATAACTGGTTGGATGCATCTCCATGTAATAGCATAACAATTATTATCAGTTTGTGATTTAAGAGGTTACTTTGTTTCTAGATTTCATATTACATCATGGAACAACTGGAAAGAATTCATAAAGGCATCAAAGATAACTCCATACAAAAGCCTTGTTGTGCCACATGCGCCAGGGCAACGACAATGATTAAGGGATTGGAGCGTCTCCCTGATGAGGAAAGGCTGAGAGAGGTGGGGCTCTTTAGCCTGGAGAAGAGAAGGCTGAGGAGAGACCTTATTAATGCTTATAAGTATTTGAAGGGTGGGTTGAAGGAGGATGGAGCTAAACTCTTTTCAGTGGTTCCCAGTGACAGGATGAAGGACAATGGGCACAAGCTAGAACATAGGAAGTTTCACTCAAGTATGAGGAAAAACTTCTTTCTGGTCAGGGTGCCAGAACCCTGTAACAGGCTGCCTGAGGAGGCTGTGGAGTCCCCTTCTCCGGAGATTTTGAAGCCCCACCTGGATGCAGTCTGGAGTGATGTGCTTTGGGTGATCCTGCTTTAGCAGGGAAGTTGCACTTGCATGATGTCTAGAGACTCCTTCGAATTCTGACAATTCCATGATTCTGAGAAACAGTGTTTTTAGCTTAGTCTTTTGTACAGCGTTACAGATGTGACTGACAGTAACTGAAACGTGAGCTGGTCCTCTGCCTGCTACTGCTCTCACTCACAAAGCTCTTCCTACCATGGTGATGGGGTTGTTCTATTCCTCTCCCTATAAGAGCATGGGGTCAAATGATGGAAGGACCATTTAAACAAGCAGGTCCCTCAACCCATTCACACCAGCAGCGCTGTTGGAACCTTGTAGAGCTCCTTGTACCAAAAAAAAAAAAAAGATATTTTGGTGATGATCAGTATTGTTTTTACACTTGCATCTCTTAGTTGTTTTTTTTTTAAAGTGTCATTTTGCTAAATAAAGGTTTAGTGCAGTCCTAACTTGAAAGGCGGGCTTTAAAGCTGTGTGCAGTGACTGCTTTTCTTTTGAAGAGTTTGAATCTATTTAGAGAATCTCACTACTGTTTCTGGCTAACTTCTTTGCAATGTTTTCTTTCAACTTTTGAAATTCATTAGCTGTAAACCGAGTGTAAAAATGTTTTTGGTCTTTGAATAGCTGTTTGATTTTTTTATTTTTATTTTTTTTTAAATTGTTTTAGCAGCCTCGTGTATCTGTGAATCTAAATTTTAAACAAGTCATGTAGTGAGGAAATAGTTAATAACAAAACATTACGAATAGTGTTTGAAGAGGCTGTTAGCTTTGCTCAGGAAGTTCTCATTTTCTAGAATTTGTGCTGCCTCATTATTTGTAATATTGAAACTGCTTCTTACCAGTTGTACCAGTCGCTTACATCAAGAAATGAAAGTAATGTTTACAGTTCAGGGTGGAAAATCCTGTGTGAGGCTTTAGTGGGCCAAATTCTACTTAGAAATAAAATTATAAGAACCCAAACCCAGGCTTCATCATTTTAACAGGGTTGCAAACAGGATTCTTGACTTTTTTGGGTTTTGTATAATTGCTAAATGGAGTGAAAAGATGCAATGTGAGAAGTTTGTGAACCTAAATCAAGACCGAGATTCTCCAACGTTGGTGGCTAATGTATCATCAGAACTTTATGCCAGCTGGTCAAAAATCGGGATGAAAGAGTTTAGAGGCAAGTACGTAAAACTGGTCTAGGAGCTGCAGTGGTTATGTGGGGGGATGGTGTTATCTCCCCAGATCTCTTTTAGGGGCAGTTTTTGCTCTCTTGCTTCAAGGCTGGTTGACTTTTGATGGTCACTAAACTTCTTTTACTCTATCATCATTGGGTAATTGACCTTAACTGTCTTCTAGGTTTGAGTAATTATACTTTACCTAATTTAAAATTCTCTCTGTGGTCTCTGAATAGCAGGCTGACGGTAACTTTGATTTCTAGTAGGGTCTTTTTCCATGACAGCATGTTTTTGTGGGTTTTGATTGTCAGTTTTCTAAAGGTTTTGGAACTTTTTGGTGTTCAACATTTAGGAGTGAAGGAGCTGTAAGCTGCTGTTGGTTCAGACAGCCTGGTTTTGGTGACCTTTTAGGCTTTGCTTTCAATTGACTTTTGGCATTCTGGGATTTTTCAGCTGTAGAAGAGGAAGACAAAAGCAGCAGTGAGAGGAAGGTGTCACGAGGAGATGCCATCGTGGAGTCTCCTCTTCAGTCACGGGATCAGTTCTTGGGGAGCATAATTTAGAGAAGCCCTTGGGCTCCCTTTAATTATCATGTAGTGCTTTATCCCTTTTCTTTGTAGGTGTAACTGTTGGCAGAAGTAATCTGGATTCAGCGCTTCATTTTGTGTTTAGTCACACATCAGAGACAAACAATTTATCATCAAAGAGCCAATGGAACTTTTTACTACTGTATTTTTAACTACACTGTATTCTATGCATGTTAGTACTAAGAAATTTTTTTTTAGGGAAAATAGCGGGTAGCTCTGTGTCCTCAAACATTCTCCCACCCTGCCCCAACAGATCTGCTTTTTTAATAACATTAATGCTAAAACAGCTGATAAAAATAAGGTTGGCTCACAATTTAAATCTGCTGTTAAGGTAGAAGCTCTGCTGATATTGCAAAAATAAAGTAGTTTCTATAAAAAGATACTGACTTGTTGTCGTGGTTCTGACCTAATCAGAAAAGACAGATGATGTCCCCACCTCCTCCCTTNAAAGGCAGAGGAACAGGCAGGGTCCTCCTTGGACATCGGCCATCGAAGAAAGAGAGTTGACCCTTTGATGCCTCAGCTTTTATACAGGGCACGATGCGGATGGGATGGAATACCCTTGTTGGTCAGTTTTGGGTCACCTGTCCTGTCCGTTCCTCCTTGCAGGTGGGACCCCCTTATGCTTTTTTTGCTTCCAATCCGCCAACGGGGCAAGTGATGAAAATTACCTGACCTTGGTTGTTACAGCAGTAAGTATAAGCAAGGGCGTCTCTGCATACCATCCTTTGGGATAATTGTGCTTTATCACTGCAAGATGAAACAGTTCTGAACAATGGGCTGTTAATTTCAGAGTTTAGTTAATTAGAAGAGGCCTAGCTAAGAAAGTAAAATTGTAAAACAGAAAATTGGTTCATGTTACCTCAAACCAGGACACTTGTGCATTTTTTTTCCGTTGTAAAACAGTGATATTATTGTCAAAAACCTGTCTCCGTTAATTTGTCTCTTAGTGGACGATATGAAATGACTGTTTGCGAGTCGCATGCAGTTTTGTAACCGCTGCTGCTTTCCCGGTGACATCTTTCAGAAGTGGCCGTGCTTCCTCTGTGAATATAAAGCAGCTTGGCCAAGCTAGAAACGCTGTAGAGGAGATGAGCGAGTTGTTATATCGAAAGACTTCAAGAGGCAATACATTAGGCAAAAAAGCAGTGGCGATACCTGTAGAGCTCACCGTACGTGCCCTTAAGCAAAAGATAATAATTAGTGGCTTGTATTCCCCTGCAAAACCATCCCAAGTGTTGGTGTTTATTGATTGCAAAGATAGCTGGATGACTATGATGCTGCACGCCAGCTCTGAGCTGCTGGGCTTGTTTATGCCCCATCCATTTTTAATGGCCCTATAAGATGTTTTGATGAGGGGCGCTTAGTCCAAAGGGATTCACATGCTGTAATCATACCTCCAGTGGTTTAAACAAAAATAAAGGGTAGTCCTTCAAAATATTTAAAGTGCGAATGTCCACTTTGGCATCAATAATAACCGCCAAGAACATCTCTGAAAATATCTTTGCATTTCTTTATGATCTTCATGATGGTGTCTCTACTTGGCACTCGTGAAGCCTTACCTCGAGTCCTGTGTTCAGTTCTGGTGCCCTCGCTACAAGAAGGACATTGAAGTGCTGACACATGTCTGGAGGAGAGTCACCAAGCTCATGAGGGGTCTGGAGAACAAGTCCTCTGAGGAGAAGCTGAGGGAACCGGGCATGTTTAGTTTGGAGAAGAGATCTCATTGTCCTCTACAACTACCTGAAAGGAGGTTATAGAGAGGTGGGTGTTGGCCTCTTCTCCCAAATGAATAATGACAGGACCAGAGGAAATGGTCTGAAATGGTGGCAGGGGAGGTTTAGGCTAGATATTAGGAAGAACTAATTCACTGAGAGGGTGGTCAGGCACTGGAAGGGCCTGCCCAGGGAGGTGGTGGAGTCACCGTCCCTGAAGGTATTTAAGAAACGTGCAGATGTGACACTTCAGGGCATGCTCTGGTGGCTGAGGTGTAGGGGTTTTGCATATGTGTATGGCTGGACTTGGTGATCTCAGGGGTCCTTTCCAACCACGGTGATGATTCTGTGATTCTTCATCTCTTTCATTGGGCCAATCTTTCGTGATTCAGTGGTTTGTGTTGCTCGTGTGGGATGATGGTTGTTACAGGTAGCGGAGTGTCTGCTGGTAGGTGGCCTGTGGGGTGAGAAGTTACCCACAATTTGTGGGTACCTGCTTGGCTAATTAGTTTCATACACATTCACATGGTGTGTCTGGTACTTCAGCTGAAAATATTTGACTTAGAACTGACTCTTTTCAGCATTCTGGATTGGTGGGTGCTGGTGCTGTGTTTCCTAAACCTGCAGTTGTAAGAACTATGTGATTTAAATAAATTTTTAAATAAAATAAGAATTCAAATAGATTTAAACAGTTGCAAGTTCACACCTTATAGATGTCTTTTTGATCAATTTGTACCCTGTGTGTTTTGGACTGTGTGTGAAGACTCCTAACAGTTTAACCATCAAAGAAATCTTGGTGCTTCATTGTGTGTGCTTGGAAATAGGGCAAAACTGGTTAAAAAAAAAAAAAGGGTGGGTGTGGGGTAAAAAATAGGGTAAAAACCCA
>VZRU01012638.1:544278-561623 GCA_013398155.1 Pedionomus torquatus | reverse complement strand
AGTTGGTTTTTGTTTTGTTTTATGGTGTTTTTTTTTTTTTTCCTATTGGCATTTGAAAAGCAGAAAAAAGTGACTACTACAACAGAATTTTATTAATGAATGATTTACACTGGTTCCAGCTGTGACCATGTGATTAGTCCTTCACTAAGCAACAATGGGTATTTTCTCTCTGCTTTTATTTGATTTCCAAGAATGTGTCATCTGTTACATAAACTGCTGCCAGTATACCCCATGTAAACTGGTATTTTTTATTTCCCTGAAGCGTAAGATGAATACCCACCCATATCCTTCTGGAAATACTGTTTTAAATGAATTGGGAATTTTATTGACTAGATCTGATTCAGCGTGCCAAAATCATAAAACCTAAAATATTTATTAAGCGCACTAGACTGTAGAATGCCTCATTCCCTGGTAGTGCAAAAGATAGATTATTTTCACTTTTACATTTCTATCTTAATATTTTATTACAGCAATACAATGTGTTATAGAGGTGGACAAGCCTGCAGATTGAAATGTGGATAGTCCAGATTGTTCCTTTCCCTCGACCATATGGTGTAGTTCTAAAAGCCTTTTGTACGCTGTCTGTTCAGTTAATTGTAAACTCGGTCTTTAACGTACCTTAAAAAAATGAGATATATGTGAACTAAAAAGTCAGCATATCCTCTGGTAAGTGAAGGTTACTAAAATATACCTCCATTCACAGCCTTTTTCTCTCGGTACATTTTCTTTTTGGGTGAATTTGAGTCTTTGCTGTTCCTTGGTAACACGTGTGAGTCTGTGCGTGCGGAGGGACAGGTTTTTCCGTTTCCTCCTCGGGAAGGAAGGATGGAGGGGGGAGAGATTTGAGTATATAATGAACATTTCATAATATTTTTGCTTGGCAGACTGCTCTGCCAGTGGGTGATGTGCAGGAACATCGAAGATTTCTGACAGATGGATGGTAGGACTGCTGATACACCTACACAACGCTTCAATGTCTGATGTTCCCAGTGTTTCTCTGATGCCCGAGAAGCTTGTGTTCACAATTGGGTCTGATGTTTGCCCAGTGCTGGGGTTTTAGAAGAGGAGAACCAAGTATCTCTGGAATTTCCTATGCCAAAGAGGGTAGTTTATTATGGTCCTTGTGAAACAAATCTTGTATTACAGAGGCAAACATTTTTTTTTCCTGTAATATAGAGTTAAAAATTGTTAGAGAGTTTTAGAACCTATTTTGTTTCCTGTCATCTCCACACAATCATAGAATCACAGAACGGTTCAGGTTGGAAGGCATCTTAAAGACTATCTAGTTCCAACCCCCCTGCCCTGGGGAGGGACACCTTCCATCAGAATAGGTTGCTCCAAGCCCCATCCAGCCTGGCCTTGAACCCCTCCAGGGATGGGGCAGGGGGTTTGGAGCTCAATGATCTTTAAGGTCCCTTCCAACTTTAATCATTCTATGATTCCATGCTTGAGGGGAAGTTGTAATTGGTTGGATGCATCTCTATGTAATAGCTTCTCAGGACAACCTGGGCCAGTATCTCACCACCCTCACAGCAAAGAAGTTCTTCCTAATATCTAGTCTAAATCTCCTCTCTTTCAGTTTAAAAGCGCTACCCCGTGTCCGGTGGCTCTGCTTCCCGACCAAGAGTCCCTCCCCATCTCTTCTGTAGCTCCTTTGGAGCCTCTTCCAGTCCCTAAGATCTCCCTGGAGCCTCTCTTCTCCAGGCTGCAACCCCCCAGCTCTCTCAGCCTGTCCTCATATAAAGCTATTTGGGAAAATTTAGAGTTTTCAATGAAAATGGTGTTGATACATGGAGAGAGGAAAAAAGAGTAGGAGTCTCTCAGTGAAAATGGCTCTTCTGGGAGTCCCACCTTTTTTTTTTTAGCATTGGAGAGTGTTTGCTCATTAGTGGTAGGCAAGGCTCATATCACTTGTGGTTTTGGAGATAAAAATTCACTAAAATTAAAAAAGGGGAGGGGGGTGGGGGAGGAGAGAGAAGCCAAAACATTGGAAATCAAGCAAGAAATAAATGACAGTCATGGAGAGTGGCATATCTGAAGTTTTCAAAGGATTTCAGATACTTCTGTCACCAGCTGAATGCAAAAGAGTGGGTAACCTTAGGGGATGTTAGGAAGGGGGAAAAAAAACCAAACAACTATTTTTTTTTTTGCCAGCAGAGATTGAATAACGTGACTCTTGACCTTTGTTAAGCGTGTGGAAATGGAGAGATCTTCAGCAGGAGGCTGCTCTAAAATGGAAACAAGTTGTAACCAGTAGCATGTCTGTTTCTTCCTATCATAGTTGTGAAATGGTGCAAAATTGTGAATTTAAATAGTAGGATGGTAACTCAACAGTGAAAAGCTGCCGGAGAGCCATAGCTTTTCTCTGGCTTATCCTACACCTAAACATATGTGGTAAAATGCTTGGTAGGTTCTACCGAAGTGTCACCTTTATAGAGTGATGAGATAGGAATAGAAGGGGTTTGTGTGCTGCAGAAGCAGGTAAGGGATGCTCTGTATGCTGATGTATGGTGAAATGAGCAGCATGGTCCATTCCATGCTTTTTTTGAGCAACCTGGTCTGGTGGGAGGTGTCCCTGCCCATGGCAGGGGGGTTGGAACTGGATGATCTTTAAGGTCGCTTCCAACTCTGACCATTCTATGACTGTAGCAAGAAATCTGTGGGCAAGAACTCGTGTCTCTTAGAATCCCAAGGAGTTCACAAGCTTTGAAACACAAGATACGGCATAGGATTCTTGCCGTAGGATCCAGCTGTAATTTTGAGAGCTGAAAGAGAAAGCAGTGGCTGAACGTTTGTTGCAGCTTCTGTACGATGCGAGAAGTTCTCAAACCCCGCGAGTTGCCGCTTGCAGAGGGTGTATGAATAACAAAGCTACCCATTTTTACTGTATTTCCCTATTTTAACTGGACATTGGCAAATGCAGGGTCATTTCATCAGTGCAGACTGTGCAAACAATGTTTGCTAACTGATATGGTTTAAAAAAGATATTAATTTTTTGTGATTCTAAAATATTAGAAATAGCATAATAGAAAATTGTACGTCATCTACAAAAATGTCATATTTTGGTAAAAAAAAAAACAACCACAAACACAAAACCAAACGTTTATCGTTTCTTTGAATTTAGTGGTGTGCTCCATTCAGAAGGAGTTATTAATGATGCCACCTTAGTTTGTAAAGCAGCAGAGTCAGAGACTGTTACTGTTATGCTCTACGGATTTGTTAGATTTGTGAAAATACACAAAATTATTTGGTGAACTTTGAGAATTGCAGCATTTTCAGTGAGTCCCTTCACAACCCCTCCCCCACCCAAACAATTTTAAAAATGAGGTTGGACTTCAATGCTTCTTGGACTGCTTGAAAGCATCGTTGAAGTAGTTTGAGCTGGATGGGACAATATGGTTCACAGGGGTCCAGAAAACCTCCTAGATACCTGTTAGATCTGTTTGGGGTCTCCACCTTTAGTGCTTACAGAAGAGCACATGAACATAAGGTAGGAGGAGGAGACCAAAGAAGGTTGTAGGAGACCAGAGGTCATAACAGTTGGGCTTAGAGGAGCATGTATAGAATTGGTGTAGGAAAGTATTAATAGACTTCAAGTCTTCATGAGCAGGGGCTGGAAAGGACAGAAAAGGAACAGAAGATTGGAGAGATTTTGGAAAGAGCACATAGAGTAGAGTTGATAAAAAAAACAAAAAATGGATGATATGGATGACTCTGGCCACATGTTAAAAGCTGTTCCTTTTTTTCTGCTGGGAAGTTGAGCTGTACCAAGCAAGTCAGATGAAATGAGCTTGAAGTCTTACTGGAGCAGGGGTGGAAATAGAGAGGTGGAGATGAAGACTTGGGATTTGGTGGGCTAAGATGGAAGAGGAAATAGTTTGTAAAGGTGTTTGAGACAACTTGAGTGGAGAAGAATTGACAGACAGGGAAGTGAGACAGGAGATTAGGCAAGGAGAAAAAGGGAAGGCAGCCATGAAACTTTGCTTCTGAGCAACCAAGAAAGGACTGTGTTGAAACTGCAGACTTCCAACTGAGGAATGAAGCATGGTGCAGAAAGAGAAGAACATCTGAGGTTGTAGCCCTAGGAGACAGGAGAGATGACTGAGGTGTCCTTACATAGGACAAAGTTGGAAGTGAAGGCAGCTTGAGACAGGAGGATTTGGTGTGTGTTTCACCAAGGTAGTAGTTGATATCTGTAAGTCTATCCTTTGCAGATTTTATCGTATCATTGAAGTTTAAAGTGAAAAAAAGTTGGTGTAGGACTAAGGTAAGTATGACAGGAACTAATTAGAAAAGGTGAAAGAATAGGAAACAAAATAGAAGATGTTAAGAAACATAAGTGAAGAGAGGAAATCAGGGATTCAGTCATCTGAGAAACAATTCATATGGTGTCAAGAAGTGTGGATTTTCCTTTTGAAGATGGAATTCATCAGCTAACCAGATGAAAAATTATATTAATAGAGGCTACAAAATTTTGTCTCATTTTCAGTTTAGAAAAAAAATAATGAAAGTACAATCTGGGTAAAATATGTATTTGTCTGTATTGTCAGGGGCTTGCACTAATGAAAAATTACCACTGTTCAGACTTTTTTTTTCCATGTGTGAAAAAATGGCAAGCAAATTCCTGCTAGTTCAAATGAAGAACATGCATTAAGGTGGCTGAAAGTAGGGACATAGGAGTCACTGCTCCTTTCTTCTGCTCTTGGCTTTACTCTAAAATTTCTGTTGGAAATTGTGCAAATCACAATTTTTAATGCAAGTTTGCTCATCTGTAAAGCAGAGATAACAATACCTACCTACCTCACAGGAGTGTTGTGAGGTTTAATTAATGTTTGTTAAGCTCTTCAGCATTTTTGGATGAATCCTCTTGTTGTTAATAATGGGATAACACCAGGTGGAAGATGTAGTATGATTTCGAGGTTGGAGGCAGGAGGTAGAACAGTTACGTTTTGTTGCTTAAAGCATGTTTAAACAATTGAAAATATTTGGTTAGCAGTTCAATAAATAAACCTGATAATTATTCAATTTGAACATGTACATAGACTGAGAGCAGCTCTGCAGAGAAGGACTTTGGGGTATTGTGTGATGAGAAGCTCAACACAAGCTGGCAATATATGGTCACAGTCCAGAAAGCCCCCCGGGCTGCATCCCCAGCAATGGGGCCAGCAGGGCAAGGGGGGTTGGGGGTGGAGTTTGCCTTCTCTGCACTGCTCTGGAGAAGACCTCTCTGCAGTGCTTGCCTCCAGATCTGGGGCCACCAACAGTGGAAGGACATGGACCTGTTGGAGCAACACCAGAGGAGGTCATGGAGATGCTGCAATGGGCCAGAGCCCCTCTGCTGTGAGGACAGGCTAAGAGAGTTGGGGGGGTTCAGCCTGGAGAAGGGAAGGTTGTAGGAAGAACTTGGAGACCCTTCCAGTCCTGAAAGGGGACCTGTAGGAGAGATGGAGAGGGAGTGGAGCATTAGGACAAGGGGGAATGTTCTTAAACTGCAAGAGGGGAGATTTAGATTAGATCTCGGGAAGAAATTCTTTGCTGTGAGGGTGGTGAGACCCTGGAACAGGTTACCCAGAGAAGCCGTGGCTGCCCTATCCCTGGAGGGGTTCTAGACTAGGTTGGGTGGGGCTTGGAGAAACCTGGTCTAGTGGAAGAAGTCCTTGCTCATAGCAGAATGATTGGAACTCGATCTTTAAGGTCCCTTCAAATCCAAATCATTTTGTGATTACGTTTAGTGTTTTGTTTCATCTTAAGATAGTTTAGAACAGCTTTGACTTTGAAAAGCTGAGTAATTAATCTACATCCCCTTCTTGCCTCCATTGTAAGATGAACATTTCTCTGTCATCAAACTCTGTGTCAAGGTTTCTGGGAGCACTGAAGTGCCGTAGTTAGAGGTCATAGACTTTGAAATAACAAGTCATTAGGCAACAGCAATATTAATAAATATAGGAAATTCTATGTCTATATGTATGTGTGGTATGTTTTGGAGAAAATTTTAGAGAAAACTGGTGGCAGAAGTAATTGAGTGAATTTACTGTTGAGTGATAAGAGAATTGTGGGGTTTTAGCCTTGCTAAACCTTGTTTGTGAGGCTTTTCCCCATTCAAATAAGAAAGAGCTTCTTAGAATCAACTGTGCCTGTAGACGAAAACTTTACAAACGCAGTGGTGTGTCAGCAACATCCCAGGTGTCATTAGAAATGTCAGCAGTATGTAAGTGGGATTTGTAAATAAGCACCAACATGCGAGATGGTCTATGTCTGTTAGTCAACCGTTGCGCACCTCCGTACGCCGAAGCCTGGTTGAGTAGCTCATGTGAGTTGAATGTACACTAAATATCAAGTGATTGAAAGGGAAAAACAGCTCTAAAAGAAAAGAAACAGGCTTTTTTTTTTTTTTTTCCAAAGTCACTCTTTTAATGCCCAAGAAAACACTTCCATGAGTGTTAAGAAACCAGCTGTCTATAGATCTTAGGAAGAACCATTTATGGATCTCTCTTGTCCATACCCATTCAGAGCTTCAGTGGGAAGGCAGAGTGCGGCAGCTCTGAAGAGTAGCTTGAATCAGCTCACATGAATATTGCCCTCTCCAGGGATATTGGCATGCAAAACAGATGTTGTTCGTCTTAGCGCATCTTGAATGCACCTCGCAAATGGATTCTTAACTGCTTGGAAATGAACAGGCAGAATTTGGAGTAGGTTCTCTTCAGCAGATGCAAAGTAACGCATGACCGATGTAGATAGGTTGGGAAAAAACCCTCCTATTCTCAAAGTATTTATTTGGTACTGTTTTATCTGGGTACCCTGCCTGCCTTAACTTCCCACTGTATAATTTGCTGGAGGCAACTTAAGCTGTGCAAGCACAGCAACAAACTGTCATTCTGAACATCCAATTCTTTTTTTTCGCCCATTCCCCTTCTCTCTTAGTTATTTTTTCTCTCTGACACTCAAATTGAGAGAGTGAANTTTATACTCTTCCCCCCCCCCCCTAAACCCAGCCAAATATGATGGTGTCCAAAGCCACCACCCCATCACAGCAAGAAAGCAGATCTTTACTTTCCACTGAGTGGGGATGCACTGACTTCCCTGGATCAGCGAGTAATTTCCACTATACCACCTCTGAAATCCAGTTAGGCCCCAGAACTGCTTTATCTAAATTTTCTTTGAATTTCTGTAGCCTTCTAAAACTTCATTGCTCAGTGGACTGTATTTGTATTGACTGGAAGATGGTGCAGAAGTTTATAAAGGTGAAGACAGTTTGTGACTTCCCTTTTCCTGTTGTCAGCTGGAAGGCGAAGGTAAAAAACATCTCTAAAACTACCTGAATTCGCTGAAATTCTACCAAAGACTAAGAAACAATTGAATATTGTGTTCTCATATTTCTAACTTTAAAAGTTAGAAATTTTATAGAAATGACTCTACTTCAGCTTGATGGTTTCTGTTGTGTGGCTTGGTTTAATAGGCAAGAAGTTTTCCTGGTCCTAATTTTTCGAGGGTGTTTGGGTTGAAATCCTTCACAGCAAAAAGGTTCACAGCTTTCACCTGGAGCAACAACAAACACTGGATTTTGCAGGATTCCCAGCGAGTCAGTGTTATTTCTGCTGAGCAGTTGCAAAGGCTGTTTTGAGACCCAATGAGTAGAACCTGGTGTGTTTTACCAGTGTCTTGTGCCACAATTGAGTATTCTTTGTAGAGGGGGGGAAACAACGTAATGAGAAATGACTGCAAAGGCGATCAAAGGAATGGAGCATCTCTCTTGTGAGGAACAGCTGAGAGATCTGGGACTGTTCAGCCTGGAGAAGAGAAAACTGAGAAGGCTCTCATCAATGTTCATCAATATCTAAAGGGCAGAAGGCAGGAGGATGCTGCCAGGCTCTTCTTAGTGGTGCCTGATGACAGGACGAGAGGTAATGGGTGTGAACTGGAACTTAAGAAGCTCCACCTAAACATGAGGAGGAACTTCTTTACCTCAAGGGTGGCAAAGCCCTGGAACAGCCTGCCCAGAGAGGGTTTGGAGTCTCCATCTCTGGAGATATTCCAAACCTGCCTGGATGGTTTTCCTGTGCAGCCTACTCCAGGAGGACCTGCTTTGGCCAGGGGCATGGGTGGTGGTGGACTAGATCATCTCAGAGGTCCCTTCCAACCCCATATGATTCTGTGATCCTGCTATGAAAGCAGGATAAGAACTGATTGTAAAATACCATGGAGGGTCTCCTAGGGCAGGAGTCTGTTTGACTTAGAAGGAACCTTTCAGAAATCAACTAGCTCCTACAGTTCTTTGATTCTGGAAATAATATCGAAGGCTTTAGCTGTACCATCGAGTTGAGTCTGCATGTGGAAGGTGCTCTGATCCAATAACTGCATTTACTTGAGAGAGAAATCCCTCTAGTGAGAGGTGTCCCTGCACAGGGTAGAGGGCTTGGAACGAGATGATCTTTAAGGTCCCTTCCAACCCAAACCATTCTATGAATTCCAGTCTCTCCATATGCTGTTCTTCATCAGATCTCTGTGAGCTGCTCACGGCTGCTGTGAACGCTTAAAGGATGGTATTGCCAAAAATTTCCCTACGGCCAGAATAACTGCACAACCTTTAAATCTTTAGTACGAGTCAGAACAGAGCTTTAACTTGCTGGTCAAACTTAGGATTTTTGTGACTTGGAAAACACAGAAGTGGGAATATCAAGCACAGACCTTGCGTGCACGAGGTGTAAATGGTTTCTCGTGTTGGCTTGCAGTGGTATTTCTGGCATTGTATCGTACCAGCGATGTCAGTAAGAGCACGTACTAATAGTCAGCTAAACTTTAAATAGCGTCTTCCCTAATAACCTTAAAACTAGTTTCTGCAGCTCTGAGCTCTGCAGCAAAGGTGTTTTTCTCTGTTACCCCAGTGGTCGTGGCTGTTGTAAACCATAGGTGATGTTCTGAACGTTGTACCAGTTTGCAGGAGGAGCCTACCAGGTTCTCCAGTGACTCAAGTTAAAGTAGTTTGGGTGGCAGCATCAATTTTTGGTTTCGTTGAACAGGATGTTTAATTTTGATAAAGGTTTTCAGATTTTAAGAGGAGAAATTTATGAGCATGGCTGGTTGACTCAGGCAGGGTAAATGCTTTTCTAACTTTTGTAGGTAGGCGGAGAAGTGATTCTCAAGAGACACTAAAACTGAAATCCTAAGTTTACTATTATCTCTGTGATTTATAATGAAATAAAATAAAAACCCCACTGTTTTTGACTTTTTTTTTCATTAGAGACTACAGTGCACTTTGTGTGCTGAAGCCACTAAAGCCAGATTTTGTTGTATGCAACAAAAGCAAATTTGTTAAGGCAACAGGCTTTCTGATGGTGATGATTTTAATGATGCTTTTCTAATACCAGGATCTTACTTTTTTTTTTTTTCTTCCTTGAAAACGGTATCTTGATGCCCTCTGTGCATGTCCTTGCCTTGCTGTAGTCTGTGGCAGTGCTAAAAAAGGGCTACATTCCTCCCATGTCTGTTAGGGTCTCCCCCGGGCAGGAATATTTACTCTTTTTGCAGTATCTGTTTTTTATCAACAGCAGCTCAGAACCTAGACTTGTTTACAAAAATAACCACATGAACCTTCTAAAACAGATTGTTTTGAGATGCTTTTATATCACTTTTATTCATGGGGAAAAAAAAAAAATCTTTCCTGAAATGCTCACTATTTCAATTGACAGATGATAACAGACATCTTTATTTCGTGCTTGTTGATTTATTTATATTTTTTAAGCTTTCTACGGGGTGTGTATCCCTAGATACTCAGATACTTCCCAGTGGAGGAGGCAGACCCCTTAACTTTCTTGTACTTGCGAAGTACAATAAAATTCATGAATATAAATATCTTCATCACTTTAAGCAATTCCTTGAGTCTGCAGACAACAGACTGGAAGCAACTCAATGGTGAAAGTCATTGGGCTCAGCAGAGATGTTGAGGAGCCCTTGCAGTGCAATGGCAGCAAGCGCTTTGGCCATACTCTTGGAGCTTTTAGCATTCCTACAGCCCCTGTCGTGGGGCTCAGTCAAAACGTTATAGGGAAATAATTTACAGGAAACACGATGCTGCAGCACTTGATGAGATTGGCAGCTCTCGTTGTGCTAGATTGATACAGGGATGTGGATAACATCTTCTCTATGTCAAGTTAGAAATAGGATATAAATATTCTTAAGACGGAATATCGCCATATGAGGTTCTCATTTGATGTTGTATGGTGTTTGCTATTGAATCTGAGAGCTTTCAAGCAGTTTCTGAAAGAGAGAACGTTTTGCTGATTGGACAAAAGTTAATGAGATGTTTCAGTTCTCATAGAGTCAGAGGATGAAGCACTGATTCAGGTCTCTCCTGAAAAGACAAGGGTTAGGCAAGTGGAAGATGAGAAAATGTTTTTGTCTGTTGGAATTCTATTACTTAATAGTTAAATTAAGGACTTTTTGGTTCAGGTGACTGCAACCTTGAAGTTCCTTTATGAATCGCAAGACCATCATATCCAAACTCTTGCAGGGATCTAGTACTTACATTTTTCATCTGATTAAACAAATGAAAACATGATCTTTTATTTTCTTTTCTTGGAGAAGGGTTTCATAACATGGGAAAATCCTCATGATTGTAGAATCATAGAATGGTTTGGGTTGGAAGGGACTTTGAAGATCATCTCGTTCCAAACCCCCTGCCATGAGCTGGGACAACTCCCACTAGACCAGGTTGCTCAAAGTCCTGGTCTGGATTTAAAATCATCATTTAAAATTGCTCGTGTTGCCAGTTTTGAGGTGAATAACATGGCAGATTGATTTGACACCCCTTTTGAAGTCCTTTTTACATTGTGATTTGAATTCCATTGGAAAGTAACCTTACCCCCGTGTGCTGTGAAGTTCACATCTCTATCCCTTGGTAATACTCCTCTGTGTGGGACCCCTCCCGGATTTCACAGCTGAACTGGGTTTGACAGTAGATCTCAACCCATCCTTTTGGTTGACTCAAGGTGTGACTGAAGATGCAGATCCTTTCATCACATATTCAAATGGAGAGTTTCTGACTATAAAAGAAATCTGGCTTGTGCCCACTCAAAAGTTGCTGCCAAACATCTCAGGCTACCAAGCCTAATGTTTAACTCTTGCAACACTGGCTTTTGTACATGATGAGTGTTTTAAGTGCTAAATCCCAAATTTCCATGATATGTGAACTGTTTGCTCTTCATCATTTAAGGTCTTTCTTCAAATTTGAAAATTTTACTGCTTTAAATTAGAAGACAAACCAACTTTTTGATTATGGTGATTATCTCATGGACCAGTTAATGGTAGCTTCTAATAAGTCTTTTGTCTTTTAATCAATTAGCTAATATGAACTAGAGACTACATTAATATCAGTTATGACTGTATTAAAGTATTTACAAATCATTTCTTCAAGTGGGTATGTGTTTATATATGCATCCTTTAACTGGCTTGGAATGGTTACACCTTCCTATACAGAAACCAGTCTGAAGCCCAGATTGTGTAGACCACGTTTCTCATCACATTCTTAATAAATCGGAGGAATTTCAAAATGCCAGCCTGTTATTACCAGACTGGGGCTTTTTCTATAATAGGGAACTAGCAACTAATGTCTCCTGTCAAGTTTAAAAATAGCGCTACATCTCCCATTACCACACCTATTAGTTCCTCATCCACTCGGAGATATTCTAAATCAAGTATCGCTCATCTATTTAAACCTAATGTAAGCCTTCAAGATCATCAATATTATCAAATTTGTAGTGATAGGTACAGTACTGGAAAAGATGAGTCTCGGGAACTGCCTTGAGCCTTCAAGCGCTGTAAACAGCCCAAATAAGTTGGATAAAACCAACATACCATGAAACAACGTTAGCAGTCTCTGTTAAAGTAAGTTATCATTATCCCAGGCTTTTGAATTACATGGCAAATGGGAGCTTATAATTAACTGTTAAATCAGAATACCTAATTTCCTATGAAATACAAATGCTGGCCTTGCGTTTTCAGGTTATATTCTCCTATTAGATCCACACTGGGGTTTTTGAGAAACCTGTCACTGACTGGAGAGGCACCTAAAATATTGTCAAGAACTTTTTGTGAAGATAATTGACTGTTTATTATCTGCTGCTCTGCGTTGCACTTGACGTCAACTTCTGTAAATCTCTTGGGATCATTCCTCCTTGAATGATCCCAAGAGATTTGGGAATCTCAGTGGAGGAACCAGGTCTGTGGAAGAGTAGCCCAGTTTGCTGGTGATGGGCAGTGGTTGCTGTAGTGGTTTCCCTGGAAGAGCAAGGTTCCCCATTTCTCCTTCCCACCTCTTCTTTGCCTTTTCCCTTTTGGCTTAGAAATCAAGATGACTTTCTCCTAATTAAATATAAAAAGGGGTTACTTTGCTTTCTGTGGATCTGAAGTCACAAAAATAGTTTACAGACTACTGAGTATCTCTGATGCCCTGTTCTCGGCAGCACTTAATCCCACGTATACCGCGTAGTAGTAGGTCAATTAGAGCCACACAAGCTAAATTGTATATAATAATTTTGGTTCACAAGGTACTGGGAATCTGGAGATGGGTCCGTGAAATTTCCCTGAAAGTACTGTTTTCTGAGGGCTGTGCTCCAAAGGGGGATGTTTGCTTCCCCACTGAGGTAGCGTGGCTGGATGTGGGTTTTGAGTTAACTGTAAATGTGATACACAGATGTTTCTCTCCACTGGAAATAAAATAAATTGCAATAATTTACTTCCTTCAATACAGATTAAGATCTTACGAGTTGTTGACTGAGGATGGCTAAAGGTATAGATGCAAAGTATTATGGCAATCTTAGAGTGTCAGGGAAGAAGGCAGAAAAGAAACCTCTTAAGGATTAAGTTTTTTTGCTTTTCTATTGTAAAATATTAATGTACAGCAAGATATGAAGGCTATTAGTGCCTTTGCCTACATAATAAAACAATTTAAATACTGAGTTTTAAATACCGAGTCTCTAAATGTAGCCTCTGCATAGACTTTAACAACTTTTTTGTAAGGATTTATAGTGATATTGTTTACTTGGCGCACACAGGGTGGTGGGGAGATTTTGCAGGATGTTGCTTTCTAAATATGTAGCTCCAAAATGGACCATTAGGGTCTTCTGGTGTCAGGGTGTCTCTGGTTGAATAGCCCTGGGATGTCTTCAAATTGTTAACTTTAAATTCCCGCTGTTGCCTTTCAGGGTTGAAAGCCCAGATGTAACACCTGAACCCATCGCTCCTCACAATTCCTTTAAAATTCTGTTTGCAATTTGAATTGTATCATAGAATCATAGAAGGATGTGGGGTTGGAAGGAACTTCTGGAGATTATCTAGTCCCCTCACCCCCTGCTCAACACTGTCTACACCGAAAACCAGTATGGACTGCATCGCCTGGTTTTGTTCCACTTCAAGGCCAGGCTGGATGGGGCTTGGAGCAACCTGGTCTGGTGGGAGGTGTCCCTGCCCATGGCAGGAGGGTTGGAACTCTAAGGTCCCTTCCAACTCTAAGCATTCTATGAATTGATGATTCTAAAGTACAACACTTAATTTTAGTGTGCTTGTGGTCTAATGTATATTTTTGCAAAGACTGGTTATGGGGCTTTTCCACATTCTATTCTGTTCTAGTGTTTCCTGTGTAACCTGCTCTGGTTGGACCTGCTCTGGCAGGCAGGTTGGACTAAATGTTCTCCAGAGGTCCCTTCCAACCCTGTGTCATTCTGCGATCCTGTGCTCTGCTTGCTGTATCTCCAGCAGCAATGGGTCTAGACATCTGCATCTTCTTTACATTTTGTATTTATCTGCACAGCCATACAGCTTGGTCCACCATTTAGTGGCCTTCTGGAAATTATCTAATCCAACCCCCTGCCAGAGCAGGTCCACCTAGAGCAGGTTGCACAGGAACATGTCCTGGTGGGCTTTGAATGTTTCCAGAGATGGAGACTCCACCACCGCTCTGGGCAGTGTCTTCCAGGGCTCTGCAACCCTCAAAATGAAGAAATTCTTCCTTGTGTTTAGATGGAACTTCTCATGTTCAAGTTTGTGCCTGCTGCCTTTTGTCCTGTCTCTGGGCAGCATTGAAGCATCACCTCAAGCGCTGTGGTGCTTCTCAGGTGTGTGTGGGGGTGTATGTCCTGTGTGCTGCTGTGCGAGCGTTTTGAGGAAAGTAGTAATCCTGAGAATTAGGGAAAATACAGTTTAAAATCTGCAATTATTATTTTATGACAAGCAATTGGGTTTTCAGTATGTTTGCGTTCTATGCTACATCTTAAAATAGACCATAGAAGAACAACTTAGCAGTGCTTTAAGCAAGTACTTCAAATAAGTGTCATAATTAAGTCTTACGCTGGAAGGGAGGGTTCCCAGGTGGGGAAATCCTTACCTGAGACCACTGGGACTGATGCCATTTTATCCCATTTATTCTATTTTTATTTCTGGCTGGGAACTGATGGTGAATGTCACCAGAACTGAAGGATCACAAAAATATGGGCTTGTTTACCCATCTAATCACAGCTCCTGTGGCAGGATCCAAACTGGTTTCTGTCCCGTTAAAACAGAATGGCACGTGGAGGAGCTCCACAAGGATCAGCTACTCCGGTCTTTGCGAACACAGACGTTAAATCACAAGCACGGCAAAATTAAATGTTGTACTTTAGTGGAACAAAACCAGGCAGTGAAGTCCGTGCTGGTTTCGGTGCAGACGGGGTTGAGCATCTTTGGTGCCTGCAGGTAGCCCTGGTTTTGGGCTTTCTGTAGGTGTTTGCAACTCTTGGGCTGTGAGGATGAGGCAGACTGTGGTTTATGAGTGTCCCCGGTAAATTAATGGTGGTGCTGCTGCAGACATCCAAATAAAGGTGAACAATTTTGGTTTACTGCATTCTCAAAAGAGGTAGAGAGTTTCTTGCTTTTTCCAGTTGATTTATATAAAAGATAAATTAAGCGGCATTCTCGCTTTGTGCACTTATCCAGTTTAGTAATGACAAACCTTGCAGTCGGTACTTTTGGGTGATCTAAATAGGAGTTAAATGTTGGTCAAACGTTAAAACGTGATATTTTTTTCTTATTTTTTGTGGTTTGGTTTTTTTGTTTTTTTTTTTATGTTGAAGGTATAGCTCTGGGGTTTCGGTGAGTCACTGCTGTGAGTGGGAGCGTAAAGCGGGCTCTTTCAGTCTGGGTGTGTGTGTGTCTGTGCTGTATTCCCCACGTTGGAGAGGTGTTTGTGGTGGGGCTTGGGAGGGAGAAAGGGGCAGGAGGAAAGGTAAGGACCCGATAATAATTCTTTGGGAAATCTCACTGTAACAGAATGAAAAGGTTTTGCCTGTTTTGGGTATTATGATGTGTTCATCTGAAACCATCAAATGTTGTGTTTCTGTCCATGATTGATACCTGAAGGGTTTTAAAGTTGATGGCGTTAGAATCATAGGATGGTTTCTGCTGGAAGGAACCTTAAAGATCATCTAGTTCCAGCCACCCTGCCTGATGGCCACCTCCCACCAGATCAGGATGCTCCAAGCCCCATCCATCCTGGCCTTGAACACCTCCAGGGATGGGGCAGCCACAGCTTCTCTGGGCAACCTGTGCCAGGATCTCACCACACTCACAGCAAAGAAGTTCTTTCTAAGATCTAAATCTCCCCTCTTTCAGTTTAAAGCCGTTTCCTCCCTTGTCCTATTGCTTGACTCCCTGATGGAGAGTCCCTCTCCATCTCCCCTGTAGCCCCTCCTTTATCTATAAGGTTATGTGTAAGGTTATGAGATGCTGAACCACGTGTGCTCTGGATACGGCAGTGGAATAAATTTCTCATACGTGTGGGACTGTAACCGTTAAAACAATCATTACTGAAACCATATACCTTATTTCCTGTCACTAATAACAGTTCTCTACCTATGGAATATATTAACAATTATTCCTTTGGTTTTGGATTGTTGCTCAACTATTTAGTTGGACAGATATTTAAACATGATCTGTAATTTATGTTGTCTGGATACGTCAATGAATGGAACTAATTATGGCTTTGATGTGAGCTATGCTGATGTTTGTGAAACCACACTTCTGTTTATAAGACAGATTGAACATATATTCTCTAATAAATAATGGAAAATGATGAATTTTCTCTACCTAGGTTGGTTAACAACGATATTTTAGTTGATGTCCACCTAGAGTTTAAAAAGAAGCAATGGTTTCTGTGGCTAGTGGAACAGTTAATTCTTCCGTGCCGTTTACGCAAATATTTATTACTCTGTGGTTCTCAAGACTTTCTTTTAAAGGAAAATTATTGGGTGAAACAGCAGTGGCCCGTTTAGGGACCCCATCACTTGCTGTTGTTCTGCAACGTGTTGTAAAGCTGAAGCAGATGACAAAAGTCCTGGATGAATGTCACTGTGAGATGCTGCCTTCGAGACGGCACCGAGTCATCTACCTAAATGTCTCAGTACTTAGTGTACCTCTGTATTAGTCATGCTGGTTTTGACTCTAGGGAGGCTTTTCTTATTTCAGATAGTTTCCTATTAATATATATATATTCTGAAGAATACACTCTGTGTTTGGTAGAGGCAGAATAACAGGTTTTTAAAGCCAAGGGTGCTGGAGGAACACCCAGGATCACTGGCTCCGGAGAGGAAACACCGTAACGAGAAAGGGGAAGTGGTTCTGGTTTTCTGATATTTGTTGTTTTCTTTGAAACAGTGGAAAAGAATACCTGGAGTGATTTATATTTAATAGAGGATTGCGTTCCATCAGATACGGTGAATGTTCTCAGGCCATTTATCAGCTGTGTCTTTTCCAGACCTCCGAGGAGAACATGGTACATATTTACCTTCACTTGGCTAGGTCAAGGGAAATAAAGCAAAAATAATGGATGTTATTTTTGTTTGTGAACGAAACTGCAAGTTTTGTGGGTGAAATATGAGGTAAATGACTGTGTGCTACCTCCTCTGTGCCTTTTTAAATACAAGAAATTATTAGTTATAGGTAATATAATTTCCTTTGCATTATCAGTGTATCTTTTTAAAACAGAAGATTTATTGACATTTTCATTGCTCCGGTTTAGTCAATCCCTGTAGTCAGACGTGACATACATTGTGCTGCCATTATTCTGTCGTAGCTTCATATTTAAGTAGCATCTTGGTTTTTTTTTGTTTTTGTTTTTTTTTTAAAAAAAGGCAGAACAAGAACAAAAGGTGCCAGATACTACTTTTCATATAACTTATTCTTTTTTTTTTTCTAAATGGAATGTGCTGTGTGTTGCTGGCGATGTATGCAGGTCACACCACGCTAGAATCCTACAAGTGCTAGTGAGAATTTCAGTAAGCGGTACCTAAATTTTGGGGGTGTTTTACAAGAATATCCCC
>VZRU01012638.1:532906-542922 GCA_013398155.1 Pedionomus torquatus | reverse complement strand
TATATATTTTAATTTTTTTTTTTTTTTGAATTAGGACAGTAGAAAAGCCATCAGAATGTGCTTTGCCACCTGAAAAGAAGCAAATTCCAAAAAGGAGTGAAGTCTTTGCTTCCAGACAGAAATGCCATCATTTTTCTTTGGAACGGAACATATTTGTTCAAAAAATCCCCATTATTTGCAACAGTATAGGGGAGCGAATAATAGAGCAAATTATAACCTGAGTCAAGGCTGGATTATGGCAAGGAAGTCAGAGCAGAGAGTATTTTTTTTCTCTTGTTGATTGATCTGTAAGGACTGAAGAAATCCACGTGGCTGATTCAGCTTGTACCACGATGGGCCAACGACTCAAAACTCTAGAGGTTTCTTGTCTTTTTTTGTCGCCTGCTTCAGTTTATTCAGTGTCTGGAGTTACTTTGGATTCTTTTTTTTTGTTGGTTGGTTGGTTAGTTGATCTTTTAATAGCTGCAATGCACTTAGAATTTTTTTTTTTTTTTGTCATTTTGTTTTCTACCCCTTGATTACAGAATACACAATTCTTCTAACCTGAACTTGAATTTCACTAAATTTCAAAATTGAGGTGGTGATTGAGATTTTTCTGGACAGTGTGTCGTTCTCTGTTGAATTCTTGCTTTTTGTCACCAAGGGCTTTGAGAAGATAAAGGATTACAGTCTGAAACCACTAGAAATTACAGGTCAGGAAGCGGATGTGCGGTCTTGAATCAAACATGAAGCCCAAGCAAACAATTTTAATGAGGATTCTCCCTTGTTTAGGATGTTGTTGAGAAGGAAACCATCAGAGAGGCAGTCGTGGATGGTGAATACCTTTTAGCTTTTTGTTTTCAGCTTTTGTATGTGATTGGTTTCGCTGGAAGCATCTAAAAAGCAGCTTATTTCAGTACCCTCCCCCTGGGTTGATGACTCATGAAGGAGATGAGCAATAGTCGTAGGGTTTTTGTCTTTCCCTTTGCTTTGGGCAGCACGTTTTGCATCCTGTTTGTGAGCAGCTCGATGGCTTCTCATCGAAGAGCTTCCTTAAGCCCATGGTACTCTCTTTTTCCAGCCCTTTTGGAGTACTTGGTGGGGGGGGGAGAGGGAAATAACATGATTTACATCTCTCATGAAGATCCCAACTCCCAGTGGTGCGGGAGGGAGTCCTGGGGTAACACCTTAAATCAGCTACCTGAATTCTCAGCAATGGTCGGGGCTGAAGTGTGTTTGAATTGTTCTTTAGCTTTATCTGCCACCAGGAAAAGGGAGAATCCTATTAAAAAAACGGATAAACTCTTTCCCTACCTGTGGAAGGGTCTAGTGTATGCGTATTAGGAGTATGTAAAATAAAGCTGCTTTTGAATATCTGATTGAAACCAAACCAAATAAATTCAAAATACAGCATTTTTTTTTAAGTCCTGCACATTTTGATTGATTTAAAATTTACAAATAGTATCGCTTAATGGTGGAAGCTAATAGGTGTGATAATTTTGTCATCGTGATTGCGAAGTAGCCTCTTCTGACGTAAGCTCATTAATATAACATGGAGGATTAATTTCAGAGGAGAGATGAAGACCCAGTAAGGCCTTGCAACAGGTTTCTGCGTTTTCCAAAACCCTTTGCATAAGTAAAATAAACTACAGTGTATTTCTAAAGCGAAATATTTCTCTGTGGTCGTTTTCAGGATCCAGACTTCTCTGAAGTACTTGAGCAATGAGTGTTCTTCTCATCGAAGCCTTCTATGGTGGTTCCCACAAGCAGCTGATGGACCTTCTCCAGGAGGAGCTGCAGGAAGACTGTGTCCTCTGTACCCTCCCTGCCAAGAAGTGGCACTGGAAGGCACGGACTGCGGCTCTTTATTTCATGCAAACGGTGCCGACGAGTGCTAATTACAGGTAATCCAGGACTCAAATAATTTCGAAGCTCAAATTACAGAGAGAACTTCAGCCAGGTCTCCTGAGCTGACTCCTTGGTTACGTTCAAGTGTAACCTAAGTGTATAGGCACAAGAAAACGGAGCCTGGCAGTGGATAAATGCAAGTTTTTCTTCTTGCACTGACTTTTTGGGCTTATAATTGGGAAACTACAGTCATGTTTTGAGTTTCCTGCACTATTTTGTGTTGCATCGCTTGTCCTTGAGAGTCTAAGAGTGCAAGCATGTGGATACCTGTTTGTGTATGCGTGTGTATGTACATCGTGCTTTAAAATTATCAGGTGAATTCAGTAATACTGAAAGGTTTAAACTGCGCTTCACAGATTAGGTTGAAGGATGACCCAGATGTGAACACTGCAAGCTCCCTCCCTTGCCCTCCCGTGTATCTATTAGCAAGTCTGATTTATCAGAGTGTACTCCTCGGGCTGACCCGGAGGATTAAGGGAGCAGTTTTATCTTAATAACAGTCCGGTTCCGTAACGTGCCAGCAACTCTGGATGTCAATTATGCATTTATGTAAGTGGCAAATTCCTATCAGCCAGAACCTGGGCTGATAAAAGCAGGCTGTTTAGGTCAACAGATAGCTATCATAGAGTGAGAATCAGTCACTCTAGAACCAAGCTGTCTTTAGCCCCAACGATTTTCCTTGGGCTACCTGGTGGGTTGAGATGTGGTAAGATGATGGTATTTGAGCGGTGACAGATCGTGTTGTGGAGCCTGGGTAATTAGTGAGCTCTCGTTTGACTTGACACCGTCAGACGGGAGGATGTTTTAGCGGGAGCAGCTGCTTTTTGGACACAGAATGAACTTCAGCAGGATGCTGAGCATGCTTAAAAGAGGCGATAACTAGTCTGTGCTCAGAAGGAGACGAGGTATTTGTTACCAGGAGCAGGTAGACGTGGTGGGCTGGGGAAGGAATGGCATTTTTCAAGAGATCTTGTGCTACAGAAGGCTGCGTTTGAACAGTGTCACCCAGCACAAGGTCTAATCCGCTTTGGAATGCACCCTGTACACCTCTTTCCGTGCTTCTGCCTTGCATTTAAAATAAGCTCCCATCCCAAGCCAAATGTTATAATTAATTTTCCCCCCGTTTGCCTTGCGCGAGGCATTTAGCGTCGGTTCCCCCTTGCAAGGATTTTGTTTTGGAGGAGTGTACATGACAAACCGTTATGTAAATTTGTCTTGCATCACAACCGCATCCTCCAACGCATTGCAATGTTATCTGTGTTCCTTCAAGGTCAGCAGCCCAAGCTGTCCGGCACTAACTCTATTAAACTAATCAGACATCACTCATAGACGTACACTTCATTAGTTTAACTTACAGTTACATTGACCTGAGATAACTTCACTCCAATTTGTCAAGTAACCCATATCTTGGGGGAAGGGAATGACAACAACAGAAAAAAAACACCCAAAAACCACCCCAAGCCCCACAAAAAAACCCAACCACCCAACAACAACAAAAAGAAAACCAACAAACCCACCCAAACCCTCAACCCAGCAGCTTGAAAACTCACTTGGAAGTTAATAAACTTGCAATCTGTCATAGACTTATGTGCAAATATAACCTTTACTGACAGCAAATAAATCTGATCTAACCAATAGAGCATCCTAAAGAGAGCGAAGCTTCTTTTTTTTTTTCCTTATCTTGGCTGTTGCTGTTGGGGTTTGATCAGACGGAATCAAACGCTCAAAGTTCACAGAGACGCGACGTTTAAAATAAGAGTTTGTACCTTATTCCTGGCAGGCAGGAGAGAATTTTTAGGAACGAGGGCTGAGATGTGACTGGTGAGAGGAAAACTGATTAGAGAGACCTTCTACTTTCCTTGCCCATTTAAAATGTTTGTTTTGTAGTGGAATGTTTCGAATATTTTATTAAATTGAAAGTGTAAGTGCATCAAACTACAGTCTAATGAGGCTGACTACTCTCTCCTCTTAGCAAAAAATGTTGACTAAAATGAGCATTGATTCTTCTATTTTTAACTTGCTAGTAGCCACTAAAGATGTGCTTCCCAGGTAGTAGTTTTTGACAAAATCATCATCACAAACCGGCAGGAGTGTTTTGAGTTACTCACTTAAGTATTTCCTCCTTCATGGGAGGTTGTGGGAAATAGCCAATTTGCATTATCTATAATATTAACTTTATTTGTAGAATAAAAATATTCTTTTACAGGTGATTTTTTTCCTAAATCTGACACTTAATAAATACCTTGTTTCTATCTGTGCGTTTAATAATAGAGGAAGGTCACAAATATTTCGACTGCAAACACTTTCGGAGCGGCATCGCTAAATTTTTTATTTCAAGCTGTACTTTATTTCAAGATGTATGAGAAATAATACTGGTGCTACCAAGTCAATACTGCTGGACAAATGTACAGCTGTTATGTATGTGTTTTAAAAGGTGGATGCTTTTATGAATATGAGCTGGTTATGGGAAGGAAGCAGGTTTGTTGGTTTTCAGGTGAAGTTCAGTGAGTTAAGCATCAGTCCTTAAAAAGTGCTTTTTGGGTGGAATATGTGGTGCAGAATCACAGAATTATATGGGGTTGAATGGGACCTCTGGAGATCACCTAGTCCAACCCCTCTGCCAGAGCAGGTCCTTCTAGAGCAGGTCTTGCCAGAACTTGTCCAGGTGGGTTTTGAATGTCTCCAGAGATGGAGACTCCACTCTGGGCAGCCTCTTCCAGGGCTCTGCCACCCTCACAGCAAACAAGTTCCTCTATGTGTTGAGATAGAACTTATGTACAAGTTTGTGCTCCTTTCCTCTTGTCCTCTCACTGGACACCACTGAAAAAAGACTTGCCCCATCCTCCTGACACCCACCCTTGATCAGATCCCCCCTCAATCTTCTCTAGACTAAGAAGNAATAAATCTGATCTAACCAATAGAGCATCCTAAAGAGAGCGAAGCTTCTTTTTTTTTTTCCTTATCTTGGCTGTTGCTGTTGGGGTTTGATCAGACGGAATCAAACGCTCAAAGTTCACAGAGACGCGACGTTTAAAATAAGAGTTTGTACCTTATTCCTGGCAGGCAGGAGAGAATTTTTAGGAACGAGGGCTGAGATGTGACTGGTGAGAGGAAAACTGATTAGAGAGACCTTCTACTTTCCTTGCCCATTTAAAATGTTTGTTTTGTAGTGGAATGTTTCGAATATTTTATTAAATTGAAAGTGTAAGTGCATCAAACTACAGTCTAATGAGGCTGACTACTCTCTCCTCTTAGCAAAAAATGTTGACTAAAATGAGCATTGATTCTTCTATTTTTAACTTGCTAGTAGCCACTAAAGATGTGCTTCCCAGGTAGTAGTTTTTGACAAAATCATCATCACAAACCGGCAGGAGTGTTTTGAGTTACTCACTTAAGTATTTCCTCCTTCATGGGAGGTTGTGGGAAATAGCCAATTTGCATTATCTATAATATTAACTTTATTTGTAGAATAAAAATATTCTTTTACAGGTGATTTTTTTCCTAAATCTGACACTTAATAAATACCTTGTTTCTATCTGTGCGTTTAATAATAGAGGAAGGTCACAAATATTTCGACTGCAAACACTTTCGGAGCGGCATCGCTAAATTTTTTATTTCAAGCTGTACTTTATTTCAAGATGTATGAGAAATAATACTGGTGCTACCAAGTCAATACTGCTGGACAAATGTACAGCTGTTATGTATGTGTTTTAAAAGGTGGATGCTTTTATGAATATGAGCTGGTTATGGGAAGGAAGCAGGTTTGTTGGTTTTCAGGTGAAGTTCAGTGAGTTAAGCATCAGTCCTTAAAAAGTGCTTTTTGGGTGGAATATGTGGTGCAGAATCACAGAATTATATGGGGTTGAATGGGACCTCTGGAGATCACCTAGTCCAACCCCTCTGCCAGAGCAGGTCCTTCTAGAGCAGGTCTTGCCAGAACTTGTCCAGGTGGGTTTTGAATGTCTCCAGAGATGGAGACTCCACTCTGGGCAGCCTCTTCCAGGGCTCTGCCACCCTCACAGCAAACAAGTTCCTCTATGTGTTGAGATAGAACTTATGTACAAGTTTGTGCTCCTTTCCTCTTGTCCTCTCACTGGACACCACTGAAAAAAGACTTGCCCCATCCTCCTGACACCCACCCTTGATCAGATCCCCCCTCAATCTTCTCTAGACTAAGAAGAGCCAAGTCCCTCAGCCTTTCCTTGTAAGAGAGAGGCTCCAGGCCCCTTATCATCTTTGTGGTCCTCTGCTGTACCCTCTCCAGCAGTTCCCTGACCTTTTTGAACTGGGGAGCCCAGAACTGAACACAGTGCTCTGGATGGGCCCTCCCCAGGGCAGAGCAGAGGGGCAGGATAACCTCCCTTGATCTGCTGGTCACACTCTTCTTGATGCACCCCAGGATGCCATTGGCCTTCTTGGCCACCAGGGCCCATTGCTGGCTCATGGGCATGTTCAGATGCTCTGCAGTGACCAGAGAATTTCTGTGATGACCTTGCAAATACTTTTATGGGAGAAGAGACGTGTGCTCCCTTGAGTGACAATTAAAGCTGAATTGGTAACGAGCAGTCCCATCTAACGTTACTTTTGTGAAGTTGTACTTGGTGTGTGATAAAATGATGTTCCTGTGTGAGAAGGAGGAGATCTCCCCAGAATTGTCACAGGGAGAAGGTGTCCTCATCCTTCAAGGGGAACATGCATTTTTTTTACGGATGATATCAGGCACTTAATATTTTATTTGCAACACTGCATGGGTTTATATTAGTTCCCCGATGCTGTGCTGTGTTTCTCTAGGAAAAAAAAAAAGTTGCTTTTCTGTTCTCATTCTTCATTGTGCAGCATGTCCTTAAACCAGCTCACATCCTCCTTCATCTCCTTAAAGGAGGACAGAAGCCCTGACGAACAGGGAGGACCAGGCAGCGATGAGTTCCTCCAGCTTGGAAGACCATAAGGAGAGACTTTTAAAGGTGCCATAGTTGGCTAGTAAACTTGGTCTACTATATTGATGTACAGCAGCCACAGAACTGAGCATTTTTAAGAGCTTGCTTAATTGCTGTGCAAAGTCTAACATGATTTTTTCCCCCCATAATTGGAAAGCAGATATCCCTTTGGATGTTCCTTTTGATACAAGGACTTCCATCCTTCTGGCGGCAATTTCCAAATGGAGGGTTTGTAGTGCACCGAGAGAGGACAGGAGCTCTGTCTGCTTTCTCTGGCCAAGTTCTCCAACAACTACGGAGTTCGGTTGGAACAGTCCATGGAATATTGTCCTCTTTGTTCTGTAAATAAGGAGGGTCCAGCAGAGAGACGTGACCTCCCCAGGCTGCTGGCAGTCTCCAGAGCTGCTGTGTTCTCTGCTTTGTCTCCCGACTTGCTTCAGACAGCTTGAATTCTTTGATAAATGGAGATGTCTGATCTTGTCTAAAGTAGTTTTCCATAGCCCATAGTGACTATTTGGTAATTCTGGAAAGCACGTAACAGAAATTAATATATATCTATTTTTAAGCCTTTTTAGTCCTTCCTAATTCAAGGAAAGTTCTCAAATTTGAAAATACTGTTGGAGAATTTCATGAGGAAACAACCAAAAGTTGGCTTTTATTTTTTTCTGTTAACTGTTCTTTATTACCACAAACAATCTTTGTAATTTCAAATAATAAACCAGCTGATATGATGCACTAGGCAAAGCATTTCATATTTTAGGAACTATCCTTTGCAGGAAGTAATTCAAAACCCCAAAAGTTAGCACTGTAAGACTTAGGTTGGCAAAACAGGGGGACTAAATGCAGCATAGCTTCCAGTTTGTTTTAATAGCACTGCTAGATTATTTTAAATATATATAATATATATAAAAATATTATGTGTAACATGCAGTATTGCCCCCCAGGTAGCTGTTCATATGAATAAAGATTTTATTTGCAACAGACTCTAGGCCTGAAATACTCCTAGGGTAAATGTTAGCATATATATACCCCTTGATATTTGACAACAATATTTTAAAGACAAACTCTGTGCTTTTTACATTTTACAAAGGAGAAAACAAATCATTGTTTTCAATTAATTGAGCTCTAAAAAAAAAAAAACCAAACCCAACCAATGGGAGGTGTGTGGTGTACAGTAACGTAGCGTATATTCCAACAGTAGATGATAGAATCATAGAATGGTTAGAGTTGGAAGGGACCTTAAATATCACTGAGTTCCAACCCCTCTGCCATGGGCAGGGACACCTCCCACCAGAGTAATAATTTTTATTAAGACAGGCTGAGAGAGCTGGGGCTGTTCGGCCTGGAGAAGAGAAGGCTCCGGGGAGACCTTAGAGCAGCCTTCCAGGATCTGAAGGGAGCTCCAGGAGAGCTGGAGAGAGACTCTTGGTCAAGGAGTGGAGTGACAGGATAAGGGGGAACGGTTTTAAATTGGAAGAGGGGAGATTTAGATGAGAGATTAGGAAGAAATTCTACATTGTGAGGGTGGTGACACACTGGAACAGGTTGCCTAGAGAAGCTGTGTCTGCCCCATCCCTGGAGGTGTTCAAGGCCAGGCTGGATGGGGCTTTGAGCAGTCTGGTCTGGTCAGAGCAACTGGTGGGAGGTGTCCCTGCCCATGGCAGGGGGGTTGGAGGATGATCTCTAAGGTCTCTTCCAACTCTAACCATTCTATGATTTTTGTCCTGGAGCTCTCTTAAGTTTCGAGCCATTTCTTTGTCGCTAAGTGTATGGTTCACAAGCATGCGTGTGTGTTTTAACTGCAGTTTTACATCAAGTACAGTGGAACGTGCTCCTAAAGAATAGACTGAGTTGAGTTTGCTTTTTGAGTAGTTGACAGAAAGACATGAAGAAATCAGTTGTCTAAAGCTGGTGTCCTTTAAAGGCACTAAAAGGCTTCAGGTCTCATTTTGATTAAAAATACTGTACAGATGTAACTTGTTCATATCTATAGCTTCATAGATGGATACAATAAGACGATTTTACGTAGAGATGTCCCAACCAGGAATAACAGAACTTCTTAATTCAAAGCCAAAAAGCACAGAATCACAGACTGATATGGGATTGGAAGAGACCTCTAGGGGATCATGTAGTCTGACCACGCTGCCAAAGCAGGTCCTCAAAGAAGGAGACACTACTTAGTCACATTCTCCTCTTTCACCTTCTTTAATTTCATTAGTCCTGAATTTGCATGCATTTCTTTTTCTTTTTTTTTTAACCAAATCGCTTGAGTTCTCCAAGGTCAGTTCATGGCTTGTCCTGCCCACGCTTTGCAGTCGCTGGTTGAGACCAGGGGGGTCCCAGATGGCCGTCCTCACACCGCTTCGAGCCTAAACCAAGAAACCCCACTGAGATAGGAGAGAGACGGGCACCGTGTACTGAGCTAAAACAACTTGGTGACTTCTGACCAGAGCTGGCTGGGGTCCAGCCAGCTTAAAATGTAAGCAAAGAGAATATCCGGCCATATGGAACAGCACGAAGCTCCACCACTTAGCACAGATGATGCCCTCCACTTCTGTAGCCCTGCATGATGGAGGGTGTCCCGGTGTGAAATTCTCTCTGACGAGGGAGAACTTGGAGCCCATCTGATGCTGGGAAATACATAAATGTGGGAACATACACCCAAAACTGGGGTTTAGTTGATTTTTTTTTTTTTTTTTTTTACATTAATATTGCCACAAATCTACTCTGGAAACTTCTTCTGAGAACATTGTCTTTCAAAGTAAACTTCTAAAGAGCAGCATCTAATTAATGCATTTGGGAGAGATTTTTCTCAGGTTACTCTAAAGCAATGCTTTCAGAAAGTTAAAAAAAAAGTTTAAATTCTACAATTGCTTTATTTTTTTTTTTCCATCAGGAAGATACTGTAAATAAAGGTTAAAAATAAAAAGATAAAAAAACCAGTAATTGAGTAAATAAGTAAGGAATTGGGAGAAAAATAAGTAATCTGGTAAAAAATTAAGTAAGATCCAAGGGCAAAATCATTTCCAGTTGAAGCTAACAGTGCTGCTGTGGTTTTTCTGCTCGCAATTAGACTGGTAATGATTTTTGGTATGATGGAGAGAAGCTGCCTGAAAGTTTTCACGAAGCCCAGGGAAGGAGGTGGGATCCCCTTTGTCGGGCAGATTAATTACCTTCCTGCTGCCCTGCAGA
>VZRU01012638.1:492576-520111 GCA_013398155.1 Pedionomus torquatus | reverse complement strand
ACTAATAATAATAATAATAATAATAACAATAATAATAATAATAATAAACCAAAAAGGTGCTGTGTAATATTTGGGATTCTTGGTTGTGCTTGAGCTTAGCACCTCATTCAGTGGGCTCAGCATCTTGGACCATGGGGAGGAGGACCAGCAGCCTGGCTTTTAAAAAACTCCACGTATACACGCTTTTGTTGGTTCCAGGGCAAAACCCCCAAGTATTAAATTTCTAAAGACCTCTTTTGTCTATTGGAAATACAGATTTTTTTAATTTAATTATTATTTTTTCAGCCACACGGCTGAGATGATATTCAACAGTTTGGTTTCTATTCTGCCTTCCTGCAGTGGATTATTTATTTGGTTGACGTGCTAGAAAACTGCGAGCCTAAGAATTAATAAAGGTTATTAATTACATTCCATAATAAAATTAGCTGACCTTTAAATAGGAGCTTTATACAGGGGATCTTGAAGTGGAAAAATGACAGAATGCATTTTTAATATGGTGGCCATTTCGATTGTTAAATTTTGCAGTCGCAACATAGAAAGTATGTGTTGTGATTCAGGGTGGCTCCTGATGGTGTATTTGCAGGCAACAGTGGAATAAGCGGAATTTTTGCATTCAGGACAGAGTTTAACCCCTCGGTTGCGGTTTCTGCCACNATTGCTTCCCATACAAGAGAATAAAATAGAAATAGGTATGGTTTTGGCTTTGTTTTTTTGATGTTGTCCCTGCCCATGGCCGGGGGTGGTGGTGTTGGAACTTGATGATCTTTAAGGTCCCTTCCAACTCTAAGCATTCTGTGATGTTCTTCGGTCACTTTATTACATTAAAGACAGCAAAAAAGTTTGGAAGCAAAAATCTCAGTGTTGTGCACGTCTTGCAAACTTAGGAAATGGCACACACCACACCCCCCNCTACACGCTTTTGTTGGTTCCAGGGCAAAACCCCCAAGTATTAAATTTCTAAAGACCTCTTTTGTCTATTGGAAATACAGATTTTTTTTATTTAATTATTATTTTTTCAGCCACACGGCTGAGATGATATTCAACAGTTTGGTTTCTATTCTGCCTTCCTGCAGTGGATTATTTATTTGGTTGACGTGCTAGAAAACTGCGAGCCTAAGAATTAATAAAGGTTATTAATTACATTCCGTAATAAAATTAGCTGACCTTTAAATAGGAGCTTTATACAGGGGATCTTGAAGTGGAAAAATGACAGAATGCATTTTTAATATGGTGGCCATTTCGATTGTTAAATTTTGCAGTCGCAACATAGAAAGTATGTGTTGTGATTCAGGGTGGCTCCTGATGGTGTATTTGCAGGCAACAGTGGAATAAGCGGAATTTTTGCATTCAGGACAGAGTTTAACCCCTCGGTTGCGGTTTCTGCCACTTGATCTATTTGGTTACCTTGCAACAATGGAGAAAAATGAAGGCGCAACTTAATTTTCGAAGAATGAATGTCCTTTGGATTCCACAGCTGTGGGAGTTTTCTGTGGTTTTTATTAAGCATGATTCTATGCAGATTCCTTGAGTACTCGAACGGCTTCTCTTGGGTTGCTATCAGGCAGACGTGATGTACGCCCTGTAGCTGGGCAGATGCGGTTCACGGTATCAGCCTCCTATTATTTATCAATCTTTCCAGCATCTGAATTTGTCTTTACCATAAAATACAGCATTGCACGTGAAGTTTATGCACACGCCTTCTGTTTTCAAGTTGGGAACAGGACGTGCCTCATTTCGAAAGTTAAATATTAACGCAAACTTTCTTTTATATATATATTAATTAACACAGGCTTTTGAAGTAAATAGCGACAGTATTAATTGTGCCATTTTCTAGAAAAGATCCTACAAAGGCTTTAAGGATACTCTGTATTTTAATTGTTATTTTGGAAACTTTGATACTGTATGTAATAATTATATCATGGCTTGGTTTTCAGATGGATTTGGGTGCAGCAGCACAAGCAAATCTGTAGTTTTTCAAATTTTGACTACGTCTTATAACATTTGTTGAAATCCTTACAAGATATTCATCTATTTGTAGCATCATATAGGTCTGTCTCCCCATCTGTCTCTGTTTTTCATGACAACGAGAGGCTCTGGTACTTTCTTTTTTTTTTTTTTTTTCACTTTAGTACTTATTCATTGAAGCCCACTGAAATGCTCTCTCTATCATAGTTATTTGTCCAACAGCTTTTATTGATCATTTGAAAGAAAAGAAAAGATTTCTTCGTAGGGAGAAGTTTTAAGCAGCAATGAGTGAATTTGGTTTAGTTAGATTTAGTTTTAGATGGTAGGAAAACTAATGTAATCAGAACCCATTTATGTGCTATTAAATAAAGTACTAACATGATGTGGTGCCAAAATCTTAGGAACGTTATTAAAAAAAAAAAAAAAAGGGCTTTCTCGCTGAATTATTTTTTGCTAGGCCCGACTATTCAGGATTTCATACAAGTTTTAGATATTAAACAGTATGGGTATGAACCCTAAGGTTCAGATTCCCTCCAAATAAATCCTTATTTAACAGGATATCCCTGAGACTTTTTATTTTTCTCTTTCAGTATTGGCAGCCTGGCTTGAAATAGGCTCATCTGGTTTAACTAAAAAGAAAAGAAATAAATAAAAGAAATCTTTGCATTACTTGGCGGTGGTTTCTTTTGTACGTGGTGCTTAGAGCTCATTGAAGCTCAAACGGTACAGGAAATGCAAATCATGCAAATCATCCTCACGCTGACGATGTACAGTGGCGTGATTGAGCAGCGGTACGTATGGCTCGTGGGCTGACCACATGAAAGAAGTCATTTAAAGACCAGATGAGCCCAAGCTGGGTTAAGTTAGACTATGTGTGAGCTTCAAAGCTTATAGAATAGCATCCTTCTTTAAAAATAAATTTATTTTATTAATAACACCTGCGCCGAGTTCTTAAACAGTGAGAACATGTATAGATGAACGCTGCGTTAAATATACGCCGTGCTTAAATCAGAAGGGCAAAATTGTTATTTCTGTGGAAACTCAGGTATGTACTGCCATCGGTGGATGGAGGCCACAGCCTATTGGGCTGCAAAAAAAAGTCCACTTTTTGTTTATTGCACATAAAAGCCCAACTCTTCTCTGCCTTTCAGGTAAAAATGAAAATAAATGGAAGATAAAAGGGGATTTTGACTGACTGTGCAGAAGGGTTAAGAACAGGCTTGCTGTAAGTGCTTGTGAGTGGAGAGAAGAGGGAGGTTGAGTGTTTGCTGCTTTGAATTTCTCCAGTACCTTAGGAAAAAAAAATAATCCTGCATTTTTTTATTTTTTTTTTCCATACTTCTGAAGAGCTTTTTCTGTGGTTTCTGGGCTTTATCCTTCCTATAAAGCTGAGTTCTCACTGCGTTGTGTAACTCCAAGCCTAGAAGGGGGTGCAGTTGGGTGAGCAGCTCTGGTGGGAATGCTGGGCTTCATCCAGCCACTCTTGGAAAGTGGACCTGCAAAGACCTATAGCCACGACCTAAGTAACGTCACCAGTAAAAATTGCCGGTAAAAAATTAAGTCTTTTTCATGTTAATCTTTCAATAAAAAGCAAGTGGATGGTGTATTCTTAAAGACACTGTTACTTCTTGCCATTGGTAATACTCCATGCAGGTGGCTCTTCTGCTTCTAGTAAGAGTCTTGTTACAGGGGTTCGGGGTGGTTTTATTTATTTATTTTTTTTTTCCTACAGCCCTCATTCACTTTTCTTTGGTGTTTTGATGTTGTTTTCCAAAGTTGAGATTCGTTCAAACGATGTAACGTGACACGAAACTGGAAAACTTCAGTCTTGAACGGTTTCTGTGTAATCTTGTTTAATTGTTCCTTGAAACAGTAGCCCTTAGGAGCTCTGTGGTGGGGATCGCTCAGGACACTGCACTGTGTCACCCTGATGGATGTCGTTTTGGCTTGAAATTCTTCACTACCTTGTGGTTTTTGTACTTTCTACTATTTTTTTTTGTGGTAATTTATCCAAACGCAGGAGCAAGAAGTGAGGAAGAAATTAGTTTTTCTACTTTATCTCATGCTGCTTCATCATCAAATCAATCCACAGGTCAGAAAGAGGGAGATTTCCCATGTATATATGGGTTTTTTCTATTATTTTTATTTTTTAACTGCTAACTATATTCCGTCCTATAATACCATATATGAAGCCAAGAGCATCATCTTCCCTTTCTTGATGTTCCTTTAGGCTGGGGTAGCTGTGGTGAGCACACAGAGATGATGGCCATAGAGCTTGGTGGGGAACTTTGGGTTCAAGTAGGTCTGGAATAGTGAAGTTCCTTCCCTCTCTGTGGCTTGTTTGTTTATTCATTTCTTTTTAAGAAGAGAAATAAAGGTGAACGAACGGAGGGCGTCCTGAAATCATTGCAAGATGCTGGGGAAAGAAACAGGGTAAATAAATGCTGTTTTGCTGAGCCAGTTTGTAGAGTCATCCCTTACAGGGAATATTTGAAAGAATTCTTCTGGCACAGGCTCCTGGGCATGCATTTATATGTCCAGCACACGCTTACTATTTTAATAGAAGCAGGAATTTAAATAGCAGATAATATTAAATTATCTTATATACTCATTGCAAGAAATACCAAGAGGCAGGAGCTCACAGAGAAAGCAGAAAAGAAATTTTACTACTTGTATCTCTAATAACTCAGTGTAATTTAATATCCATTTCAGTGTTTGACAGGAAGTAGGGCTTACTTAAATATTTGTACCTAAGAGCACAGGGCTGTATAAAGATCTTTGAATTTTGAAGTTAATTTGTTTCTTCCAGCAATATATAGAGATATATACAGAAAATTAATCCCATATGATTGTACAGCTACCAGTGCTCCAGAACTGTTTTTGGAAATCCTTTCCAAAGAACATCTTCGGTCATCTCGACAAGCAGCTTGAGTTAAAGTTTCTTTTTTGGTAACCCCTGAAAGCTTTTATGTGTAGTCCAAAGGTGTCGCTGGAAAAAGGGGGGTTATTTGGAGACCTTGACCAGAACTGTGTTGCTTTGCTTGGTTTTTGCAGCTATGAAAGCTTGTCGACCAGCCACCTCCAACAGATTTTTTAGCTTTCTGTGACAGAGAGCTTTTCCCAATAACTAATTAGCTGTTGTCAACAATTTTCCTGGCCAAAGTTTAAATAGCTTAATTCAGAACGCTTTGCGGCTTTATGATGGAATTCGATAGAAGTGCAGAAAATATATATGTATATAGTATATATGCACATTGTGAATGCGTGTGTGCATGCAAACATGTGCACATGCATATACTACCTGTGTCTGAAAACACAATATCTGAAAACACTGAATCGCTATGCACAGTCCCACAAAGACAGCATTTTATTTCAGGATGTCTGGCAGATACTGTGGTGAGCAGGGTCCATAAGATCATAGCATCATAGAATGTTTTGGGTTGGAAGGGACTTTAAAGACCATTCAGTTCCAACCCCCTGATGAAGAGGGGACGGAGAGTCAAAGCTCTTGCGAAAATACAACCCACGAGCACGGTGTCGAGTCAGCTAAACCGAGCCATAAAACCCATTTCAGAACGTGTCCAACTAAGCGTAATTCATAGAATCATAGAATGTTTAGAATTGGAAGGGACCTTCAAGATCATTGAGTTCCAACCCCCCTGCCATGGGATAGGGACAACTCCCACCAGACCAGGTTGCTCCAAGCCCCATCCAGCCTGGCCTTGAACACCTCCAGGGATGGGGCAGCCACGGCTTCTCTGGGCAACCTGGGCCAGGGTCTCTCCACCCTCACAGGAAAGCATTTCTTCCCAAGATCTCACCTAAATCTCCCCTCTTTCAGTTTAAAACCATTGTCCTTCATCCTGTGGTTCTACTCTCTGATCAAGAGTCCCTCTCTGGCTTTCCCGTAGCCCCCTTTAGGGGCTGGAAGGTGCTCTAAGGTCTCCCCAAAGCTGCCTCTTCTTCAGGCTGAGCAACCCCAACTCTCTCAGCCTGTCCTCGCAGCAGAGGGGTTCCAGCCTTTGATTGATTAAATCGGTAGATCCTGGCTTATCTTCAACTCTTGAGCTCCTGAGTTCCCACCGTGCCCCTGATTCTCTTTGAGACCCTTCATAAACAAGTTTTGGGCTCAGTTTCTTAATTTTAAAGATGAGAAGACATCTAGTATCTCCTTCTGACTCGGTTCTGTATGAGTTCAACCCCAGAGGTGTGAATTTCCCCTGCCCCTTACTGGGGAATAATGGGCATTCAGTGCTGTATGCTTTATTTGATGATAAATGGAATTCAGAAGTTTCAAGATACTGGAAGTTGCATATGAGGGGTGTTGGGAAAACATAGTTTGTAAAATTTCTAGAAGCCTAAAAGTGTTATTATTAGTGTATTATTTTATTATTGGCTTTTTTCCACGTGGGGAAAATCTCAAGATGCTGCAGGATTGTATCCAACCATGAAAATTCTGTGATTAAGGTTCAGTTTGCTTAGTCGTGTTGTAAGAATTGACTTTAAGGTGACTGTAAATGACTGTAAATGTTAGCCCTGCAAAACTCCCAGCCAGGAGCTGGAGACCATTTTTAAAAAAAAATGGGGAAAAATGGGCTTCTGTTTCAGAACTGTCGAATCTTCTCAAAATTTTGACCCATTCTCTTTTTCTTTGCATTCTTTCCTTGAAGTCTCTGCTCTTGTGTTGGTCTCCAGTGTCCCGTGTCCAGACTGCAGAACCCAGACTTTTTAATTCCTTTTCTTTTCCTGGTGGCATGATGGATAGAGGCCTGTTAAGATAACACAAGAAATAAAATGATAGGACATCAATACAGATTACGCTTAAAATCACGTTATGTAAATGGTAATAAAACAGCTTATGGTATATGCCAGGCATGATGCAAGTTTTATTTAATAAATACATGACTGAAGGGTTACATTCAATCCAAATGCTCCCCTTTGTGATCTCGAGCCATGTTTGTAGAGAAACCTCTCTTCAAGCACTTAAAGCTTAATTCGGAACAGACCAAACAATTATTTTTTGAAAGTCTGATGAAATGTGTTTGGCAGCTTTTGAATTTGAGGAGGGTGTTTGTCTCACTTCAGTCGGTCATTCAGGCATTTCGGTGTAACCGTTTGGATCTGGTGGTAAGCGTTGGGCTTTGCTGAGCTGAGAAATGATCTCAGAAGAAAGTCTAAAGGCTGAAAATAGTGTGTAAGGCACGAGGACCGGGCATTTTCCTTATGGATACGCTTTTGAAAGCTGGTCTGTCTGCTGTCCCTGTGGGCTTAGTGACGCATAGAATGGTTTGGATTAGAATGGATCTTAATGACCACCCAGTTCTGCCCTCCTGCAGTGGGCAGGGATGCCTCCCGGTAGACCAAGTTACCCAAAGCCCCATCCAACCTGGTCTTGAACACCTTCAGGGATGGGGAATCCACAACTTCTTTGGGCAACCTGATCTGGTGCCTCACCACCCTCACAGGAAACAATTTCTTTCTAGTATCTACTCTAATTCTCCCCTCTTTCATTGTAAAGCCATTCCCCCTCATTCTATCACTCCACTCCCTGATCAAGAGTCCCTCCCTATCTCTCCTGTAGCCCCTCTTTAGGGACTGGAAGGGGCTCTGAGGTCTTCCCAGAACCTTCTCTTCTCCAGGCTGAACACCTCCAACTCCTTTAGCCTGTCTTTGTATCATAGGTGGCTAAGTGCTTGTTGATAAATATCTGCATGTGGGTAAGGGGTTTTATCCTCTAAATTCACATCTGGAAACTTTTGAACATTAAATAGTCATATTTTTTTTAATTTCTTAGGGAACAGAAGTGCCGTTTTGTCTTCTGTAAGTACAAACTATGTGAGTTTATGCACCAGTAGGTGACTGTTTCATACAGAAGAGAAGGGAGAAGATTAACACTGCACAGGGTAGTTTTATAGTCGAACCATTGCTTGAACGGAGCAGAAACATTGAAATTCTGGTTCTGATTTCCAGTTCCCTGATTCCATTGAAGAGCGTTCTCACTTCATATTGAGGCAGGAAAGTTGCCCCTGTGCTGCAGCAACAAATATTATCGATGTGTGAAGGGCAGTTGGGAGAAATAACTATTTCCATTTGCCTTATATTTTCTTTTTTTTTTCTAATAGTTGATTAAGTTGTTTTGTTTTTTTTTAACTTATATCTAAGAAGGAGTATGCGCTTTGTGAATATATATTAAAATCATCACTGAGCTATTCCTACCGTTCTGTAGCGCTGCCTGCTCCTGACAAACATCTGATACGGATCATACGCCTCTAAAAAGAGAAGTTCCTCGAGCGAAATATCCCCATGAAAACAGGTTGGAGATACTCGCATTCTCTCGCTCGCTCTCACTCACATGTTACATTTTGGCACGTTGCAGAAGCAGGTAGCATATCTACTACCTGCTGTTGAAAGTGTTGAAGATACTGAATTATTTATTCCATCTTCTGCACTATCCAAACTCGTTTTGGGTAGTTTGACACATCTCGGTCTTCCATATGGATACTTCATGGTGACAGAGTTGCCAGCTGCTCAGGTTTTATGACAGTCTGAGGTTGTTTTTTTTTTTTTTTTCCCTGAGGACTGTATTAGTTTTGTGGGAAGAATCCTGCTTTTCCTGAGGTCTCCATTCGTCGGCAGTAGTCAGGCCTTGGGTTGATGCTCTGGAGCGGGAGTTTTTTCTGAAAATAAGCAAAAAGCTTTCATAAAAATATTGTTTTTAAAGGACTTGATGTTTATAGAGTGTGTGAGATGAAATGTGGGAGATACAAAAAATGTGAAATCTGTTTGTTAAGAAAACTAAGTTTCTTCTAGCGATAGTCTTCAAATTTGTAAAAACGTGTTTAGATACCAAGGCATGTAAAGCCAAATGTCTGAAACACTGTGGAGAGCAGGACTTTTGGGGCACTTGAGATGTAAAACTCCTAGGAACCTGCTCATCTCTGTGGTTGTGCAAAAGGAGTGGGGTTCCTGTTTTTATAAAATGTGTAAGCCTGAAAACTGGGAGAAGATTGGAGTTCGCCAAAACTTCTTAAAAGAAAGGAAAATCTGCTGTGGTCTTACTCTGCCATTCGTCCATTCAAGCAGCTATTCTTATAAACCTTTTTAAGGGAAACTCTTGCTATTCTGGTGGGTGTGCACTGAGTTTGATTCTCTTCAATGTGATGAGGTCCATAGATCCATGATGTGGAGAGTCTCTTCTGTGTCATCCTGGATCCAGGCTGCCGCCACATGATGGGAAGTAATGACCCTCCCAAGTTTGGTGTTCAGATTTGCTACTGAATATCGGTGTTGTTCCGTATCATAGAATCATAGAATGATTAGGGTTGGAAGGGACCCTGATGATCATCGAGTTCCAACCCCTGTCATGGACAGGGACACCTCCAACTAGGGCAGGTTGCTCAAAGTCCCATCAAGCCTGGCCTTAAATACTTCCAGGGATGGGATAGCCACAACTTCTCTGGGCAACCTGTTCCGGTGTCTCACCACCCTCACAGTAAAGAATTTTTTCCTCATATCCAATCTAAATCTCCCCTGTTCCAGTTTAAAACCATTACCCCTTGTCCTATCACTACACGTCCTGACAAAGAGTCCCTCTCCTGCTCTCCTGTAGGCTCCCTTCAGATACTGTGTCATCTTAGGACTTTTCCCTGTTGCTACAACCTCTTGAGAATACTGCTTTTTTCATGCCAGTCCTTTGACACGTTTTGTTTTCTCTAGACTGAGTGGATAGGACACACGATTAAATGAATTTGCAGACTTTAAAACAATAAATAATGCTATTTAAATGTTACCTAATTGAATGGAACATTAGTTTGATAAGTCTTTTTCTTTAAAAAAAACCAAACCTTTTCACTATATATCACTGCATCCTGTGTATTCACCCATGGAGAATTTGTCGCCTTCAGACACTGTCCTTTCTTTTTCTTCTAACTTCATTTGCCTTGCTTTGTCTCAGCATGTATTTAGAATTATAGAATGGGTTGCGTTGGAAGGGATCTTAAAGATCATCCAGTTCCAACCCCCTGCCCTGGACCAGGGACACCTCCCACCAGACCAGGTTCCTCCAAGCCCCATCTGAACCCCTCCAGGGATGGGCCATCCGCAGCTTCTCTAGGCAACCTGGGCCAGGGTCTCACCACCCTCACAGCAAAGCATTTCTTCCCAAGATCTCACTTTAATCTTCCCTATTTCAGTTTAAAATCATTACTTCTTGTGTTATTGCTTCGCTCTCTGCTCAAGCGTCCCTGCCTATCTTTCCTGTAGGCCCCCTATTGGCTGCTATAAGGTCTCCTCAGAGTCTTCTCTTCTCCAGGCTGAACAAACCCAACTCTCTCAGCCTGTCCTTACAGGAGGGGTGCTCCAGCCCTCTGATCATCTTTGTGGCCCTCCGCTGGACCCTTTCCAACAGGTCCATGTGTTCCAGTTGAGCAGAGTTAATCTGTACATCTCTAATAGACCATCCATGGCTACTTTTCAGTACTGGGTTATTCTGATTTGCTTACGTTTCACTTTAGTAAGGTGCCTCTGTTTCGTTATTTAATGCCGACAGTGTGGAATCTGAGGGAGGAAGATGTGGATTTCTCCTTCTCCCCTATCACTGCAGCTATAGCTGCTCGGTCTCGACCTCTCCCTTTGTGGGAACAGAGAGGACAATGTAGCCCATGGTGAGCAATCTGGCCACTAAAGTTAAAAACGTGCATCTGTCAGTAATTAATTGAAGCCAAATTTAATTACAAATCAGGGAAAAAAATAGTACCACGCACTTAATAAAATTCAAGAAGCTTCAGTGCCGTTGCCTAAAAACCAAATCAATCCAACCAGATACTCCCCCCTCAACCATCTAAAAGCCTTACCTGGGAAGAGAGCTTCTTTAGAGCTTACTTCTTGAAATTAAATAGAAAAGGAGTTTTGATTAATCTTTTACACATCCTTTTTGGTGTCTTTTGGAGTTAAAGGTCATTGAAAATAATGGTGTTTAAGGCCACTTCTTAACCAGTTGTTTCAGCTGGGGACCTGGCCCCCAAAATTGGATCTGAGATTTGTACATAAATATTCCGATCAACTGGTTGAAATAAAAAATTCAGAGGGATAGGAAGGAATTGAGAGAGAACCCAAAGAATTTGCAAATGAAAATAATGCATTGATGTGATCTCTTGAATGTTTTAAAGGTGAGAGATTTGCTGCTGTTCAGTTTCAACCCCATTCCAGTTTTGCCAGATAACAGCTTTTGCAGGTTTGAGATGGGATGTCCTCAAAAGTTCTTTACTCCAAGAGAGGTCTGGAGATCTGGGTGGCACGAGGAGGCATAGGGAAGGGTGGGACATGCCGTAGTGGGGCTGGAAACACAGCCCTCTTCTACTCCAGCTGTGTCAAATAGCAGATGTGCCTGTGGAGAGGTGAGAGCTTTGTTTGGGGTATGGTATATATGAAGAAAGGGAAAATGCAGTAAATCCTGCTGGAAAATACAACTACGGTCTGTCACGGTAGGAACAAGAATTTCAACTATAGCTCAAAATAACATGCTGTACAATGAGGGAGGGAGAACGCATTTGTAAATCAAAAATATCAAAAAAAAAAAAAAGGATTGGCAATGTGAGTTCAAAACAAGCTATTCATTCCTACTGTATTTTAACATACAAGACAAACCCCAAATCCAAAACTGTTGAACTGGAAGCAGCCATGAATATTTATCACTGTGTACTATATGTACTTATAGTAATTACGGCAAGAGGGGGAAAAAATATTTTTCTTTACAATTAATATTTGTAAACGTTTATGAAAGTACATAACAAATAAATAAGACAAACACATGGCCTAATTAAGATGAAAGGCATGACAGCCCTTGTGATTTGTTCTGAAAAATAAAGAACGTTGAAATAGTAAGTCTTAATTATTTCTGTAAACACTTCAAATTATACTCTATCTAGAAAACCTTAATTTATGAGATATACATTACAAGATCTATAAGCATTTTTGAAGTTTGTGCGTTCCATGTAAAAAAAATAAAAATTATTGTTAATTTATTATTTATTATACTGTATACTGTTATGTTATCACTTATTAGTATTTATCGTTCAGAAATTGAGTCATCTATTGCTTATTGGAAAATGGAAAAGCATTTTATACCTGATTGCAGTTTGTATGCTCTTGGTCTAGTGATAAAAATGCAACTTCTACACTTTGATCGTATAAAAAGGTGTGTAGTAATGAACAAAAATAACTGGTCTGTTTAACGTCCCAGGCACTAATAATGTTATTTGATATAAACTTTACATTTGAAAAACAGCTTAAAATCAAATCCCCAGACTTGCCTGATTTCTGGGTTGAAATGAAGGCACCTGTGTGGTGAGGTGGAGGAGCCAAAACCCTCAGGCTTGTTCCTGAAGACACCATGGTCTTTGAAGCCCTGGTTTCTCAAGGTTGGATGTGTTTACGGTCATACCTTTGGTCTTCTCCTTACTCTGTATGTCTCTGAGGTTTAAGGAGGCAATGTAGCAGAGCACTGTTCAGTGCTTCTCCCCCCCCACACACACCCAAACCTTCTTGTCCTCACCAGAAGGATGAGCTGTCCCTCATCTCACTGCAAATGGTTCCTCTGAGCTCCCCTTATTTACTATGAAATTCTGGTTGATTTCTCATCAGCTGGAGAAAATGTAGCTGTTGGCAGTGGTATGACTGTTTTGTGTTTTTAGGGTGATTGATGATGATTTGGGTTGCGGTGCCTGTGTGGTCTCAGGTGGCACCAGGACTTCACTCTGCTGAGACAGAAGAACCGTGCCCAGAATAAAACTATTTGGGGTAAAAATCTGAGGGTTTTACAGTCTGCTACGTGATGTTAGGCCAGTTGAAATTTCAGGGAAAGGAAATGTGCTTTAAATATACAATATAATTTGGGGCTTGGTGGGAAGAAATCGGTCAGTGCCTTGTGAGAAGACTCTTTTCAGTGGTTTCCAGTGACAGGACGAGAGGCAACAGGCACAAGCTGGAACACGGGAAACTCCATTCAAATAGGAGGAAAAACTTCTTTGGGGTGAGGGTGCCAGAGTCCTGGCAGAGGCTGCCCAAGGAGGGTGTGGAGTCCCCTTCTCTGGAGACCTTCAAGCCCTGCATGGATGCAGTCCTGAGTGATCTGCCCTGGGCAATCCTGCTTTAGCAGGAGAGTTGGACAGGATGATTTCTAGAGGTCCCTTTTGATTGAAACTTCCTCTGTTCCAGCTTGTGCCCATTGCCCCAGTCACTGGGAACCACTGAAAAGAGTCCAACTCCATCCTCCTTCAACCCACCCTTCATTTATTCATCAACATTAATAAGGTCTCCCCTCAGCCTTCTCTTCTGCAGGCTCAAAAGCCCCAGCTCTCGGCCTTTCCTCATCAGGGAGATGCTCCAATCACCCCCCATCATCTTTGTTGCCCTATGCTGGTCTCTCTCCAGAGGTTTCCTGTCTCTCTTGAACTGGGGAGCCCAGAACTGGACACGGTATTCCAGTTGTGGCCTCACCAGTGCCTAGCAGAGAGGGAGGATGACCTCCCACCATTCCCTGGCCAGACTCTTCCCTACGCAGCCCAGGATTCTTTTGACCCTCTTGGCCACAAGGGCACTTGTTTAACTGCGAATGGAGTTGTTCTGCAGCAGAGATTTGTGACCTTGGATTTCACTGGCCATGCAGAATCACACCCTTGTCCCCCTTGATTACTTGACAAGTAATCCCCCTTGTCCTCTGCTGAGATGTGAACGGTGGCCGTGGCCATCAGTCCTTCATGCAGGCAGAACTGCTGCCAGTCAGAGGGAATATTCCAGCCCAAATCAGGTGCTGTTTTAAACTCTTTGTGCTCTGAGCCCAGTGCATTGGAGAGTTCAGCCTCCACCACCATAGATACATAAATATGCCCTGTGTGGTCTCCCAAGGGGAAGGCAAAATGTGTTTTTAGTTAAGTTGCATGGGAATTTAATTGAAAGATTTAGGGCAGCGCCGTAAAAGAGTAAATCATGGTTACATGACACAAAGAAGATTTATAAAGCAAAATAAAAATTCTTTAGCACCTTTACTTTCTCAATTTGCTTGATTTAAATGGAAATTTAAATTAGTCATTTTGTGTGCTGATAATTAAAGAAATAAAGACTTTTATATTATACTGTGTGTAGTAATAAACAAAAATAACTGGTCTGCTTAACATCCCAGACATTAATAATATTATTTGATATAAAGTTAAAATTTGAAAAGCAGTTTAAAATCAAATCCACAGACTTGCTTGAATTCTGGGTTGAAACGAAGGCACCTGTGTGATAGCAGATGAGATATTTTTATAAATAAAATTATTTGTATGTTTTTATATATAAAATGTCTCTTTTCTATATTAAGAATATATTTTATTTTTCTTTCAGTCCTTTGGCGTAAAATAACAGGAAAGGCAATAGCAAAGGTCAGAGTGTTCTCCAGACACGTCAACGGCTCTGAACCTGTGGCAGGCTCAGCTTCCCTCCCGTGAATATGGGTATGAATTAAGCACATGCTTAACTTAATTGACCTAAGTAGTTCCTCAGAAGTCAGGAGGACTATTAAGCGATTCAGATTAAGAAACAAGCTTAGTGTAAGACCAGAACCCGCTGGGGATGGTGGCCCTGAAACCTGGCCAGCCTCCAGGGCGGTGGAGGGGCCACTGCCTTGCGCAATGGCCACACTCTACAGAGGAAGGTCATTTGTAACACAGGCAAAAAAAAAAGACTTTGAGGGCTATTTTAAAGAGGAAAGCTAGGCCAGTGGCATTCGAAATGTCACCTTCAGTGCAGGTTTTGTGAAGATACACACAATATATTTATTGAAGAGTCCTGTATGTATTATATGCTGTGGCGTCAATAGGTCTAGATAAGAATACCATAATAGCAGTCGAAATGTTGGGGTTGGGGGGATGTGGGGGGGGGTTGTGAGATGGTAAGTTAATGATGTAGCTGTTAATTTGAATTTAGCAGACGTTTTAAATATAGGTTTCTCTTACAGAGACAAAAGTTGCAATTTAAAGCTCTTTGGTGGTCTAAAAACAGCTTAATTCTCTAGTAGCATGGTAATAAGTACTAATCCAGCTTATACAGTGATTGTAGTATGTCATGTTTGTGAAAGATTGCCTAACTCTGCTTTCTCTGGGTTTTATGTTAATTTTTTTAAATTAAACATAAAACCTTATAACATCTTTATGCTGAGATAAACTGTTCAATTTAACTTGTGCTCAAGCAGCAGCTGTCAGGAATTATCATGTTTCAAGCGTTCTTGCCATCACCTTGTGTCTCTACCTCCCAGATACGCTCCCTGGGATGATAAAGCTCACCTTGTTAGGATTTATTACTTAAATAATAACCTGAGGTAAAATGAAAGTTGATGTCACACGGAATGACAACTGACATATATTTATGTCGCCTGTTACATTTACAATAAACTTCCCGTCCTTCCCCTCGTGGTAGGTGTTAAGTGGAAATATACTCCAGTGTATCCTCCGGTGCCCTGCGTGAGTCCATCAGCCCCGTGCGTGGTTGCTGGATGGGCAAGTTCACAGGGACTTGTGCTGTCAGGTGTTATTTCAGCTTATAATTCCAGTTTATAACTCTGGAAGAATTGGTTATTGCTGGAAGTTAGCAGCTTTTATTACAGAACCACAGAATCACAGAATGATCACACCTTTACTGTGAGGGTGGTGAGGCACTGGAACAGGTTGCCCAGAGAGGTTGTGGATGCCCCATCCCTGGAAGTATTTAAGGCCAGGCTCAATAGGGCTTTGAGCAGCCTGGTCTGGTGGGAGGTGTCCCTGCCCATGGCAGGGGGGTTGGAACTGGATGGTCTTCAAGGTCCCTTCCAACTCTAACCATTCTATGACTCCATGATACAGGGTTGGAAGTGACCTCTGGAGATATCTGGTCCAAGACTCTTGCCAAAGCAGGTCCTTCTAGAGCAGGCTGCACAGGAACCTATCCAGGCAGGTTTTGAAGGTCTCTAGAAACGGAGAATTTGTTCCAGTAAAGAAACACTTCACTGGAAAGAGAATTATTCCAGTAAAGAAACAGTCTAAGAGCATCTTGTTGGGTTAAATTTTGGCAACTCTGTGAAGTAAAGGAAGTGAATCCAAAAGAGTATTCTCTAATAGAATCATATAATCTCAGAATGTTTAGCATTGGAAGGGACCTCAAAGATCGAGTTCCAACCCCCCTGCCATGGGCAGGGACACCTCCCACCAGCCCAGGTTGCTCCAAGCCCCATCCAGCCTGGCCTTGAACTCTTCCAGGGATGGGACAGCCACAGCTTCTCTGGGCAGCCTGTTCCAGTGCCTCACCACCCTCACAGTAAAGAATTTCTTCCTAATGTATTGCCACATAAATGTTGGTGGGATATTCGTTTTCAGTTGGTTGTGGGTTTTTTTGTTGTTGTGTTTTGGTTTTTTTTCTGTAAGAAGCATCAGCAGTGTCATTTAAGGCTCTAAATGTGCACTTGGAAATAATCACAACAGTTTTCTCTTGACGCTGGTTTATTGATAAGCTGGGCAGGGCTAAGCAATCTTGTTAACGGAGTCTTATCCCTCCCCGTTTACAATGGAGAAAATTTGGGTCTACTTCTTGCTTGCCAAGTTGCACTTGGAATCCTCTGGTTTGTCTAAACTGGTATTGCAGACATAATTTTCCTTTTCTGTGGATATAACAAGCTGGGTTTTTTTTCCATATTCCTCTCCTTAGATGTTCCTTTGTCCACCTGAGAGAGTTCAGGTATTTCTGAGCCAATTTTGTTCAGGCTTAAATCTTGGATCTCTTTTCTCGCCTTGTCTCCCCTTGCCCTTTTTCTCTCCAGTCATCTTGTTAACCTTGGCACCCCACGGTCTTCTCTTCCCTCTCTCACCTCTGTCTCTTAATCCTTCCCCAGTTTTCTATCCCAATGTGCTGGCTCTTTTTTTTCTTCTCTTCATTCAAACACAGCTAATTCATAGATGCAATCCTGCATCGATTTGGTTTTCTTCCTAACTCATTGCAGAAAAAGATGTTCTGAAAAAGCAATGGAGGGAAGGATAAACTAGAATGCGATCCAAGAGAAAGCCATAATTTTTTTTCCCAGCAACTGTTTTATTTTGTATAATTTCTGTAATGTTTGGGGTATGTTTTCTCCTGTTTGTGTTTTTCTTTGTCACTCGAATGCTAAACTCGCAGCCGTCTCCACACAGGGGTACTGCATCGCCCCCAGGAAGTTTTCCTGCCTCTGCTTCCCGTCTGGCACCTGGGTCGTTACAAGGTCCAGAAGTTATTACTCTTCCTGACAAATAAGTGATGACTTACGTAAAACTATTTTTTTTCCCTTTTTTTTTTCTTTTTCTTTCCTCTTGGTATGGCTCATAATAAACCCGAGCTCATACCTTAATTGGCATTCTGTTTGCCAGTCCCTTTAGAACGATCAAATATTTGATGAACAAGGCAATAACATTCATCTCTGGCTTTGGTAAGCCTTTCAGATTAGCATTGACTCAGGTTGATGAAGATGGATACAGGATCTGTGCTCTAGGAACTGTTTGTTCTGTAGATACAGATTATCTAGGAACGGTGCGTGTTAGCATAGGTGATATCGGAATATTTATGGCTATTTGGGGAAGTTCATCTGAGTTTTAAGGTTGACAATGAGCATCAGAAGTTTGTAACATTAGGGATGTCAGTTTGGAAATAATCTTGAACAGCAAATTCATGGAAAAATAGGAAGAATGGGAGTAAAATAGGATGAAGGATAAGAATAAAAATAGGAAAGATTTTTATATCTTTGCTTTGAACAACCCGGTCTGGCCCATGACAAGGGGGTTGGAACTGGATAATCTTTAAGGTCCCTTCTAACCCAAACCATTCAGTGATTCTGTGAAAAGAATTAAACATTGCATAAATTAATTCTGAATCATTAAAATAGTGGAGAGCAAAATAAAAAAAAGGAAGTCAGAAGCATGTGATATTGAAAAGTAGTTTATTAAAGCTTAATGTTTTCTGTTCAATAAACATTGGCTCTCAAATTAACTCTTATTGTTTTTATCCCTTATGATGAGAAGTGCCTGGCTCTGCATGTTCAGGATTCAGTTTTCCTGAAAGGAGCTCTAAGTAGGGGATGGGAGATGATGCTCACATCCTTTCTTTTTTTGGGGTGAAATGCGGGGAAATCTGCCACCGGTTACAGTTGGGGTCACGATTTCGTATTACACATTTAAATACGCTCATTTTCTGAGAGCCTGGTAAGTTGCATAAGGCTACGATGGGAGCTTGTTAGTGGTGTTTGTGCCTCCTTTGTATAAATTGAAGGATGTGTGCGGTCTTGCGGACTGGGGAATAGTGGGAGTGCTGGGGTGCAAGGGTAGGAACAACATGTCATTATAGCGGATACCTAATAAAAATGTGAAAATAAAACAGAAGGAAAAGAGGGGAGAAAAAAAAAAAAAAGGAAAACAGACCGTACTAGATAAGTACACTGCATAAATCAAAAGGGTTTATGTCATAACATGAACATGTGCCATTCCTGCTCATATATTGAATTTCAGTAGTTGGTTGCATAAAGAAGTAAAGTGTAATGAAACTGGCAAGCAAAGTATTCCCTAGTCAGCCTTATCTTTGTTCCATTTGTCCTTCAGATACAGCTTTTCTTGCCTTTTTCAATAAAATCCATCCAGCCTTTTTCTTTTTTTTTTATTTTTTTTTTTTTTATTATTATTTTATTTTGCATCTCTCTGTAACTGAGCTGGAAAGACCAATGAGATTCGGTCGCTTTTCTAGTTGGGTTCTTAGCAGCTGCTTTTTAAAGAGATCAAAACTTCCAATGCTGCTACATGGTATTAAGGCTTAGCTATTGATGTGTCCCTATAGGGGTGATGTTTTTCTTGGGGAGGGGGGGAGGAGAAAGGGAAGGGGTGACCCCTGCCAGCAGCCTCACCCACAGCCAACACTGCTCTCCTTGTTTTCCAGGATCCTCTTTGCGAGCTCGGTGCTTAACCTGGCTGAACTCGCCGCCCTCCGCCCTGACCTCGGCAAATTGAAAAAGGTCCTCTACTTCCATGAGAATCAATTGGCGTATCCTGTCCAGAAATGCCAGGAAAGGGATTTTCAGTACGGATACAACCAGATCCTTTCATGGTAGGTGTTTCCTCCCACCCCTCTGTTATTTAAGGCGTTCTTCTGTCTACAACCGTTCAGCATCCTAACCTCGACGAGTCCTCCTCCGTGTAGATGATGGGACCCTATGGCAAACCGAGGTACCAGCAGAGTCCTGAAGAGAGGTTGATAAAAACACTGTGGCAGAAACAATCTGCTTATCTCAAACCCATCTCACTTTCTTCTATGAAGGCCACCGACTCTACCTGGGGCTGCTACAGTGTCCCCCTTCCTGGAGGGACCCTGTCTGGGCCCTAAGCGAGATGCTTTGTTCCAGGCTGCTTCGTGAAGCCGCAGCTAATCAGCTCTTGCTTGGCCATAGCTTTTACTGCATCCAATGGAAATTATATAGAGGGTTTTAGGGAAATAAACAGAAAATTAAAATGTACTGCAGCGCTTTTTTTTCCCGAAGAGAGGGCAGTAAACATACCAGATAAATCCTTATATTTCTTTCATCTAGTATTCAGAAATTGTGCAGTGCTAAAATATCCAGACGTTTTAAAGGCTGCGGTCCTTTATTGTTGCTAAAAACAAATGTATTTCTCGAATCTGAGTTAATGAAAGAAGTTAATAACAGCAACACTGAAAAGCTTTGTGGTTAGGCACTCTGCAAGCCTGAGTGAAACAGCAAAACTCCGTTGTTTTGAACTGAAATAAATTCATTTCCATGCTCTTTTTCACTTATCCGTTTGGAGGAGGATTATTAGGAATCGGGATTGAGCATCGTAAGGTGCAAGTTAAGCTTTTGCATCCTTGTAATAGAAGCCAGTTGACACTGAAATTTCTCACATGATGATCCGTGTAGGCTCTGGCCGCTCTGTAGCCGCTTCTGCCACAGCGTTTGCAGCCTTTTTCACTTACTGAGCAGTAAAGATGGGAAAGTAGAGGGAAAGATCTTTCGACAACAGTAGCAGCCATTTTCAGATTTTATAACAGAAAGATGTGGGTTTTGGCACTGGGGCAAGAAATATTTAGTGCGTGTGTGTGTATTTTGGTTTCTCATAGGAGTTAATTTTCACACATCTGTTGTAAGCTGACATCAGTTTATCCTAAAACCTCACATTTCTATGATAAAAAAAAATAATCCTTTGCTTTAAAAAAAAAAAAGAAAAAAAGACTTCTATAGATGCTCCATTCTGTGCCCATCAGGCTCCAGTAGCTTCTCCATGTAACTGTATAATATTCGTCTTCCCTTTTTGTTGCTGGGGAACCCCTGTTTTTAACAGCAGGTAGAAGCCATCTCCTCTGTACTGTTGGTAACTACCTGATGGTGGTCATATTCTGAATCTGTTAGAAATGTTAAAAGCATCTTTCCAGTTCTGCAGAGAGATTTTGGAGGTGGTTAAAAGTAAACTGCTCTGAATCTTCAGGTTGGTGCTTTGGCTGATTAAGAAAGAGAATATTTTTTTCCCTCCCTGATGTTTCTATAGAGTTAACATGATAAATTCACACTTTTCAGTGATGCCTGAGATTCCTTTTAGTGGCTCAGGCAGTGGTGGTGAAAGGGATCTTTGTGATTTGTCAGTGGTATGCAGAACCTTAGGGAAAAACTTGGTCAGATAAGACTTTCCTGAAGAAGAGAAGCAGCAATGCCAGTGGCCAAGCCTTTGCTACATGTCAGAGGGCACCAAAACCATGTGCCGGGCTCCTGTGTCATCTCATGTCATCTGTGAATCATAAAATTGTCTAGGTAGGAAAATTCAAGATCATCTAGTCCAAACATCAACCTAATTCTGATGAAAATCCATCACTAAACCACGTCAGCACTGTGTCAACCCGTCTTTTAAATACCTCCAAGGATGGTGCCTCCACCACTTCCCTGGGGAGCCCATTCCAGGGCTTAATAACCCTTTCAGTGGAAATATTTTTTTCCTGATACCCAATCTGAACCTCCCCTGGTGCAACTTGAGGCCATTTCCTCTTGTCCCATCACCTGTGAACTGGGAGAAGAGACCCATCTCCCACGGTTACACCCTCATTTCAGGGAATTGTAGAGAGCAAGAAGGTCTCCCTCAGCCTCCTCTTCTCCAGGCTGAACACCCCCCAGGTCCATCAACCTCTTCTCATAGGGCTTGTTCTCCAGACCCCTCCATTGCCCTTCTCTGGACCCACTCCAGCATCTCAGTGTCTTTTTTTTTTTTGTGTGGTAAGGGGCCCAAAACTGGACACAGCGCTTGAGATGGTTCCTCACCAGTGACCAGTACAGGGGGACGGTCAGTGTGGATCAGGTGACTGGACCATCTGTACGAAAACAAGGAGCCCGAGGGGTTAAAAGCCATAGATGGGAAAGAGGGTGGGATTCCAGAAAGCAGTTCAACTCCCACAGCCTGCTTGGGGAGAGGATTATTTCTCTCTAATGTTATTTTTTTATACATAGATATATATATTTGGTATTTCCTGCTGACTCCTGCTGCTTTGGTGAGCAGTGTCAGTTCTCTCTCTTGCCCAGACAGCAGTGGGACGCAGCGAGGATGAATGACAGCCTCTCACCTCAAATATACTTTTCACCAGCCTGGTTGACTTATGGACGCATGTCCTCAATGTATCTTATGACCCGTAGGTCTGTATTACAATATATAACATATTGAGAAAACCAACAGGCCATAAAGCATTTCTTACCTCTGTGAGCGTTGTGGGTTTGTGCCACTAAGATTGTGTCAGCTCTTCCAGGATAAACTTCCAGTGATTTGAGAGGTGGGGTTGGTTGTTTTTTTTTTTTTTTGTTTGCTTTTCCTTTTTTTCACCCCGACCCCAAGGGNCTCATTTTCTCCAGCCTGACTCCAAGTGGAGAAATAACACCTACATTGTCATCTCACTGCATCGTGCAATTATCGACCGAGGTGATTTAAAACTGGACGCGGCATTGATGTATCTGAGTTTTTCAAAGGCTTTTTTTGGTACCACGTGCTGTGGGTTTTCTATGTATATAAATGTGTTTATATATATTTTTATATATGTGAATATAATTTCAGCCAGGATTACGTAGGCATAGGTTAAAATAACATGCTATTTCTCTCGTATCCCACTACCTGACACCCTTGGTTAGTCACGGAGGGGGTTGAACCGAAGGTAAGTTGTCCTTCAGTGCGTTAGGATAATTTCTAAGGAATTTTCATTTTCTTCCAGGTTTACAAAGGCCATATTACAGCGGGCCTTATCTGTTTGTAATGCTTGTAGGAGATAACGGCAATAGTATTGCTCTTGCCATTTTATGAATAAAAAGCGATCCCCAGATAGAATAGGATATGCTTCTTTAGATTGATAATAATAATTTATTACTTAATAAAAATAAGGGGCTACAGAAATCAAAACATTTCTACTATGTATATGCTACATATGTACATATGCTACTCCTAATTCATGTGAAAAAGCTGATTTTAACTAGCGTCCCACTTGCGCCTCTTGTTTGTTTATGGGAATACGTCGCCTGTTTCCGTGGCATTAAAAATACTTCTGTCCCATTTTGCAGCAGCAGCGCGTTCATTAATCTTCACCCCTTTTTACAGTTTGGTTGCCGACGTTGTGGTCTTCAACTCTGCTTTTAATATGGAATCGTTTCTTACATCCATCGGAAAATTTATGAAGCTGATTCCCGACCACAGACCTAAGGATTTGGAAAAAATAATCAGACCGAAGTGCCAAGTCCTTTATTTTCCAGTCAGGTTTCCCGATGTGAGCAGGTCAGTACATTTTCCACGTCATAAATTGCCTCCAGCCTGTCAAAACTCTCTATTTATGGTGACGTTCTAACTAATCAGCTAAAGCATCGCTAATGAAAAGAGTTTGATAATATGCAAAAATCCCCTAATTGATAAATGTATTTCCATAATCAGAGGCTAGCCAGGCGGCTTCTGATCTGCCGAGCCTGTCCTTCGCCTGTGTCGTACAGACTCGCATCGCTCGAGATGAGCCATTTCCCACTTGTTTTCGTGATTTTTCCCCCTTGTTTTCAGCCTTGTAGGAGTTGCCGGCTCCTCAGCTTTGTATACATTTGTACAGGGGAGGTCAAGGAGGAGAGAGAAATGCTAGAGGAGAGGAAAAGCCTTTATATAGTCCAGAAGCTGGATTTCCCCCCGTGTGTCGTGGTGGGATTTTATTCCCTCCTCCCTCCCCGACCCCTTCTTTTATTGCTTCCCAGGTAGGTGAAAAAGCATCCCAGTAGTGGGGAGCGGACTTGCAGATGTTGGCGTGAGCTGCAGCCATAGTTGCTCTTCCCTCGGTTACTCTGAAGGACGTTTTTTATTACCCTTGTTTCCGAGCCCGTCGTGAAGCTAGTGGTGGGTTATGTGGCTCAAAGGGAACATTGGCGAGATCCTTTTCACTTTTGATTAAACCTGGCACAATTGTTTTTCCTGTTATAAGGGACTCTCCTCCCACCCAACACGAACTTTGCTTCGGTGGGACCAGTACTAAATAGAGTATGATTCTGCAATTTGATTATACTCTTAAAAGCAGTGAGATGCTGAGTTCATTTTTTTGCTGGAATAAGGATGGAAGGCAACGTAATGACTCTGCAAGAGTCCAGCTTTTCATCTGATAATAAATTCTGGTTGCTTTTGAGATCTTTGTCCCTGACCAGCTTGTACCTATGGTTATTTCAAAGACAAAAATATACATTTTGAGTAGTTTGGGGTAGAGACGCTTTTAGTTCAGGAGCTGAGGTCGTCCACTCTATTGATGTTCACGCTGCCAGGTTTGTGTTTCAGAATCTTGGAAAACTTTATATTCTATAGCACTCATGCAAATCGTTTAGAAATCAACCTCTACAGTTAAGTCATTAAACTTAACTTTTTTGGCGAGTGGACTGTAATCCTCCAGTGTTCCTTAGGGATGTGGATGCCTGGATGGCAGTGGAGATCGGAACCTCTATACCTTTGAGGATCTACTGTTGCTTTGCAGAGGCAATGTTTTTCAAGAGCCAGGGAATGCTGTGGAAGCTCTGCATAGTTGATACCAAGCCATTTTAAAAGGGTCTCATGGGATTTTTTTTGCATATCTTAGGAAATCCTGTGGCCCAAACGTGGTTTTGGAAATGGAGTTGGGATAACCCATCTTATGTGTTAGATCTGCTCTTGGATTTGTCAAGCCCTGGCAGATGGGGTAAAAAGAGACCTGACAAATCAAACTTGAGCTATTGAGGACTGGGTCCAGCTCTGGAGTCCTCAACATAGGAAGGACATAGACCTGTTGGAACAGGTCCATCAGAGGGCCACGAAGATGATCAGAGGGATGGAGCACCTCTGCTGTGAGGACAGGCTGNCTGTGGCTGCCCCATCCCTGGAGGCGTTCAAGGCCAGGCTGGATGGGGCTTGGAGCAACCTGCTCTAGTGGGAGGTGTCCCTGCCCATGGCAGGGGGGTTGGAACTCAATGATCTTTAAGGTCCCTTCCAACTCTAACCATTCTATGATTCTATGATAAGCTGAAGTCATACACACATTGTTTGTCCAAAACAGAAGGTGATTAGGTGGGTAAAATTGCCAGTTTGCTACCCAGACTGGTCAAGTGGGAAGATCTTACATCTTACTGTGTGCTCTTCTAATGTCCTGCTCTTAGACTAAGTCTCCCCTCACAAAGCAGGACACCTTTCACTTTCTCGTCCCGGTTGTTTGCACTTGAGATTGTATTGAACAGCTCTTTTCAACAGCAATGGGCAAAATTGAGATATTCGTAAAGAACTGTGTGCCTGCACAACTTTCTCAGCAGAGTAATTAGAAACGCAGATTAGTATCAGCTCTACTATTTCTAATATGTGTTTTATTCAACAACTCAAGATGTAAGATCTGGGTTTTTTTTTTAGAATATCATTACAAGGAAAATAAAGCAGAAGAAAGGACTGTTTCTGCCTGACTCTGAGGTTCTGTGGGTTTTGACCTTCAGCTGCAGCCAGTATTTACTATTCCTTTACAAGATCATGTTTTAAAATAATTTTGAATGCACCTGTGGCAATTGAATGCTGGTTTTTAATTTTGACTGTATTACTTGTAGTGACTGAATGGAGATTGAGGACAAAAAGGTTAAGAAAAATTGTGCCCAAGCTAAAATTTATAAAGCAAGCTCTTAGCCCAGAGTGTTTTTCAAGTTATTTTTCAAATGGTAATTTGCTTTATCCAAACCAAACTCATACAGTGTAAGTAAGTGATTATTTGCATGACTGACAATCATTTCAGTGCCTGCAGTCTTTTTAAAATGCATAATTTTGCTGCGATGTTGGGGAAATATTTAAAAATTCTGAAGGCAAAATAACCGGGATGATTTTTATTTTTTCTTTACTTTGACCTCTTTTATTTCACGTGTGAATATCTCGGGTTGTGTTTGTGTCTTGGATATAATCTTTCTTTGTATTTAGGAGAGGGCTGATCTCAGAAATCGTCCTTGTGCGTGTGATGGCGATCTTTTTAACTTTGTTTTGGATTAATATTGCAATTGTAGGGCAAAATAAAAATGCATCTGATCAAAACCAGTGTAATAAAGGAACATATCAGAGGAGTTAATCCTGTAACAGATCTACCTTTTAATGTAATTACTGTAGGTGATGCACACACATACTAGCACAAGCAGTATAGTTAAATGATCACTTGAGAGTGAAGGTGTAATGATGAAGGAAACCCTTGGAAATACCTCTGAATACTACTAGAGGTACTATTATATGTGTGTGTAGTGTGTATTTAAATATTCTGCTGTCTAATCACTGCTTTTCTAGTTTTGAGAGGAAATGATGGATGCTTTTTTATATAAAGATTTTTTGAATTATAACTACTTGTCATAAGGGCACGTGCTGGTGTCCCAGGAGCACAGAACAAGATTGTGGTCCTTATCTGACAATGAGAAGAGATGAAAGGATTTGAGGATTTAACAGAATAAGAAATGTACTGACCTAATCCTCCCCATTTTCTGGTTCTGACAACAGCTGCCATCCATATTGCCTCCTGTGGAGGCACAGCCACTCCATGTAGGTACTCATCATAGAATGGTTAGAGTTGGAAGGGACCTTAAAGATCATTGAGTTCCAACCCCCCCGCTGTGGGCAGGGACACCTCCCACTAGAGCAGGTTGCTCCAAGCCCCATCCAGCCTGGCCTTGATCACTCCAGGGATGGGGCAGCCACAACTTCTCTGGGCAACCTGTTCCAGTGCCTCACCACCCTCACAGCAAAGAATTTCTTCCTGATATCCAATCTAAATCTCCCCTCTTCTAGTTTAAAACCATTACCCCTTGTCCTATCACTACACTTCCTGACAAAGAGTCCCTTTCAGACGTTGTGATGAAGTAAATGGTGTAGAAATACTTGTTGGAGCACATCTAAGCTTGGAGACAAATAAAATTCCAGGTTAAGGCTGTCGCTTTGCAGAGCATGGGTATTGCAAGGGATGTAGACCAGTAGCTGATCTCGTGTGCCGTTACGTGCTGATTCAGCCTGGTTTTTAAAACACAGTGAATTAAATACATTGTAGAATAGAATCATAGAATTGTGTTGGTTGGAAGGGACCTTTGAGATCATCTAGACCAACCATCAACCTAATTCTGATTAAAAAAAAACAACCCATCCCTAACCCATGTCACTGAGCACTGTGTCAACCCATCTTTTAAATACCTCCAGGGATAGTGCCTCAACCACTTCCCTGGGCAGCCCGTTCCAAGGCTTAATAACCTTTTCTGTATAAAACTTTTTTCTAATATCCAATCTGAACCTCACCTTGAGGACATTTCTTCTTGTTGTAGAGGAAAATTTACCCTTCCATCATCATAGGCTAAATTTCAATTAATTTTCTGTTGTAACGTAAATAAAATCCTAAATGTTGTTGTTTTTTTTCTACACAATCAGTAGAGTCAATTTTAATATCATCCATTTCTACTTTTTGTGCTGGAAAACTACCATCCAGGGAGAAAAAAAATTGCATTCTACTGATGTTGTCTGTGGTACTTGCATCTCCATATGCCAGCAGGTTCCTCTGGAACACCTCTGGAAGGTCATTTTGATGTTGTGTGTGAATTCTCTTGGTCCATCCACATCCACACTGTCTATGGCAGTCAGCAAAGCGAGGTCAAGTTCGGGACCTCTTGGAATTTGTTTCCATGAAAACTGTGATACGGATTTGGGTTATTATTACTATCCCTTTGATTGCAGTGTATCTTTTATTATTGTCCTCCTGGTAGAAAAGGAAGATGTTTTTATAAGCAGTAACATTCTTAAGAGCACAAAATGCACATTGGACTCAGGTGGAATAATATAAAAAAAACATGAGAGGATGAGGATCACAGAAGAAAACAGAAATGGCTTCTTCTAGGTGGGTATCTTGTACTCTCTGCATTACACATTTTGAAGTAGAATTAAAGATTTTTAGGCTGTTGTGTCTTCATTTGCTTTTATAACTTAGTACGGTTAACAAGACACTTTCAACCATTTGATTTTAATTTTTCCTTTTTTTT